>VWPW01026051.1:254009-321614 GCA_013389825.1 Crypturellus undulatus | reverse complement strand
AAAAAAAAAAAAGAAAAGAAAAGAAAAAGTCCTACCTCTGATTTAGTAGGTGAAATATTATGCGAAGAAATGCAAAGACAAATAAAACAATCCTAAGTTAAATGTGATACCTTTAAAGCAAATTTCTTCTGTGCTTGTGTTCTGAGGTCCAACATCTTCCAGAAAACCAGTAATATGCATACATTGACCATCACACAAAAACTGCTTTTACCTATACCTTTCTGCGGCATGGCCTCTCAAAATAAAGCTTTTGGTGTCTCCTTTGGCATCTTTCCTTGATGACAGACATTTTTTATAGGGGAAGAAAAACAAAGCCTTACTGGACTCTTTTTTTTTTCTTTTTTCTTTTTTTTTTTCATCCTTCTTTTTCCTTTTTTTTTTTTGGTTGTTTGTTTTGTTTTCATGCTAAAAGTTTGAGAATGTTTGATATTTCTTGATGTTGAGCTTTAAGTTTTCAGGAAGGAAGTGTAGGGGAACTGGAAGCCCTGACGAGCACAAGGCAACTTATTTAGTCTATACGTCTGCAAGAAAGAAGTGATCATTAAAAGGAAGCTGGAAGACAAGCAGGGCATGGCGTGCTCTCCCTGCTTACAGTATAAGATCCCAGATTTACTAGCAGCCCAAAGACAAAGCAGTTCCGTACTATTTATAATGTCATTTCCCAAGAATGCAATGTCCCACCCTCTCCCACCCTTAGCTTTAAACTCGTTTGATGAACATCAGTTTTCCAGTAAAGACAACATGGTATTTGGCCAGAGTGGTGGAATAAGAAACACAGCTCTTTTCATGTTGGACACTTGCATAATATTTCTCAACATCCAAAGTGGGGTTTATGCAGGATTACAGCAGTCCTTATATTATTTGTGTAAGATGACAGCATTCTGTGTGCTAATATTTAGGGTAGTCATCATGCAAGCTATAATAGCTAACATGGAGGGAAATCTGAAATTCTACTTAGCAAAGTGAAGCCTTTTATTAAGTTCATCTGTCTCACAGTTGTGTGTTTTTGTTGTTTTCTTTTTTAACTCAGGCAGTAAATATCTTCCAATAGATTCGCGGAGCAGGGACTTGTCATAAAGTGACAGCTAAAATAAATGCTTATTTCTGCCTGCCATGTATGCCTGCCACAGCCAGGTTTGTCATGCTGTTGATCTCAGATCTGCGTGAGAAAAACAGATTGTACACAACCCTTGCAGTTTCTTCAAAAAGCTTGAATGGTCTATGCATGAGACTTACTTTCTCTGGAAAGGGGAAAGGAGAATGCTTTCAGTTCACCAGCATGATCACCCCGTAGCTAAATCTTTGCTAGCTTTGCTGGAGCAACACATTCCTGTAGACATAAAGAAAAAGCACACACAAAGTCAACTGAATTTAACATTCCCGAAAAGTTTCCCAATGGCCCTCTGAGTGCTAACAATACCGTTAACTGTAGATGATCCTCTAAGACAGTGATACGTGCTGTAGATGGTTTTCATTGCAATGCAACTGCAAATAATTAGATATATTTAATGGAAAATTTGGGTCTGTCAAGACTGGCTTCCATAACGCTAGACCTGCTGATCTGATGCGATTGCCATAATCAGCACGTAGCTGCAAACCTCCGCCTGTGAGCTGGCGCCCGCGGTGCTCGGGGGGCACGGCACGCCGCCGCTGGCACCTACCCAGGGCAGAGATGCTGCTCGGAAGTGCCCTGTGAGGGCTGACAAGACATCTCACAGGCCACATCAGTGAGAAATGCAGCACTAAATTACTTCTGCAAATGGGAATGTGCCAGCAGGATGGCCAGTAATGGGAATTTTAAATCCTTTAGTCAGGATAAAATGTCTCAGGGAAAGCTGACTCTTCAGTAAAAACGTTTTCCTGTTATGTGCATACACCACTTTTTATGTATGTGAAGTATATTAACAAACTGTCTCACGCTGTGTGAAAATTTTCTCTGAGTTGGGAAGTTAAAGCCATAGCCTGAACTCAGCGCCTTGAGCATTTATAAAATCTGACTTTTCCACTCCTCTCACTGTGCTGTGCTGTACTGACCAAAACACACAAAATTGCATCATAGAAAACTGGTCTATTGACCACATTGCTAACATTTTCCTTTAAGCCCAGGCATTTAATCTGAGCATTAGTAGCACTGAAATCATTTGTCACCTTTTTTCCTTACTAAGCCTTTTTCTTTTGACTGCAAAGATGGATAATGGATTATTTCAGTTTGAATTGTGTTTCAAATGTAATCTTAAAATGAAATTCCAATAAAAATATTTCTTTAAAAAGTAGAATACCTTTTTGGCATAGGGAGAATGATACCAAACAGAGGCCCAGGAAACTGAAACCAGCCTTATAGTTTTCCTCCCTGTATTCCAGCATTTGTGACTCCCTCTATTTTTATTAAATAAAAAAGACAATTTAATATATTTGTGTTTGGTGTGCACACCAGTACATGCATGTAAAAACACACACAGTGTGCTTGGTCGAATACAATCTGGAAAAGCAAAATTTCAAATAAATGTCTGAAAATGGTGAACTCTAATGAGAGTAATCTTGCAGCTACAGTAGGCATCAGCGGTATCATGAGTTTCTTTCTCCATTTATTTGTGTTTAACATGCCAGAGGGCTTAGAACTGTTGTGATCGTAATATATTAGCTAGAGATGATTATTTCTGAATACACTACTTCTGCTGTATGGGAAAACATTCGCTTTTTTATTTTGCAGTTGAATATGTCTTGCAGGATAAGGAATTGCAAGAGATCTGATCTCCTGCAAAGAGATCAGAGCTAAAGTAATGGACTAGTATTTCCCATGTTGAAATTACTGTTGGTGTTTACACATCCTTTTCCCTGTCTTTTTTATGTTAGGACAACAAAGAGAAGGCAATGTAATCCTTACACATACAGATACAACGTAAGTACTTTTCACCTTATCTTATATCTAAAGAAAACTCATCCCGTCTGCCTCTTTCTATATATCAGTCTTTGTCAGCAGCTGCCTCATTTAGCAATTTGAGGGCATGCTGCATAAAAAGAAGGTATGAGGTCTAATGCTGCCTTCTGTCCAAGGCACGTTCCAATAAGACCACATGAGCCACCGAGGTGACATGTCTGCAGCTAAGGAAACTGTGAAATTATCCATCAAATTTATTTCCAGAATCTTCACGCTTCTGATCTAACCTAGGCTTAAGGATCGTACGACGCAGGAAAGCATCCAGCCTTAAGAGACAGGGGAAGATGGATCTGGCCCATTTTTCTTGTTTTTCTCATCGTCCCCACCGGCAGAGGGGAGGCTTCAGAGCTGGGTGCCCGCAGGCGCAGGGTGATAGCGTGTTGGGGCATGCATGAGAATGTGTGTACAGGTTTGCCAAGCCTAACCACAGCCTGGTGCCGATAAATAGGCAAATAAATCTGCTGCCCGCTCTCGGAGCCCTGCAGACTGGCACTCACCCCGGAGAGGCGTGCATTACGTGTTTCTAATCAGTCTTCCTGCAGGAGCAATCTGCTGGCAGCAGTGCAAAATCAGAGCGTGCCACATTTCTGTGCTGTGTACCTGCCCGCATGGAAGCCCTTTCTTTGGAGCTGCAGCCGGCGGCCAGCCGGACAGAATGGAAAATGGCCTCTAGGAACTCAATAGGAAAGTGTGACAGAAATGCAGCGCCGTGCTGAGAATGGCAGGAAAGGCGCTATTCTTCTGGGTCACTCTATCTGCTGCGCGGCAGCGCGGCGCCTGGAGCCTGTCTGCCTTTAACTCACTTCCCGGGATTTCCGAGTCGCAGCCACAGCTCCTACTAACAGCCAAATATTTCACTCTTGAGACACACTACACTTCCTGATATAGGATGCACTTGCATGTCTCCTGGTGACCTTAAACACTAATAAAGGAGTCATAATATGACCTAGACGGGCCTTGAAAGCCATCCACTGTGTGAGTGATTGAAGGGGAGGCTGGATGGGTGGGTTCGCCTGGCTGCTATTTGTTCAGCAGCTTTTGTGACCTGCTCTTTTTATTATGATTACGTGGAGGAAGGGATTTAAAAATACATTTGTCTTGCCTGGTTGCCAGCAGCAGCAGAAGTGCAAGTGTGCTGACCGTCGGGGCCGACCAGCAGCTCCCGCAGCCCTGCTCTTCCTTCCCAGCTGTGTCCCACCAAGGAAACCCGGTGCCAAATTCAAATCCTCCCACACGGTCACTAATTCCTACTGCCTGCTCAGATCACAAACTGTTTTCTGTGTGCAACGTGACCTTTTTTTAGGGCACGTTGGACACAGAGAAGTCCAGCTCCTGTCAAAATCATGAACTGATGAACAGGGACATTCTTTGGGTTTTTAAAACAGATTTTCATCTGATGACAACAGGTGTAGCTGCATTCAAATCAGCAGAGGACTCGGTCACTTTAGTGTAGGGAAAAATAGTGGCTATCGTTTGCTCCTTCCTGCTATAAGTTAAGTTTTGTGCTGCCTTGGCCCTGCAAGCTAAACAAAAAGAAGCAGAAAGAGGTTGTGTTTGAATCACACTGGCTGTCAGGAGAGAGAAACCATAAAATGCGCTCGGACTTGCTAAGTAATGAGTGAATGGTGACTTTGTTACCAGCAAAATGATCACCGTTTTAGAGATCAAATGCAAGGGGAAGAGAGACAAGAGACCACCCAGGAAACAGGCAGAGTTTCTTGCCAGCAGATAGCTCTGTTAACTGCATTAGCAGACCTAAAAATATTGGATTATTGAATTTGACCATGAGCCTATTTTATTCGAATCTGTTTATTTGTAAAAGGAAAGATAACAGCCTGTCTTCAACTGTATACTACATAAGATCAGCTGACATTTTGTATGATATCATAAAGCAACAAAATGAAATAACTTGCAGAGAAAATATTGACTTTCTTTGTCTGAAATGAAGCCAGCAGACAGAAGAGAGATGAATAATATGAAATAAGAGAAAATATTAGAACAGTCATACCCGGACTAAATTTAGATCTGAAGCATGACCTAATTCTGGAAAGCTCGAGAAAAAGAACTTAGGCAATATTATCATAAATATTAAGGCTTTAAGTTGTAGAAACTGACTCTTTAGTAAATGAAACTCTGAAACAATGCAGTGAGACAGTTCTCATGGTAGATGAAAACTAAAGTGAACGATGATCTCATCGTCCTCAGATATTTTCACATAATTCCCATTGATTTTGACAGGAGCTATGCGCACGTGTCAGAGGGAGGCCTTTAGTCACACAGAGAAATAGGAGGCAGAACCTGTACTTATGGCAGGGCTTCATACTCGCTGTCACTGCACAGCCCAGCAACTGCAAACTTTATAGGTCTGCTCTCAGCTGAAACCCTAATCAAATGGCCTCGCATTTGACATCCCCTTGGAGTATCAGTCTGCCTTCAAGAATCTTTCCCAGGATCTAAGTGACAAGGACAATTAATCAGGGCTGCAACCGCTGTAGCCAACGGTGTGACACAGTATAAAGTCAGCGAGAAGTCTACACCAGACTGCTGGGTCAGCTTTATCCTTGATGTAATGCTATTCCTGACTTACCTCCTCATTTGTTAAACTAGCTGTACATGACTGAAAACATTTGTAGAATATATGTCTCAATCTGACTCAACCCAATGGACTTCAACAGGGATTTCTACAAAATCCTATTCATTAATTCTGCATCTGTACAAAGAGAGCACAGAAATAATGGCTGTTCTTGAAAATTTTGGTCTGTCCTGGACACCTCTTCAAAATTTCCTCTGTGCATTCACAGCAATCCCTTGATTATCTTTGCCCTGATGTGCCCACTTCATTATTCTAGCTCAGCATCATAGCTATGGAAAATGGTTCCAGACATTTTTCCTTCATATTTATTCTCATACATCTAAATAACATTCACTACCACTCTTTAGTCCTAGAGCTGGAGAGGATGAATGGCTGATGCATACGCACGCTAATGTTTTAGGACTGCAGACATTTTGAATTTTTTTTTTTATATTTATAGGAATTAGTCATTCTGCTATAACTGAATTACAGAGGTTACACTGGTGTTCAGAAAATGTGATTCTCCCAGTGTCTGACTTGAGGACAGTAAAACGAGCTTCTGCATAACATTACTATTATTAGTTCCACCTGGCTCTTTTCAGTACCTCCAGTGGACCCATCTCTCTACAGCTGGGTCACCTTGGAGGATGCTGTAGGATTCACGAAGAATTTGAGCGAGGCAAGATTCACCACTCCGAAGATACTGTACAAACACCTGAGTGTTTCAACACTTACACATTACGTTTAAAAGACTTGGGAAATCTTGCCATTCCCTAGGTCATCATGGATTTTTGTGTCATTTCTCTGTCTTTCTCTGACACTTCTGTCTCCCACTATATCTTAACAAAGCTCTTCAAGCAAGCTTGTCCAACATTCCCCTCCAACTCTCCAGGCTTCCCTGTCCCTTGCCTTCCATCTCTTAACATTTAGCCTGTTGTTTCTGCCATGTATTTCAACACAGCACTTAAAGTTCCTTTAAATGCACCACTCCTCCTGGGGGCTCAGCTGATCTCAATTTGTATGTCACACAAGAAAAAAAAAAGAAGAAAAACAGTCTATTTTCATTTTACTGTCTAAAACGCACCATAAGTTCGCCTCATGTCATATGCGTGCTTCCATTCTCCTCCTCCTCCAGTTTCCCATGGAAACCTACACCGGGGTCGTACGTGACACCACGTCCCCGATTCCAAGCTGCCTGCGTGCGAGACGCGCAGGGGACCACGTGGAAGGTAAGTGTGACAGCCAGGCTGGTGCTGACGCTCTGCGCCTCTCGGCCACATGTGTTTCTCAAACTTCGGTCGTAAGTTGACATGTTTACATTGCAAACCACTCACAGACTGCAGTGGGTGCAAACAGCCATCTTCAATTATTCGTGTGGCCTCCTCCCCATAAATAAAATATTCGGAAAGAAAGAAAACTGCCTTCCAGGCTGTTTACAGTCAGAATTTATCGCATGTTGTTGTTCTAGAGCAGTATACAAGGAATTCCTCAGCTGTCATAGCAGTAAGAAATTATTTTGACTTAATGCAGACAACAGCCAGGTAGATGCATTGCAGCTGTGCCTCAAAGAAACGAAGTCTTCTGGTAGTGGGGTGGGATTCAGCTGTGATGGGGCCCCATGGCTGCCCCATCAGCAGTCCAGGGTCCCACCGGCCCCATGGGGTGATTTAGCCCAGGAGACGTTCATGTCACATCCTGCTCCTGTGTAATCCAGGGGAAAAAAAACCCAAGGATGCTCCCTTTGGGCCATAGCTCAGGGTTTTGCCCTCTGCCAGACATTTGTACGTGACTCGGCACACAGAAATCCGAACAGAAAATGTACATGGGGACATTCTAGCATACTATGTGGGGACATTCTCGCTTTAGCCAAGGTAGTTTTAAGATGGATTTTTTTTTTTAAAATCATCTAGTTGAATAAGAATGTAAAAACAATTTTCAAGGAAACTTTAGGACCTACCTCCTCAAGGTTTCAGTGAGGCTCACGGCTAATCTAAAACAGAAATTATACCCTTTTTACATGAGGGGGGCCCAAAACCTCTGCTTCTTTCACAGATATTGTCCCCCTGAATGGACACTGATATTTATATAGAGAAGAATGTGAGGCCAGGGACCCCGAAAGGCACACAGCAGAATTTTTATGTTTTTGCTCACTGGTAGAAACAAGTGTTTCAGTTCATGCTAGGCATATTAGTGAAAAATGTAGAGATAAGTTTTAGCCCTTTCCTTTGTGCTTTTGACTTTTATAAACCAACTAAATAAAAAAAAGATAGGCAAATTAATTAATGAGAGTAGAGAAAAGCCATTCTTTTGGAAAGACCATAGTCTCCTGAAATAGCTTGTGACTACAGTGGCTCCAGGATATTTAAATAGTTTTCTTTTTTGCAGTTCCTTGGGAGCAGTATTCATTCTGCCTTCAGGAAGTTGTTCCACTGTCTAATCAGGTTTAAAATAAACCTAATATTTGAGTTCTCAAGAACAATTTGAGATTTCCTTCCAGTGAACACTAGAAAATGATACTGTGATTAGCCATGATATCTCTCTGACTGAAGACTGAACTGTTAAACAAAGCAATTAGCTGGCATAACCATGTGATTTGGGAGAAAAAAAAAAAAGAGGAGAAATAACTCAGGCAATTTCCAGGTTTTTATTAGAGAAAATGTTTTGATACAGAAGTCCCATCCTTGATATATTTAAGCTCATGTACAAAGTATCAAAATATTTTAGAAAAAAAGTGGAAAAGTTCAACAAAACTGATTAAAATGACTTCTTGCAGTGGTTTATTTACCTTTTCCTTAATGCAACTCTCAGCAGTCAAAAAAGTTATGACATAAAAGATAACCTAAGGGTCAATCCCACCCAAAGATATAGAAGTTGTTTAAGACCAGAAAAGAATTTGGCCCAGCTTTACTTTTGGCTCATGAGTACATAGTTAGCATAAACAGAGAAACCCTCCCTTTTTTTTCTGAGGAATATGATGTCAATAGAGCTCTCAAAGAGTAAACTAAGTCTTTTTCTGCATTATGCCATAAAATCTCAGAAGAATCAGTGAATTGGGTTGTTCTCACATTTTTTTTCCTCAAATAATGATGGAGAGAGCAAAAAAAAATGCTGAGTAGATTCTAAGATTTCAAGCTGAATTGGCAATAATGGAAGTTAGAAAAATTGTAGATTTAACCACTGTGACTCTGAAACCAACAATGGAAGAGAACTACGCAATCTTATGTATTTATTTTCCATGGTTCAGTTTAATCATACTTAAAATTGGAAGAACAGACTTAGCATTGACTAAAGAGCTATCTGTGCCTCTTTTTTTCTTTTCTTTTGCTTCATGTCCCAGAAACACAAAATTCAAAGAGTATGTGTTTTACTCCGGTTTGCAATGCTTTAAAAGTAAACATCTGTCTTTTATCTGCAAGATGCCAATTAAACAAACTCTATCATTAACCCCCCAAGTGGGCCACTTGACACAAGTGATGCTTGCAGCTCTGTAGTGTCCTTGTGATGCAAAAGAATCCTATAGGTCTATGAAGGATGTAATATAGCATTAAGCATACCTTTCAGCAATAAAGTTGTGAGACAGAAAAAAAGGAGAAATAGATCCAAAGCTAAAATGTCCCCAGCTGTATATGCCTGCTTTCATATATGATCCCAATATGTACAGACTTTTTTGTTGTTGTTAATGAGAAAGCAGTTTTGATTACAGCTGAACAAAATGTACTTTATTGTGTTTAAATGTCTAAAAATATACTCAGTCCTTTATGTTGTTTGCCTTCTCTCACATTTAGCACTCAGAAATGCAGAGGACAGGGCTCAATCTGAAATCCCATGCCTTACCAGGGACTCACAAAGAGCTCAGGGAGGCATCTCAGTACACCTGGGTTAAGCACTGAATTCTACTTTGTAAAGAAAGCTACAACCTTGAACTTTATCCCATCCAACTGGCTGCCCCAGGGCATGGAAGAGCAAGAATCGGCAGCCCCAGGGAATTCAGACTGACGCTCATCACCTGTGGGATGACTGTGTGGTCACAGGGGCAGGGCTAGCGTGGATGTTGGTGCCCTCCACCCAGAGTAAGCAAAATAGTTATGCCAATATAGGTAGGCTTGTGGAGACCCAGGTGCTGCAGTTCACTACTAGGACACTGTGTTGTACTCACCATTCAGTGCAACACATAAGCATCCACTGGGTAAATACCTACATACCTGTGAGTTTATTTTTTTTCCCTAGGGGATTCTTCTGCCATGCGTATTACCACAGCATCTGAGCCCTTTAAAGAGGTGCATGAAACAGTGTAATGTCTAGATCTATTTAAAAAAAAAAAATGATTCAGTTCTTAGGTCAGCTAGATGCTTTTGAAAATGTTACTTATAGCTGGACTGAGCTTCTGGGTTTCCAATAGAGAAGCAGCTGTTGTGACTGGGACCTACCAGCACAGAAGCAGTTAATCCCTGCTCAGAGAAAAAAAAAAAAAAAGCAGTCTAAGAACAGCCTTGTGTTGGGAGGAGGGCTAGAAAACGAGGCTGTTGCTGTTGTTTTCATTGTGTGCACTCTAATCAGAGAGAGTAAGAACAATAATGCATGTAATGCTGATTTTGGACCGTTTCCACGCAGCTTTTCCCAGGCTAGGCAGCCTTGGGAACCACTGATAGTGTGGCACACCAGGGGCACAGCCTCAATCACCAAGCACAGGGCAGGGCAGCCTTTTCTGTGGATAAAATATGTGAGGGATGACAAGAATCTTCCCAGCATGGGAAGTGGCAATAACAAAATACATATATAAATATACACAAGGGGCTGGAGCTGAGTGTAACATCCACTGCAGAGCATGCCTGCAGGCAACGCTCAGATTTGAAAGGTATAGGGCTATTTTTCATTTCCTCCCCCGTTTTGTGTTTGTTTGTTTGTTTATTTGTTTTCCCTGCTTTCATTAGATGCCCCCTCCCCCTCTCAGCACCACTTTGAAGCCAAGATGAAAGAAGTGCTGTGGCTGCTGGCACCAGGCACACACGGGGAGGCCGACTGAAGTGTGCTTTAGTTTAAGATGCCATGTTCTTTTTTTTCTAAGTAGGGGAGGGAAAGAGGGAGGGGAGAAGAAGAGAAGAAAGTTATTCAGCTAAAAACAATATATTACCCTTCATTGAAAAGCATATTGTGTAGCTTGGATTGAAACATGGTCCTAATTTTCCAAAGCTTTCCTCTTCAAGGATGGGGGGTTTGGGGTAGCTAAGATGTGGCATCCACCCAGACAGCAACTGCCCATATTTTATTCATAAAACCTGTCACATAAGTTATATGATGAGAATTGACACAACATGCTGTAGCTCTGTGACCTGCTTTGAATAAGTCGCTTAAATCAGTGATGTTTGTTCCTTAGTAGCAGAAATTTATACAGCCACTGCAGGGAGGAAAGAAGTCACTTGCCACCATTTTTGTAATTAAAATAAAGAGATGCTTTTGAACAAAAACAATAAAAGGATCAACTTGTTTTCTTTTGTTTTCCATAGACAAATGATTAAAAAAAAATCTAATTTTGGTGGGGAAGGGGTAGAATGCATATGCGTCTGCCCTGATGCTCTAAGTACTGGAAGATGCAGTTCGTTTTGAAGGGCTGAAGAATTCACATGTGTTTGGGGAAAATCCAGCTCCCGGGGACATCAGCAAAGGATGTGGCAGTGACTTCAGCAAATCAGGGAGTTAAAATCCCATGAGGTTCACTATATGCCACTCAGTCTTGCAAGAACAAGGCCCTTCCACCACACCAGACTTGCCCTGATGCTGAGAACACTGCAAAGCCTCTGTAAAATCCAGGGGAATAGGAAGGTCACCACAGAAAGACTGCAGTATTTTTTCTACCTTCAACTCTCAGACCCAGCTCCAATAAAAGTGTCATTCACTATGGGAGTTTCATGCTTATTTAATATCTGTTAGTCACTGTTAAACTGCCAACAGCTAGCTAAATTCACACTAATGTTCTTTTAAATATGCGGCAGCCCTACCATTTACAATCATTATGGAATTAAACTGTAGAATTAAACTCTCAGGTCAAATGCTTTAAGATATATCTAAAACAGCATTAATTAACATGTCCAAGGATTTTTGGAAGCCCTTGAAGAGAGCAATTACAGCAATTGGTGAATATCCTTTGAAGGGTGGATTGAATGCAGCTTAGCAAGTTAGAATTTCTGACTATTAATTTATTTTGAACTAATCTTGACCCTGCTCCTGTCTACTAACTGCAAGCCAATTTTCAAAGGCCAAGTATACTAGTGAACAAAGTAAGCCAAGTTTTCTGGAGAAAAGAGAGCAGAAGCCAACTTTCTAAGAGATGGAGCTAGTTTAGTATCAAAGATTAATGGATGAGGAAAAGAATCACAAAATAAGTGCTATGGTGCCCTATCCTATAGAAAAATAATTTTACAGCAGCAGGGTTTCCATATAGAGCAAGGTCCATGTTAAAAAACAAGATAATGATTGTAAAAGTTTCTCGTGACACTAATAACTGGCAATCTGTTTCTAAAAAGATCAGTTTCCAAATAAGCAGCAAGCAGGAGAGCAGATCTGCTTATAGTTGTGGCATCACAAGAGAAACATGAGCAGACACTTAAATTATAGAAAGATTAAAGAGGCTTAAAGAGGTCTTCTGATTCAACTCCAGGGAAGGACCAGTTGCAGCTAAACTATTCTTTAAAAAATTTATGGAATCCTTTCTTAAAGACCTTGAATATTGGAAATTCCACATTTTCTCCAGGTAATGTAAATCAGCGTGGCGAGAGTTAGCTCTCTCCCCACTAAAAATATTTTCCTGAACGATCTACACCAATCTCCTTTACAACTGCTTGGTATGCATATATCATAAACTTCTGGAAGGCAAAACATGTCAACATTTTAATTTGGTCTGCCTTTATCTCCGTTGTTAACAGAGCTGCTGGTAAAGCCCATCTTCCCTTCAAAGGGCTCTGGGAGATTGTGATTAAGCTGTTCCAGCGCTTTTACTCATTGCATTTTGTCTAGCCAAATTCTAATTGTAGGACTTCTTTTTGTGAGCACTGTGATACATTTCCTATCACCTATTGTTTCAAAAAAAACGGGCCTTTCAGAAGCAGAAGTAGGAGGGGGGTGGGAGAGTGATGTAAGAGGAAGCATCCAACATTTAAATCAATTGCAGTAACTGCCTGCCAAGACATTGCGCAATGAACTTAGCATATCTGAAGACTACACAGATCTTGCTCAGTCTTAATCAATAGGTGAATAATATTCCAGAAATTAGATGATTTTAACTGAAAAATAGAAACAATTATACAGAACAATTCTCCATAAAATTATGCTGTTCATACTGCACAAAATTTCACTAGAAATCAAAATCACTAGAGCGCAGAAAGGACAAGGAGCAATAAAGAGTCATTTTTCAATGTGGCAAGATTAGCAATGAGTTCTCCAAACATCTCTTTTCTAAAATTAGTGGGTTTGACATTTTTGGAGGAGTAATTGTTAAGTGAGTGACAAAGACAAGAAATAGCAAGTCATAATTTTAGGCAGCATCCAAGAAACATTCTAATTATTTCAACTACCAAAAAAAGATTCAGGCACCTTCATATAGGGCTCAGTCTGCATGTTGCACCAGTGAGCTAGAAACACTAGCAAATGGCTAGTTCATTAGAAAAAGAGAATGGACTTTTATATGAAGAATGAAAACATTCAGAGCTATAAATGATAATACTGCAAAAATCTAGAGGAGGTATTAAACCTATTGCTTCGGGATTTAGATGACCCTAAATATAAACCGTTAGAAAGAAATGTGCTGGGAGGAACACATTTCTGTAATATAAGGGGCTCTCACCTACTTTTAGAGTGGGGGTGCTGACTATTTAAGATGATAGAATATTATTACGGGTGATCCAGTATGACATCTAACATATTTCTACCTAGGAATAGATTTTAGCAATTAGTGAATCAATCTCATAGTAGTATCTTTTCCATTTTCATCAACATATCTAGGGCAGAAATGTTTTGAGCATTGTCCACTACTTAAACTCATTCATTAATCTATTCATTTCATAAGCCGAGTCTTAAGTGGCAACTCCAACACTTTGGCTGTAGCCTTGGCTTTAGCTTTTTAATTCCAGCATCATATTACAAGCACATCTGTATGTTCACACACCTGAGTATGCTTTCTCTGACTGCAAGCTTGACCCCACGAGGACCTCAGGTCTGCGTGTGGAGCCCCAGAGAAAGCAGCAATATCCCCTGCTTGCAGCTCCTTTAGGATAAAACTTTCAGCACCCTACAAAAACTGCAGCCATGATTTTTACAAAACCTCGANATTCCAGCATCATATTACAAGCACATCTGTATGTTCACACACCTGAGTATGCTTTCTCTGACTGCAAGCTTGACCCCACGAGGACCTCAGGTCTGCGTGTGGAGCCCCAGAGAAAGCAGTAATATCCCCTGCTTGCAGCTCCTACAAAAACTGCAACCATGATTTTTATGAAACCTCGAGGTGTTTCTCTTGAGTTTCCTTTAGCACCCAGCATTCTTTGAGAATTGAGTTTGAGAAGCCAGTTTTGGTGTCTGCTCGGTATCAAGCACTCTGAAACGCTGTGTAGAGCCATNAAACTGCAGCCATGATTTTTACAAAACCTCGAGGTGTTTCTCTTGAGTTTCCTTTAGCACCCAGCAAACTTCTTTGAGAATTGAGTTCGAGAAGCCAGTTTTGGTGTCTGCTCAGTATCAAACACTCTGAAACGCTATATAGAGCCATATGCCATCTGCGCACATGTTCAGTTCCCCCCAAGTTTTGTGGCATCACATTTTCATTAAGCAACATTTTCATGAAGTAACATGGAGATACTGAAAAACTAAGTTGATTTTCATATTCTACAAAGATCACTGAAACGCAACAAGTTGTTTTTGTTCATGTGAGGTATTGATTCCCTGCAATATATAGAAGAAAGTATTTTTTCTTTTATGAAGGTTTAAAAAAAATCTTGCTATTGATTAAAAAAATTGTTTTTCTGCTATGTGTTACTGGTATCATCAAGCGGAAAAATATCATGGATTATTTGTAATAACAGCACAAGGTACTTTTAAAGATACAAAGATATCCCTACTTTATAGCCTCCAAGTGAGCAACAGAAGGAAGAAAAACTGGTCAAAATTCCTACTCATGAATTGTTCAGAATGGGTTTGAAAACTGTCCCTCATAACATCAGTTCAAAGCTAAGGCTTAATAGAGCCAGCAAAAAGAGCTGTCTTGCCACAACCCGCTGTGTTCCTTATAAATAAAATACCCTGTAAAAATAACTGTTAAAAAAGTCCCAAGATATATGACTGTGACAATACTGCTTTCTCATTGAAATATAGGAGTTTGCATTTTTTTCCATTCTTAATATAATAAGAGGATCATGTTTTTTTTTTTTTTTTTTTTCCTTTAAGGAGTGCCATGACATCTCAAATGAGAACATGAATTACCATTGCCATTTGAATCTCTCAGTAAATTATATGTAGGCATAATTCATAGTAACTGCTACAGTGTCTTCTGACCCTGCCAGGAACAAAGAGAAACTAGAAGAACAGACAAGCTCAAACGCTGAAGCAAGGGCTTGTGCACCCTGCCCGTCAGGGATGGTCACAAGAAGAAAAGTGGAGCTTGTTGGAAGAGAGGAAGACGGTTTGTTTAAGAATCCTAAAAATGAGCAGGCAACCACGTCTGCTGCTGTCTGAGGAGTGGTGTAAGTGACTGAAACAAGCTCTCTTCCACCAGTGAGAAAAGCAGGGAATTCCTGAAGCTGGAAGCAGGAAGTTCTTGAGAAGGGTCATGGAATTACTGAGAAAGGAAGTGACTAACACAAGGTCTTTGGTTGATTGAATATTTTCTTCTGTCTCTCCGGACTTATTAAATGAGAGAGGACTTCTGAGCAGATGCTGAAAGACTGCCGGAGCAAGCACTCCTGCCCTGCCCCTGTCACAAAACCACAGGTCTCACCTTGGCTTGAGACTATACTGCTACTGTGGAGGAGCCTTGGCCATATTACAAATAAGTGATTTTATCACTTTTTCCTTTCCTCACTGGGCAACAGCTACAGATATAATCATAGTGTGAGCCTGGGATACTTCTGCAGCTCCCAGATGATGATTTTAAAGGAAAATGTGTAATATTTCTGGTGCTTGGAAGCCACCAGGGCAGTGATGTTCACTTAAAAAAAATCTGTTACAGATGTTACAGATTACTAAATTAGGGACTTGGCTATGAAGTCCATTTTTTCATCTCATGGAAATTTAACTATTTAAGTCTAGCACTACCCAGGCTGCCTCCTTCGGATAACAGCATAAAGGTATAAAGGGGAAGCAGCCTTAAACACAAAGAAACTAGGGTTTAATTTTCAGCTCTGTCATAGTCTTCTGATCTGATATTGAACATAGCATTCATTTTCTTTGTGTGTATCAAAATGTTGCCTTTTCCTCCTAAATTTTTGTATCACTTTCACAGATGGCATGTCTTAAAATGGTCCTCAGGTTGCCAGTGTCTATACAAAAATGTATTAAAGCAGCCTGATTTTCCATGAGAAGATATTTGAAGCACCCTTGAAATTGCCTCCCCTCTGTTTGTCTCCATGCAATTGGGACATTGTAAGTCCTTACCTAATATAAGGCTCATGCTCAGGGGCAGTCATCTGAGCTGGAGCTCCGGGCCCAGAGTCTTTCCGGAAGTACTACAAAAAAACAGTGATTTTAAAAGACTTTTCCATGTTTAAAGTCTTTTGGAGACACTTTCTCCAACATGGAAAGATTAGCTCTTATGAGCTGCTCTTGTCTTTTCCTGGTTTAGCTCACAAACGGCTAGTGTGACAATGCAATGCTAAAAAGTTACTGTAGGAGTGGCCACCGTATGATTTTTATAGAGTATTGGAAAACAGCAGTATAGATGTCAGGTAATATGAAAAGAAAACTGGCTGCATATATTTTGTCCTGGTCATCATTGCCATAATCTCTGAATACTTTGCCATTTCAGTATATTCAGTCTCACCATAACCCTGGGAGATCAGAAGTTCCTGCATATTTTACAGGGGGGAAACAGCATCACAGAGAAACTAACTAAAAGAGCAAAAGTGTTTTAGCTGAACATGGCTCCCTCCAGCCTTACCTGACATACTAAAGACCAAAATTTTCATTTGCTGTAAACTAAATATATGTAATTTATATGTGTGTTGCAGAGATGATTGCTTTAATACATGAGAAGTGACATGTCTAAATGCACTGAAAAGCAATGCTTTTTGAGTGTCTCTCTATATATACATATATTTGTGTGTGTGTGTGCATACAAGCATGTGAATGCACCAAAACAGAGAAAAACAAGAAAAATATCTTCTAATCTAATCTAATCCAACCTCTCTGTGGATAATTTTACGCTCCTTCCTTCCATCTGGTCTCTCTCTGATTTACTGCAGCTCCCCAGGATGGTGGGAACTTCTGACAGTTCCTGAGATCTTGAGCTGCAGCTGAGCCAGCAGGATGGAAAGCTGCCACAGAGACGTTCAAAGAGCTGGCTGACGGGAGCAGATTTGTGACAGAGCACTTTTAAACACAAAGACGTCAAATCTGTAAAGCAGAAGGATCCAAAAGCTTTTCAAAAACCTTTTACTAATGGATTTGCAAACTAGATACAGACTTTTTTTTTTTTTAGCAGGGTCACTCACGTGGTGTCAGGAGCAGGTAAAACAAGGAGGATCCCCCACTTTGGGAAAAGAATATGATATAATCTCCCAGCGCCACTTCAGCTGAGAGTAACCTCCCCAAACTCTCATATGGTCACAATTACAGAGGCAGTCCTTCTGGATCTGTAATGGTCATGCACCAAAATAAAATAGGTGGTTTCAGTGGCACACTGTCCAGCAAAACTGAGAGTCCTGATATCTGCCCTGGTGTGAGCGAGCAGTCACAGAACAGGGTCAGTTTATACAGGGAGACAAGTCCAAGAAGACAAAAATTTCGATATCTTGTGTTTCTAAGATTAAAATAGTAACTTTTCACCTGTTTTACATGACAGACCTGTAGTAAAAACACCGGTGCTGTAAAAACACAAACAGAACTCAGAGACACACTGTGAGTTTTCCAATTTTCTAGTCTGCACCCAGGCTGATAGAATTTGCTTCTTGATGTCGCTTACTCTTTCTGCTCAATTGCCCTTAATTCTACCTCTTATTTGTCCAGTATGTGCTCTGCACCAGCTGCCTTCCTTACTTCTTCATCACTTGCACTATGTCAGCCTGGCCTATCTGAGACCTTTGAGAGAAGCCCTATGGCCTTGTAAAATAGAATAAAGGTTTCTCTCTTAACCTGAAACTTCCCTCCTGTTGCTGCCTTCTAAGATTACATTTTTAAGATCAAAAAGAGGGAAAAAAAAGAGAGAAGGGGAGAAGGAGAGGAGAGGAGAGGAGAGGAGAGGAGAGGAGAGGAGAGGAGAGGAGAGGAGAGGAGAGGAGAGGAGAGGAGAGGAGAGGAGAGGAGAGGAGAGGAGAGGAGAGGAGAGGAGAGGAGAGGAGAGGAGAAAGGAAATGTCCTTTAAGCACACTCTACACAATAAACAAAGTCTTTTTTCTGGGATCTGGTTAGCACTATCTGTACATATGTCTGTACACATATCTGTACACCACGGGAAATTTCTCTCAATGAACTTTGATGTATTGAAAAGGATAAAAAAGAAAACAAAATATTAAAATTAAAATTAAAAAAAAATGTGGCATAAACCTCATGGGAAGACCATGTCCGAGAGTGACATTCCTGAGGCTAATCTTCCCATATGTCCTCTCTAACAAGCACGGTAAGAAATAATTGCAACCATTCCTGCTTGAGTTGTATATGCTGATGAAAATTAATTCACCAAAGGAACGTTCTTTTGTACTAGTCTCCAAGTGCCTGCACTAGACTGCAAGGCTGCACGCTCGGGAGAGCGTGGCATTCAGAGTGGGTGCAGAGCGGGTCACATTTTCTGGTATAGCGAGTAAAGGTGACTCTCACTGTTCCTGTAAATTAACCTGTCAACACTAGACAGAGAGCTGAAGCCAATAAAAATAATAGACCTGCTAGTGAAGAGCTGTTGACATAGCATTTCAAAAAGACAAGTTCAGCATTTGGGCCTGCAAGGGCGTTAAAGGTTTTTGTTTTGTTTTTCCAAATTTGCCTGGAAAATGCAGAAAAGTAGCAAGTATTCAGGATCATTTCCAGACTGCCAGTGGGCTAGAGAGGGCATGGATTGCCTGAGGATTTTCAGACATGCAGGTCACCTGAGTTTATGTACTTGGGTTGCAAATTTATCCTGAATGTGCAAATCAGTAGCTGGAGGCGATATGTGTTACTAAATTACCTTCAGCCACAACACTTCTTAAAGCGAGGAGAGGGCAAAAGGCAAAGGGATTTTTGATCAACTGTTGAAAATCAAGCCCTTCTCTTCAATGCTCTGAGCCATTGCACCAATATCATATAATTTACAGCACTCCCCTTCATATACCTCCATGCAGAGATATATAAAGATATCTTTCTTTTCCTCTCTTTTAAAAGCTCTCACCGCCTGTTTCTATTCTAAAGATGTCTCAGCCCCGGTAATATCATGATGGTTTCCAGTAGTACCAGAAATTCAGGTAAACTGAAAAAATGGAAGAGCATAAGCACTTCATTCCTTGTGTTTTTTGAGTACTCAGTGGTCTTTGGAGTTGTTTATGTTCCAGCAAGCTGCATTACAGACTACTGTGAAGTGATTTTATAAGTATTGTTTCCAGTACTTGAGAACAGTTCCTGCTGTGCTTCTTACCATCTCCAACTAAGACAGAACATGCAGGCTCTGTCCTGCTGGCTGAATCAGGGTTGTCCCTTAACCAAAGGGAGCAAGTACAAAGGCAAAGGAGTCTGCAAGCAAGCTGTGTGGCGGAGTACGGCTTCTGGGAGGGAAAGAAGCAGTCCTCTCCACCCTGGTGGTTGTGAGGGAATTTGCCTGTGGAGTGACTAGGATTTGATTAGTCATTTTTGCTGGTTTGATGCTTTTCTGACTTTTCCTGACACATATCCTATACAGTTAGAGCATTAACTTTCATTTCTTTTAAGTTCAATCACAGCTAGAGATTATCTGAAATGCTGGCCAACACAAGAAACTTTTGCCTCACCTGTGAATGAAGATGGCAACTCTTTTTTTTTTCCCACCCTATATGCATCTTATCTGGACTGTGAGTTCATCAGGACAGGACTGACTCTCTCAGTATATTTATGAAGTGTCTACCACACTGAAACAGCAATGGCACTGAGAGCCTCTATAGTAAACCCAAATAAAAAAAAAACAAAAACCAGATGGATGTCAGCATATGACTTCCCCCTTTTTATCTTGTAGCAACAGTTGCAGAAAAGCCAAGATTTATC
Organism: Crypturellus undulatus; assembly: GCA_013389825.1. Lineage (NCBI taxonomy): Eukaryota > Metazoa > Chordata > Aves > Tinamiformes > Tinamidae > Crypturellus > Crypturellus undulatus. The sequence goes on along the minus strand of VWPW01026051.1, from coordinate 301,698 downwards.
ACTCTGTACTGCCATCCTCTCCAGATAACACCACTCAGTGGTCTCCTGTCCTTCTTTTGATGCCATTAGTTTCCTCCACTAGAGTTGGGCAGACTCTCCATTACAGGTAGAGGTACTGATTGATCCATAGTTCAGAAAAGTCTTTTAATTAAGGTTTTTCATTGAAGTTTTCTGACTCTCTGATTCCAAAATATTGTCAAATACTCTAGTGCTCCAGAGCAACAAGTTACCATCAGCCCCAGGCAGACATGCAATAACATGGTTCCTGTTTCAAAAAACCTGCTATCCAACTGACTAAGTAGCCACAGTCAGAGTCAGCCCCGACTCTACTAGCTTGAAGCTCAGCTTTTTGAAAAACTGATTTTTAAATTCAATATTTGACTCAGAACTACTTTTGTTGATTTTGTCTCTAAAATCTGATTTCATTTTGGAGATATTTTGCAAAAAGAAATTTTAAAATTAAAGGTTAGGTTTACTGGGTGAGTTCAACATACTGAAGAAGGTAGTGTGTCTTGATCCTACATCCTTAACCATCCTTAACCATGAAAGTTCATTTGCGGCAACATTTGCCCAGGAGACACAATTTAGCGCTCCTCGTACTGCAGAGCATCCACTTTAATCTGAGTTCTTTGCTTCTCGGGACACTGTTTCAACACTCAGGAAATGTGGTCTGGGATGGAACTCTCCCAATATTTCTAACTAAAACATCGTCTCAATTTATAGTAAATGTTTAAAGCAATTAATTATCCACTCAGACAAGTGCTCTAGCCACTGGGATATAAGAATGACGAGGAGAAGCAGGGACACACAACCATCTCTTTCTTCTCTGCCCTATGCAAGCCACTACCTCCCCTCAAGCTTTCCAAAATTTGACGTTTCCTTCTGAAAAATGTTGAAATGAACCAGTTGGGCTTTTCCAGAACTTTATTTGTTTGTTAGTTTTTGCATAAGCCAAAATTAGTTGTCCTGCTTGACCTCGTGTCACAAGCCTGAACTTTTTTGGGTGAACACTTGATTTATTGAGGGAATGAAAACAATTGCAAAGTCCTGGCCTATGCCCCTTCTAAGCCTGGTCCAACAGCTGGGGAGCAGAATCCTTCCTTCATCCCACCCGAGCATAACAGGGAGCCCCTGACCGGCAGCAGGAGGGTAGCTACTTGTGTGGCAGCATGTGGCATTTCTCCTTAATAAAAAAAGAAATCACCAAAGCAAAAACAGATGATAGAGAGTAGCCGTTGCTGAGATACTACAAATAAGTAAACAATCCTTGGGCTTTGTGCTGTTGCTATTTTTCTTTAATGGGGATTGTGAGTGGGAGGCCCTGGCGCCTCTTCAGTACACCCAGCCTAGGAAAGGAGATGTTTCCAACCCTGATCAGCTCAACAAAGCGACAGGAGTAATATCTCCTGAGCAAGCCCTTTCACAGATGGGGGGATTTTCCCCTTCTTTGAAGGTCTCTGCTGTTGACATCAGAATAAAATATGAAAACACAGCCTTTTCCCCTGGATCTAACTGTGTCATGCAGTTCTGCTCCCTCCAGAAGGATCCACTGTCAGGGATTTGGCGGGCTCCCCACAGCTTAGTGCTTCAATGACAAGAAGTAGGAAGAGGCGCTATAGCAGTACCAGGAATGACTTTTCAGCCTATTATCAGGCATTAAATACTATAGACCTGACATCCACACAGGCACAAATTATCTCAATTGGAAGCTCATGGCAGGGCTTATATAATGACATTTTTGAGATGAAACAAAGTGTACCACACTGGTCGTGGCCTTTTAGGTTCATTTGCAAAATATTTTCCTACACCCTTCAAGTCCCCATGCCCATCCATTGCAAGCCTGGTTCAACAAAACAGGATGGTATCGGTGGGGAGAAGAGACAGAGATGCCCCTGGAAATTCCTTCACGTTGCTATTTGCATACCCAAGTTGTCCTTCTTTGAGAAGTCTCTTTCTAAGTTTTTTTCCGAGCTACAATTGCACTCATGCATGTGTTGAACAGATCCGTTCTCTCTGGGCCTCCAGTTCTACTTCTTTGCGCAAAACTGGCCTCATTTCTGGAAAGGGAAAATGAGATGGTTATTTGAGATTCCAGCTAGGACTGGACACTGAAGGAATTGTTCTTTTCTGCACTACAAACCCAGCCTCATGGGAGCCCGCAGAAAAGAGGGCAGCGTTGCTTTTTCACTCCTACTATGCATAGAGGAATTGCTATTGCTTGTGAGTCTTTCTGCATGGGATATCCTGTCCTGATCCGTTACAGATTGTTAAAAAGCTGGTGGTAAGGCTTTTTAAGCTCCCATGGGTAGAGTATTTCGTGCCCAGTTCAGTAGAAAGACTGTAATGGGTAAGGACTGCTTTTCCTGCCAAACACCAGACTAAATGTGAAGTCTGCAGCCGCTCGTTTGGAGCTCTGCGTTGCGTGCATAGACTGCTTGATCTGATACTTCAGTAAAATTTGTTACTATTGCAGCTTCTACTCTTTTCTTTACAAGTAAATCTTCAACAAGTACTAACTGCAAACACAGAACTCAAATCTGTGTACCTTTGTGTTCAAGGGAAAAGCAAGAACAATGCGGGCTGACCAGATCAGCCGGCTGCTCGCAGTGAGCTGCTGCCAAACAAGGTGCAAGGAGGGAAAACTGCACTGCCCGCCAAGTGCGTCACTCGGTGAGTGCCAGCTCAAAGGGCACGTGGTTTCCCACAGACTTGTGTTTCAGAGCTGGTGTCCTGAGAGGAGTAAAGTTTCCTCTGTCTCTGGGGCGTGTGGAAAGCTCTGTCTTCAGTGGATTCTCAGGTGTCTGCTGGGACCGCATTCTCTCAACACTGTTTCTCTTAGCTGGGCAATAAAATAGGCTTGTGTGATTTCATGGAGCTTCTTGGTGACCCTTACCAACTGCAGTATCTGAAGCAGACAAGTCAGTCCAAAAGATATTGAGAGATGTATATGTAAGCTTTATTTCCTAGTAAAACAGCAAACAATGTTTCTGGGAGTAATGTTAAATGCCATCTTACCTGCAGAGCGCTGAAGTCACAAATCAGTCTCAAGTGGGACCCGCACCCCGCACTGTCCATGCGTCCAGGACTCTCCTTCAGCTCAGCCTGGGAATAGTCCCAGTGATGCCTAGGAGTGCCAGGCTCCTGCTTTCTCCTGAATGGACCTTGGACCTATGCTATAGTAGCCTGTCTCCTGGATGGACACCTCAGCCATGTGCTGTAGCTTATCCCATGTATGTCTCTGACTCCATTTCCTTTCCTTCTCGACTGGAGCCCCTGGACAGACCCTGGCCACGGCTCACCACAGCTCATGACTCTGCTCACCACTGTGGGACAGTGCCTGACAGCGAGGGCACAGATGGCTCTGGAGTCACCCTTTTCCCTAAGTTTGTTGCCTCGTAGGGTGCAGTTACCCTTGTTGCCCTCTAAAAAGCAACAGAGGATGTGGTGAAGCTCCGAAAATTATTGAGAAACTAAAATTAGGTCTTATAAAACCTGTCTTTGCTACAGATCCCAAGAGACTGTGTTCAGTCTAAGTCTTCATTAGTCTCTGTTGTCAGTTTCAGTATTTTTCAGGTCAAAATAAAAATCTTAAAACCTCTCAGATCTTTTTTTGTAAATACAGAACCTTTACCATCACTGGCCTCAAAAACAGGTTCCACCTTTCCCAAGAGGGGGGCAAATAAGATGTCTAAGAGCCTGGTGTTATCTCAGAGTGTAAAATATGGGGATAGCTAACCAGTTACAGCAAGATCAGTAAATATCATCTATTAGGAAGGGAACTATTTGAAGCACATTTATTCAACCTTGCAGTAGATGGTCTGGGATTGATAAATGAGGACTAATGTTACAAGCCTGTTGCTTTTTGGAGAAGGAGGAAGAGGGCAAAAATGATCAATGATATATTTGCTATTAAAGTATTTATTACTTCATATATACAAAAGTAAGAACACTTGAGATCAACAGGCAGTTCTTCATTGGGATATCTTTTCTGAGAAGGAACTACCAAACACAAATTGATTTAGTGGTAGGAGGAGCCTTTAACACTAGGAACTATTCCTTATAAAAGGGCTAAATAGTTCATAGGCAAATTTTATCAAACTAATTCATGAACAATGGCTTTTTAGCAAAAACATTTCAATTAATGAGTGCAGCACTGTGGCATGTGTTATCAAGACAAACACAGAAACTAGACTATAGTTAAGAAACTAAACATCTAACTAAGAAGCTAAACAAAATTCTCTGAATTGGAGACGTAACAAAGTGTGTTCCTCCTGTCACAAATAAGATCACATCACCTGTCACAAATAAGATCAAAACTACTGGCCTATTTCCAAAGGTTTGCTTATGATTAAGTAGCTACATGTTGCTTTAGCCTGGTTATCTGGAGCCGTGGATAAGGGTAACAAGAGCTAGAATCTAGAGCAATGGAAAACAAGAGGTTAAAATCATAGGACTGGAACTAGGAAGTGTCAAGTGCCAGTGGAAGGAGTATTTGTAAGTCCTGTTACTGGAAAAGAGGAAAGCCAGAGGCCCGAAGGCAGCATGCCTGGAACTAGAGTAGCTATGTAAGCTAAGTCCCTGGAGAGGGTAGTGTAACAGCTGTGGTGAGGATAACGTGGTACCCTGGATGTCCAGAATGGTCAGATGCCAATACGCAAGTGCTCAAGGTGATGAGCAGTGTATGCTATTTGCTAAGTCAAAGTAAGTGGCTTTAGTGTTTGCTCTTCTCAGTCATTGTGCAAAGATTGACTTAATGCCCTTTACTGTGTTATTATCACCTTCTACAGTCTATTCTTTGATGCCTTACAGGCGTGTGCTTCAAAAGACCCTGAGTTTTGTCCTCTTTGTCAAAATCCTCTGTAAGATCTACCAAAGATACCTGTGGGCCAAGCCTGGAGGATCCGGGCTTCCCAAAACAATTTAATTCCTTCAAACATTGGAGCTGTAAAGACCCAAGAGTCTGACCCTTGTGTCTTGCTGCAGGATCTCCCTAGCAGCCAGCTTTCACCTGCAGCACATGCCGACCAAAGAGAGCAGGAAGATTCAGAAAAAGATGCAGAAATCTTAAGATGTTTTTCACAAGCTGATGAACTATTCAAAGAACAATGTAATAAGCACAGCAAATTATGCTGGCAAATGACTGTCAGGTTGTTTGTGCAAAATCACAACCAGATCCTGCCTTCCTTTTTGAAAAAGGATCGCTGCTGTTTTTTCCTAGATTCTGAAATAAATCCATTCATATGTATTTTTAATTGCATTGCCAAGAAAAAGAAAAGGCTAAAAAAAGTCTCACATTTCTTATGGTTTTTATTGTAAAGGAGAAAATCAGACATGTAACTTGCACTTAAACGCATTTGTTTCCAACCAGATAGTTTGTAGTATACCGTCTAATGGGTCTAGTACTTCACTCAATTTTTCTTACAGTAAGTTCAAATTATAAAAACCTAAATACGTTTTTCATGAAACTGGAGTAAAACTGAGTCCCAGAACTACTGCAAATAGACAGATAAAACCAGTGCCTAACATGTGAACACACTGCTCTGTAAAGCTCAAGGGTTTAGCATAAAGCAGAAGTGTTTTACAATAAAAATATGTTTACCATTGCTCATCTTGATTGTGCATTTTTTTTTTCCTGTTTCCAGTCAGGAAAAATTTCTGATACTTGAATGAGGCTATCCGTCTATCTGCCTTAATGCTGCCAGGGAGATATAGATTCAGAACCAGAGCTCTAGGCCTCCTTCAACTTTGATGCCTCTTTATGGTACTTCCGTGTGTGTTCAGCTATCTTCTGTGTATGGTATAGATGTTAGCACAGTATCTTCCACAACTTGCAGCCTTGAGACTGGGGCTCTGGAGGCACAACCGTACTCCTGCAGTTCCCAGTCCAGGGCTGAAGCAATGACGTCCTGAGGAAATATGATAACTGTTTGCAAATATACACAGTCAAGCAAGAAAGAACGATTCCATTTCTGTGCTTCTGCAAACTTGAAGACCTCTGATCAGGAAAGTATTTATGGATGTATTTAATTAGAATCACATGGTAAAAATATGGACTTCAATTATACTGACTTCAACGCAACTTAATTGAAAATGTGCTCAAATACTTCCTGTTTGGGGCCTAAAAGAACAAGAACACAATCCTTCAAAATATAGGACTTTTCATTGTGTGGAATCTTAAAGTACTTTATGTGCTACATATGCCTGCCTTGTTTAGCCTTTAAAAGCAGCTACTTCTAAGGTGGAACATTTTGTGTGTTATAACACCAGACAGCAATGCAGACAACAAAGAGTGTATCATGCACAGATAAAACCACTGTAGGAAAACAGACAAGCAGAACATAATTTCTCAACTTGAGATTTAGAGGAGACACTATTACAAAAAGTCTTACTGGAGCTTTAACAATGGGCATGGAGGTCTGGAGCCCTTAATTTCATGCTGGGACACTGATTCATTCTCTGCTCCCAGGGAAGAATGACTATTTCCTTGATGAACTACCAAAGCAGCACTATTTCTTGCACAGCATTTAGCTTGCATGCAAGATGTCCCGACCTGAAGCTATTTAAGAGTGTCACAGCCTGGTTGTTACAACTGTAGGAAAAAGACTGCCCAGTATGTCATGAAAAAATGTTGTTTTCTGCCTTCCACTTAGGGCAAGTAACTCTTTGCATTTATCTCTGAGATATGTTTCACAGTTATGGGCTTTGTCTTATATATAACATCTATATCTCATTCACTTTCAGCAAGCATATATAGCAGATGCACAGAAACACTACCAAATGCAAGTGATGGCTTTTTGGGAGGGCAAGGGCCCTGTCAGCACAAGGAACATCCCAGTCGATATAGTTCTTTCCTTGTAGAGAATTTGCAATGTTTTAATTGTAATAGTATGGTAAAACCTCCCACACCTGGTTACAGCACTATCAGCCCAAGAAGTACTTTTGACAAGATAGCTTTTTCCTACCTGGATAAGCTATATCAATGCCAGACAACTTTAAACAGTTTAATGAGATTGCCAGTGGATCCTGTGCAAAACCATTTATGTTCTTTCTTTCAAATTGCACTGTTAACTACCACCAACCACATTGCAGTCCAAAATTACATGGCTTAGTTTTTCATCTCAAAACCACCTTCTTACATGATTACAGCAGATTTTTTTTTCTGAAAATGTAAATTCCAGAATTCCTAGTGTCAGTCTAGGAATGTGGAAAAAAATTACTTATCATTTAAGACTAAGTAAAATCTCATTTCTTCTTTTTTTTTTTAATGGTTTATTCTTCTATTACTTGATGCTCTTTTGAGGACTGATATAAAAAAGAGTTTCTAAATAGACGTTTACAACTGATTAGTCCACAACTCTTCATACAGAATATTTAGAACAGTTATGTTGTTCATGGGTTAGTGTTTTTTTGGTTTGTTTTTCAGTTTATCTTCCTGATTCATTTTACCTTGGGTTGTTTAAAGATCTGGCCTAAACAATCCTAGAGTCATTAACAATTGGGTCTGAGAATTGCTCTGCAATTCTCTGCGATGTTGCACAGTCAACACAGACTTTGGTCAAAGCGGATCAGGCCTGATGAAGTTTATTTTAATACCAGGTGGTAGACTTTGATGGTAATGAGGGATATGCAGAAGAGCCAATATATGTCATGATGCTGCCGTAACAGAAATCATGAGATGCACACAGAGGGAATATTATTTGTAGATATGAATATGTATGAAATAATCCTTCTGTACTATGCAGCACACAGAAGGCCTCAGGTTAAGAACTGTCCAGTTTGGGGAGCTGCATGCAAAAAAGAGAGAGGTTGTTTGGAAAGTGATCAAAGAAGAGTCTAAATAACTGACTGAGGGTCTACAAAGGCTTCTCAGTATGCAGAGCACAGGCCACTGAAGCATGTCAAAAAAACTAACACATGAAATGATTGTTTAAGAAAATGCAAAAACCTATTCATATTTTTTTCCAAATGTGTAAACTAGTTTAAAGAAAAAAAAAAAAAAGGGAAGCAAATAGGAACAGTAGAAAGTTACTAAAATTTAATCTGCTACTTCCTGGTCATGACAACAGACAGTAGTATCTAACCTGGGATTGGGAAAAGAAAAGGTTTCAAAAGGCTAGGTGGTCCTGGAGTTTAGGCGGTCCTGGAGCTTTCACATGTCTTCTAGGAAGTTCTTTGATCTCACTGCCACTGAGAGCATAGGAGGATCTGAGGGGCAGCAAACATTTACAAGCATAAGAAAAGCACTCAACCTGGAGCAGGAGGAGTTCAATGAAGTATTCATAAGGCAAGTGAGTCCTCTGGCATGAAGACAGAAGCCAGGCTAAAAGTGGCTGGAATAAAGTCAAAGATCCATTCCAAAACTACCTGGGCTTCCTACCATTACTGAGCACTGACCCTGTCCAGATTGACCATTAATATGTTCCTGGACTCTTCTTAGACATTTCTAAATAAGATTCTGATTTTCATCTACCTCTTAAATAGAAAAACCAAGATACGGGATCCGAAGTTCCTTTCCAGTAGAGTGGCTTTCCTTGCAAGGGACATTTAGGGATATTGGCATGGCGACAAGAGAAACAAGACCTAACTTCTACACATTTTCTGTGAGCAAAGGAACAGCTTGAGGAAAAGTCAAAACAGCAGTCAGAGAAAAAGGAAATTTCTGCCTGGCTGTGGGCTTCTCACATCATCCCATAAACCTTTCTGTTTAACCAGTCTCTCTATCCATTTTGGGTTTGAATCCACAGCCATGGAGGAGATGCCTTGGCTCCTTGCAGCAGGAAAGATCGGTATCTAAAACTTGGATTCTATCTGTCACTCTATTGAGATGATTAAAATAGGTGCCAGAGATGAAGAACTCTAAGAGCAACAACCAGTTTGAAGGAAGACAGGGCCCTCAGGCACAGTAGTGGATAAGGTCAGGCAGCAGAGAGCCAAGGTGTGGTGGAAGATGGAGGTGGCACATGGCATGAGAAAAGGCTGCAAGCAATGTAGGAGGAAAAACAGCTTTACGCTGCTTTTTATTCAGACCTTCTCTCAGTAGGAGCTTACAAGGAATACACACAATTTTCTCTTTTCCTTAGTTTTTGATGTGGCACACATCAAAGCCACCTGTTTTGGAGCAACCCTTCCTCTGGTCCCAACCCATCACTGCAACCGCCTGCTGGTTTTGTCATGTGAGATTCAGCTGACTGCGTACACCTCCTGCAGAAAGCAACCACTGGTGAAGGTCCTGCAGGCATACCAGGTGATGAGAGCACACATCACCATCCACACCTCGGGACTGCACAGACTTTTAGGAATTTAGGGAATTTTTGCTGATAGGAATGCAGACTCCTAGGAATTTAGGTTCTTTGGGGTTTCAAAATCTCTGCCCAAGAATCTTATGCACCTACATTTCAGACAGATAAATGTTTTTAGCTGCCCATACACAATGGGTAAGAGTCTAGGTGTTTCAAAGGTAAATATAAAATTGTCAGCAAAGACAAGGTAAAAAGAAAAAGAAAAAAAAAAGCTTTATGTATGTACAAATGTCTATATTTTAAAGTAACATCACTTTCCTACTGATTCCATCCCGAATTACTGGAAAAAAAATAAACACAGAGGCAAGTTCTTAACTAGTCTGACTCAGCACAGCTTTAGAAGAAGCAATACCCCCATACTGTTTGAGATCAGATGATGTCCCTGGTGTATTTTTCAGCCTTCAATGCAATTACTCTAGTTGTCATTTTCTTATGCTGTCCCACTTCTTCTTTCTCTTTACATTTTTGTGCCACAGCCTTTACTGTGGTGACTGAGGGGTTCTTCTCTGCGGTGCAATACAGCAGCACACAAAACCTAGGGCAAGAGTCCACCCCGTGTGACGTATCCGCAAGACAGTAAGGTAATCCTGTGCAGTCTTATCTGCTTATCTGCACATATGTAAAATCAGTAATTTATATAATTATGTAATTACTTGAATTGTGAAAAACAATTCTCTTCAATTAAGTCTTATTAGTACTGACTGGCTTCATCAGTACTGTTTCTAGACCCCTCAGACTTCCAGGTCTCTGTGTTCCAGGTCTCTGCTCCCTGAGACCTGGTGTTGGCTCAAGCAGAGCTAGATTGGAGGTTTTCATACTTGCAAGGCAGGCATTCCCTGAGCCTCAGGGACAAGCATATATGCTGGGGTGAAGGAATAGAAACACTTTTTCCTTGAATCACACCAAGTTGCCATTTCCCGAAACAAATGATGTCATCCTCATTGAATCTGTCTTTCAGAAAGGCAAAATACAGTTGAGCAGATTCTTCTTAGCTTGGACAGGATTACCCAGTTTCATACACCCTCCCAGCACTCTTTGCAATAAATGTGAAAGCAGAAACAAATTAGTAATAGTAATGATATAATAGTAATGACATAATAATAGTAATATGATAATAGCAACACATCTGGAGTAGTAGTTTGGTTTTAACCAGCAATTCTGCTGTGCTGGGTTGGATGAAGGTCTTGCTCATGAAAAAAAAAAAAAAAAAAACAAAAGCAAACAAACAAAAAAGATGGACCAGGTCACCAGGTCATTGAATGACCTTACCCAGCTTCATTTGCAGGGAATAGCACAAACTTCTTCTCTCCATAGCTTAGATTGGACTAAATATATGAGCTTCTCTCAAATATTAAATGAGGATTTTTCTAAATGATAGTGGAGGGAAAGTAGAAATGAATGGTTATAGAAAGGTGTCCATATACAAATGCATGCTGAGGTACCGTGCTCCGTAAGGTTCTCAACACTCTCACAGCGGCAGACGTTGCATCTTGAGAGGTATTGGCTGCATTAAAAAATATCCGCAGAATGATTTGCCTTGCAGTGTCTTGTTTTGTTTGATGCTCTCATTTTCAGCACTAAATTTTGAACCTGTTACCTTTCTGTTCCTCTTGTCTGTACCTTCCAGTTCCCTTTATTTCCAATCACAGAGTTCTATTTGGCCAGTCATGTTGCTGTGCAGTTTGCAAGGTGCCAGAAAAGAACACTCCAAGTACAGCTGAAACCACCTGGCTGAGAAGTTTCGTTTCATTTCTAGTTTTTCTCTAAACCAAATAATTTTCCCAGAAGGTGAAAGAGATGCAATAAATTTTCAGCACTTGCCTTTGTGAAGGGATTTCACCCTCATAAATTCAGTACAGTGTCAGGTCAAGCATTCCCCAGAGAAACCAGGGCATAGATTACAATTAAAGCCATGCACGGCACGCGCCGATCTATGGCTATATCTCCAGTACTCATTTGAAAAGTGTGACACATTGAACTTCAAAGAATAGATTACAATGACTACAAGAACGAACAGGGGAGAGGGCAATGAACATTAACTTCTGCAGTGGTTAGATAGACAACCAACAGAGCTTCCCCACAGGATTATAGAAGTAAGTTTTAATGTGTGGGTAGTGGTAGTGGGTAGAACAGTTGCATCTCATTCATTTATATGCATACATACACACACACATATATACATGGCACATATATAGGAAGAGTATTTTTCATAAACTGTGAGTTTTTCTTTTTTCTTGTAGAAAGTAGTCCAGTTAAGAACAAATATATAAAGACATGTACAGATGTGTGTGTAATTATACATATTTAAATTATATTTTATATAATAAAATTTTATATAATTTAAAAAAAGTTATACTTCATCTTCCTGTTATCATTGAGAAGTACTCCACAGCTTTACACTCCAGAGAAACGGTCCCCATATCCTGTATGCTGATAGACAGGCACAGTGTTTACAGTGGTAATGCATATTTGGACCCAGTTAGTTTTACTTCCTGTCTAGCTGAACCTCTAGCAGAATCTGCAAGTTCTTCACCAGAATGACTAGACCTTTCCAGTTCACTAATATCTCCTACTCCTGAAAGTGCTACAGAAACCATAGGTTTAACTAGAGATTAGTAACAGTTTTAAAATGTTTTTCCTCAGCTCTGACTGATTTCTGATAGGGAGGCAGCAGGGCAACTGGATCTTTGGCAGGGGACTTCAGAAATAAAATGCATAAAGATAGCTGAAAAGTGGCGAGTAAAACTAACATAATGTGATCAGCACCAGGGATACAGAACATTGCACCAGTCGGACAAAAGGGCCTTTAGAAGTGTATTTTAAGCCTCTAGGGTTGATTTAACAGAGACAAAGTTACTGTGGCACAGAGAGCACTCTCACTGCATGAAGGCACTAGAAAGCAGTCAGCTGGTCTCATCTAAGCTGACAGGGGAGGAAGGAAGTGGGGAGAAAAAAAAAGAGAATCCATGTATTTTCTGAGCTGTTGACTATTTCCAATTTTGGTCTTTAGAGAGGTTGTGGAGTTTCACCCAAACAGCAGAAGCAGCTGTTCTAAGGCTGGTATTGCCATTCCCTGAGATAAATCTTGGGAAGGTATCCTGGATGTATCGCATTAAACAGTGTGGAAAGGCAACATGCTGTCTGAGAGCTGGAGGTTTCACCTGCTGTGTCCTGGGGCCACCACAGCCCTCTGTGCCTTGCAGTCCCTGTACAGCCCGTGAGCTCTGACTATGTCATTAGCGCAGGTGTAGAGGACTCGTCTTTAGTACGGAAAGATCACAGGAAAGGCTGCATGATGCTGTACATCTATAGCTTTGCACCAGCACTGCTACCAGTTGGAGGCTGATCACCCTCTGCGTCTCATTTAGCCTTTGGAAGACAGAATCTATGAGGCAGGAGGGTTGCAATAGAAATTGGTTTCACTCAAGACTAATATAGAAATCTGGGGAAACTCAGTGTTCCTTCCCTAGGAGAATTCCTATGCACCACTCCTCACCTTCATAAGTAGCCCAAGACTCTGCAGAAAAAAGTCTTTAGAAGAGGATGGAGAATACAATCATGAATGCTGTGGGAAAAAATGTCCAAAATAAATAGAGTACTCTTCTCACATCCTCTAAAAACTTTGGTAGAAGGCTCTCTAATTCCCTCCTCTCTACAGTGAAGACTGTCCTGCAGGCAAACCAGCTCCCAGGTCCTCTTGACAAGGCTGTAGCCCATGTTCCTCAGACCAATTCCTAGTCCTCATGGTTGAGTTTGCTTAGACTAAAGGAACTCTTCAGCGAGCAGAAAGTCTTGACCACATGGAAATTAAGTCTTTGCTGCAGGGAAATGCCACTATTAAACTCCCAAAGCGCAAGCACAGCTCTGATTGATAAACTAACTCCTGTATTTCTTCAGAGTAATTGTGGATAGATGACTTCTGCAAATGAGGCTTTGTGTGACAGTGCTTTACCCTTTTCATCAATAGAGGGAGCACCTAGCTCTTCCTCCCTAGATCTTCTAGCCATAGGGTTACATTTACTTTGCTGGTAGTAGCATTACAGCAATCTCTAAAGAGCAATGCCACAACCTGAGGACAGATGCTGAAGTCCCAATCAAAACTGAAAACATTTTTTTCTCAGTTCTGTTCCTTGGCAGCGTTATTATTCATGGCTTGGTTGTGAGCCATAACATTACAGTGCTTACAGGATCACAAAGCCAGAACTAAATCCTATATATCTGTGGAGAGAAGCAAGACTTCATAAAAACAGTTCATTCAGTCTTCACAACATAGCTCAGGGACATGACCCAATTTATCCATTATGGCAGTAGTAATATTTTAAAGCAGTTAGTAGCTATGTTGGCAGCCTTCAAGTTCTAACTTAATATTTCCAGACAAAAAGAGAACATTCTTGTCTTTAGCCATCAGAAATGTATGGCAACCTTCATTTAGCTTTCCTAAGATAGAATATTGGAGTAGAAATGGAAGAAAAATTTGCTTTGCAGATATATAACCACAATCAAGGCATCATTAGAAGACAATCTGGTGTCTATCACTACAAGTGATATGCAAAAATCTATGTTGAATCAATGACTGGATTAAAAATCTAAGCAGCTGTGGATCACTGCCAACCTGCAGACCACCAGGCACTCTTTTAATCAAGCTTTTATTTCAAAATATTATACCGATGATTTGGTTCCATAGGCTAGTTCCAGACAAAAAAATAGTCCACAGATGCTTTGTAAATGAGTGGAATAAGAAAACCATTAGGTTCCTCAGCATTCGTAGCTTTCACATTCTTATTTCTTAATCCCAGAATTTTGAAGACAGAAACTCTGTGGGACTCTCTTCATTATAAGAAACTACCAGCAGGTTTCCCTGTGCAGCCAAAATAGTGGAGTTCATGAGAGATTCCATCCTTAACCATCAATAAATGTTCTGCACACACTTTTCTGCAAGACAAAAAAAATCAGATTTGCATTTCTGCTGCAAGAGTTAGTGCATGTTTTTCTCCCCACATACAAATGCAACTATGACCTTATGTTTTTATATTTCTTTTTATCTGTCACATCTTGTTTAAATTTCTAAGTACCAAAAAGATGATCTTTTGGTCACAATTTATTGTCTGTCTTGCAGCCAAATACCATTTGAAACATGAGAGATCTGAACTCTGTCCAGATTTCTTCTGACATTGTTTTTCTAAGTATGGCACAAATTTTGCCATGACTCACGTGTAGTTTAAGACATAGTGGTGCTGAACAAATATAAAGTATCATCTAGCTGCTTGCATGAGATAGAGATGAAATTAGGTATGAGAAAGACATTAAATTAGGTAAACCAGAAGATGCATCCAGAAGTTTCAAATAGCTGACAAAGACTGTCAGGATTTTGCAATAGAGAACAGCCGTGTGTTTTTCAGGGATGTCAAAGATGAAAGAGTTTATTATAATTTTCAGCTGTTACCAGTGCAAGCCATTTCACAAATTCATTTCAACAGAGGAAAAGACCTAAGAAATGTCCCAAACAGAAAAGCTTCTCCTGTAGCCTGTGCAGTATACACATCTATCAGAATACAACGTCAGATACAGACCACGATTGCATTCGCTGCAGGATATCAGACTGTGTAAATAGTCTGCGTTTTTGACCCAGTCGTCCAAAGAGAAGACTTTGTTCTGAAGACTTTTCCATCGTAGTGAGCAAATCTGAGGACCTGCAACGTGAAGATGCGAATGGAAGGGCATAAGCTGAAACCAACAGAAAAGATTGTATTAAGCTTTAAACAATAAAATCTTTCTGGAAATATAAGGGACATTACTGAAGGGGAGGATTACTGAAGTTTCAATCACATCAACTCAATTCTTTGCACACTAATATCACAGATTTTTTTAATAAGTATTCTTGATGGTCTTTTCATCTTCATTAGACATGTCCTATTTTTCTCCCACAAATTCTCAATGGCACTATCATATATTGGCAATCATTATAAAGCCGCTTTGTTTTGACGTTCCATAGGTGACTCCATCTCTGTACTATGTTTATCTCTCGCTCTACATTATCCACAGTTAATGGAAATCTGATCAACTCCTAGATTCCAAATGCTTTTTAAAAAACGGAAGAGTAGCCATGGTTCCCTTCTGCTAAGGGAGGAACTGTAGCACAAACAGATAAAATCATCTGTCCCCAGCAGGAAGCAAGTTAAGGAATTGATTTACTTGCTTTCTTTTCTTTTCTTTTCTTTTCTTTTCTTTTCTTTTCTTTTCTTTTCTTTTCTTTTCTTTTCTTTTCTTTTCTTTTCTTTTCTTTTCTTTTCTTTTCTTTTCTTTTCGTTGTTTACCTCTCCTGTCTCTATTATCTACATCCTTCTTAAATATTTCTTTTTTCTCATTTTTGCTGGTACGTCATTTGATTTCCGTTCTTTACGTGGGATCTGTGAGGGGCACATGAGGAAGACGCCCTCTGCCTGCACAACCCCATTAGTGAAAATTCTAGCAGGACCAGGACTTAGCCTATCTTGCTCTACTTTTGCCCCACTTTTCTCCACCCTTTGGATCTGTTTATTCCAAGTTCTATCCATTTTGCGCTAAGCTTCTAACCCTCCCCCCTATTCCTCACTGCCGCCTTCCTATTTTCTTTCTGTCTCCCTTCTTTTCCCACCAGCTGGACATAAAGGGACCAGGATCTGAAATACCAAACAATAGCTTTTCAGATCTTGCTATGTTTCCTAAGGACTTCACAGGATTGGCATCTGTGGGAGGGGGAGTAGCCTTTAAAAAAATAAGTAGATGTTCCTAATCATTGCCAGGAGATGCACTAAGGGGAGCCTAAAAGGACTCAGTCACAAAAAAAGGAGTGGTATTTTCCTTGCCATAAGGCCAGTATTGCACTAGCCAGTGCTCTGAGTCACTGGGGAGAGGTTTGCTGAGAGAGTCAGGCAGGGTGTTCGCTCTAAGAAATCAGTCTTAGGAAAGCCATTGCCCTATTCTGAAGAATATCAAGAAGCAACACAGAGTTTCAGGAAGACTATTCAAGATAATCTTCACACGATGGGGAAAAATACAAGCTATATCTGAGCAGAACAGTCCTCCTTAATAGCCTCTCCCCAGTATCTCTTCTTCGCATTCTGATGTTAATATGGTCACTGTGACCCAGGGTTATCTTCTGAATAAACGTTGGTGGCATACGCTCAAAATGACCCTGACTTCCTTTAAACAGTTCAAGAAATATTTCTCTGTTTCCTATGCATTTTGGGGATGCGAGATGATAGCTAAGGCCAGTCTCTGTCCACTTACTTTCCCAACTTCCTGCAGTCGTTCTTGTTTGTGATTCTTCCCAGCAGCATTGCTTATCAATTTTCATGAAAATATCTTTAAAACTAGAACATCCAGAGCTGTCGCTCTGTGTTCTGCAACCTACAACATAGACAGAAGCCTGGGAAAAAGTCCTAGTTCTCGAAATGATTCCTGAAACAGTGATATAAAAGAGGAAGAAAAAGTAAGAGATTAAAATGTTGGGAGATCTCTTAGAAAATTAGCATAAGATGAAGAAATGATGGCCTCTCATTCTTGTCTCAAATGTCTATGAAGGATTTCAAATCAAGCATTAACTATGGTGCATTTATATTGGAATAAATGTATCATCACAGACGTTTGAGACCAATCCTTTTTTATTATCTTAAAGAAAAGCACATATTAAGAGATGAGTTCCCTAGGACTAATTTGCATTTGTACATCTCACACAGAAAACAGAGTAACTTAGTACAGAGCCACCGCTTGTCACTTTGTCATTTGAAGTGCATTATGTAAAGAAAGTCACAGAAGAGTGGCACAACAGTGACATTCACCAGCTTGTCATCTATTATATTTCATACATATTCTTCATCACCTGTATTGCTGAAACGTCACACGAGACAATATAGCTATGTGATTAAACATGAAACAGCACTGTTTCTGGGACATCTCTTCCTAAGCCTCTGTAAACATGATAAGCCTTTCTGTTTCTGAAATCCATGAGTGTGCTTTCATCTCACCAGACTCACCAGACTGGGATCCAGTACGTTTGGTCCTAGAATAGGAAAAATATATTAAAAAAAAATCCATCATAGAATCATTATGGTTCAAAAAGACCTTCAAGATCAAGTCCAACTGTAATAGCAACATTACGTTGATTGGCTATGCTATTTTGTTTCTGGATCTGAGGATAAGGTATCCTAAACTCTGTCACCAGGCCTGCCACAGCTTTGGGCAAAACAAGTCCTTTCTCCATGTTTCTGTTGATTCTCCCTTAAAATAAACACTGCAAACCTAACTAATGACAAGACAAATTAATACTACTCACAGGTGACAGTCTAAGTATCTCCAGGCTATGAAAATGCTGTGAGACCTCTGAGCCTACTCCCTGGTCTGGGGCCACAGCCTGGGCATGTCCAAATTCCCACTCTGATGGTGAGGAAAGTCAAAACAAGACCCACAAAAATAGCCTTTCTCCTTCCATTTGTCATGTCCTCCTTCCCATGGGAAGGAAGACCAGATGTGCACGCTGGGGGAAGCGGACCAGGGCAGCCAGTGAAGGGAGCTGTCTCAGTAGTGAGGCTTGTGTCTCTTTAACAGTGCTATAAATAAAATCCAAACGAACCCTACATTAACATACAAAAAAAAAAAAGACTCTCTGAATTCCTGAAATGCAAGCTCAGTAGGAGATTTTTTTTCCAAGCAATTAATACACAAGCCTTCCCAGGTGTGTCTTACACTACAGCTTTCTCAGTTGTTAATAGATTGCCAGAAACACAACTAAGCTGATCTGACAAAATATAGACTTTTACCAAACAGAATGGCACTGAACAGAAAAGAGGAAGGGACCTGAAAACTTTTTGTTTAGGGAATGCTGTGTTCTTTTAAAATATCTCAAAGAAGGCCTTGTGCAGCCTTGACAATTAGTGAGGAAAAGAGAATTGTGAAAAAAAAAAAAAAGAAATGAAAGAAATGCAAGGAGAACATGAAGAGCATTTTAAGAAGTTGGAGGCAAAACTCCCACCGTGGAGAGTGGGCTAAAAAGGAGCTAAAAATAGCTAGCCTGAGACAAGGCTCTCCAAAAGAATGGGAAGGACACTGTGTTCTGGAAACTGGTGAAACCACAGACAAAAGCGCCAAGGCTCTTGTACATTTTGTTGGCAGTTGCTCAAGGCTGGCACATAACCCATACCAGGAAAGGTAACACCAAGTAGGCAGTGCCCTTAGCTGGAACGAGCATCACCAGTGCCAGCTCCTGAGGGACTGTAAGCGAAGGCACATCAGTCAATGACAGCGAACGACAAAATGAAGATCTTCATGGACTGATGGATGTAAAGGTTTACGAACTAGTAAAATCCCATAAAATGTATTTTATACTCTGTCACAATAAGCTAATGGTCATTTATTCTTGCGCTTACATTGGCATTTAGTGTCTTGCAATGTTAGTTTTGGTTAGCTTATCTTAAACATGTTCCCCCAACATGTTTACCAAGAGTAATCTCATTGCTCCCCAACCCCGACCAATCTAACCTATCTCTTCTGTTTTCCTGTTGTAAGCAAGTTCTTTAATCCCCCACTTGCCCTCCTTTCCCATCTCTGCACCTATACTACTCCAAATTAATCTGTCTTGAAATGGAGTAACCTAACTGAAAATGAAATTCCAAACACAAGTTCACCAGTACGTGCTAAAATAGCACCTCTCTACCTCTGTCTAAGACACAAGTGTTGATAAAAAAAAATCTGAGGTCAATAAGTCTTTTCTTTTTTCCACTCCCAAACCACACTTGAAATTTCTAAGTTACTGCATAATGGACAAATCTACTCAAGTCTGAATTTTCCCCTCACAGAACCCTAGTTTTTATCAGATATCCCAGGCAATTTATAAATGCAATATTTTGCTGCTTTTAATGTTACATTGCAATCCATTTTTGTTGTGGTCATCTTCAAAGGCATCATCTCTTCAAAGGCATCATCTGATGGTCTGATCTTCATCTGTATTGACACACTTCTCTCTTGATTTATCACAGCCAGTTTTCATCAGTTTATTTCTGCTTTTTATGTGAGGCTCATGAATCAAACATAGTAAGTGGTACCAGTGGTCTCAAGGGGACTCAAGGGATCTCAAGGCACCCCCTTCCAGCCTGACAGGCATCCTTACAGCACAGCACAGCACAACATGTTTCTACTTCCCTTTTAACTAACTCTATGAGCAGCTCATGTAACTTGTACCAACTTCCATCTTCTCCAGCACAACTATTTCTCAAGTGGCACATTACTAAATGCTTCTTTAAAAAGCCCAGAAAAATTGAATATACTATATTTTCTTTAATTATAAGGTCAGTTATTTTTCCTCAAAGAGAGATTTCATGTTGATCTGGAATGCTCTATGCAACCAAGGCAACATTTGTCCCGTTTTCTGCTTACCTCCATTACCTTAATGGCTCTATGTTTCAGCTTTAAGCCCTGCTAAAATACCTCACTGTTAGAAGAGCAGTTTTTTCATCTGCTGGTCTCGCAGATGAAGATTGTTCAGCAACCTGACTGGAGTACATGGAAAGGACATGGAAAGGTTGCATGGGAATCTGTTTCTCACTGGCTCTTCCAGTCAAAGAAGATGTATTCAAAAGAAACCAAATGAGCTCCTTTTTGAACAATTCAATGAAAGCGGAAACACTGATGGTTAATAACTACAATGCTCCCTACAATTCCTCTGACTCAGAAATCCTTGGGCCACAATCTGCTGGAAACTAATCATAAATGAGAAGTCAGATAGATGGATTTTCAGTCCAACCCAATGAGGCAGTTCTTATGTCTTTATGCTATCTACAGTATCTGAGTATCTTACTTGAGTCTTGTATCCACCTCAGACACGATAACATACCTACATTCCCTTTCACTTTCCTTCTTTTTACCTCAAGGTAAATAATAATTATGATTTCCATGACCATCGTTATTGAAATCTAAGACAGTGTTCTTTTAACTTTTACATGATACACAGATTATCTTTAAACTCTGTAATATCATTATAGCTCAGTAGCTGTGCTACTTCTTTTCTTTTCTATTTGCCTGTATATTACTTTCTTTACCTGTTGTTATTTGACCTAATTTCTCTTTTTAATTCATGAACCTAATTTCTGGATATTTTCAATTTGTCCATATTTTCATGAGCTCCAAGATATGGTTTATTTCCTGATAAGTCTTTTCTTTTCCCTCATTCCTTCTAGCCTACAAGTTTTATTCCTAGTATCTTACTTGATATAACTATTCACTAGGTTAGGCCCCGGCCCATTTCTGCAACTTTCTCCTTACCAAACATCAAGGTAGACTTTGCACCTTTGATCTGAAGAATCCTGTCTTTCTGCTTCTTTTTATGTTCTTAAAGATCTCTAAGTAATAGAAGTGAGGACAACTGCTGAAAACTCATTAGAAAGTAGATTTTGTCATTCAATGCCTCTTCCAGGAATTTATGGTACCTGCCTTCAACAATTACAGCCATCTAGTGGGCAAATACCAGAAACAGTCACTAGTCACTAAAAACACAGTCCCCTATTAGTCATAGTCATTCAGTTTCTGAGTTGACTAGTATCCCTGGCTAAACCAAGCAAGATAAAAAAAAAATCACAAAATATAGTTGCATATAATTGTTGCCCCCGTCACTCTGCTGAGGTTTTAGGAATGAGCACACCTTCTATCTTTAAATATTTTCCCACAGAGGAGTCACTTGGGTATATGCAACAAATTTATTCTCTTTCATTTCTAGTACTACCAAAATGGCTTTATTAATTCTGCCATGCTCTGAAAGTGACAATAAGTGTATAATTGGAATGGAACTCTGGTTCCTACACTGGGCCATGCAGTTGACTCACTGGGGTGTTTGACAAAGGAGCACGGAGTCAGGTTTATGGACATCAAGACCTTATCCTAAAGCAGAGATTACCAGCCGCTGCTGTTTCTACTTTATTGATATACTGACCACTCTATCAGGTGGAATGTCAGCAGCTGCTGATTCCCACCAGTAAAAACACTTACCATTGAGTTAGCATGTGTCTCCACATAGACAGATGCTACTTTTGCACACTTGGTTGACTTACACAACCTGTGAATGGCAATCCAACAGTGGAGGCCCAGAGGCCTTTTGGATTATGGGAGGTATGGAAGGAAAATAAAACAGTTGGTGTGTGTTTGGTGAAGGAGACAATGTAAAGTTGTCAGAGAGGGGGAAAAATGAACGTAGTTATCTCCTCCTGATCTGTTGACAGCCAGCTATGGAGACAGCAGTTGTGGTCAGTGATGCTACCAGTAGTATCTGCCTTCTGTAGTATCAGCTATGACAGGCAGGATCTAGGTTATTTATGGAGGCAAACTGCCTTACTAAAGGTTTTTTATGCAGATGCATTTTGTACCTCAGAAAAAGAAGGGAAAACATAGTGCTTCCTTAAGACTGACCACTATTTTTTTAAATGACCTTGTTATTTTAGAATGTGTAACACCTAGAATGTTGTTAAGTCAGGAAAAGACACGCTTGGCAACATGATAATGATTACCTGCTTCTTTCTTATCCTGTATAGAGTGAAACTGATCCTTTAAAATGATGCAGCTTGAGTGCAAGGCAGAACTATTCCATTTTGTCAGGTAGGAACTCACCACAATTTTGATGCTTTATCACTGATAAAATTCTTCTACGTGTATTGAAGGAATTACAATTACTTGCTGGAAGCATAGTGATTTCAGTTTTGTTTTAAATAATACCACAAAACTTAGTTGAACGCTAGTGGTTATTACCAAGATAAAAGTCATATGTTGATTAAAAGTTTTGCCAAAAAAACAAACTCTGAGAAACTAACGGATATACAATGCAACAACCTGGATACTCTACACACTGCACCAGCATATTAGATATTCTAAGTGTCTAAGTGTGTCTTATCATTGTCCTTATATGTTTGCATTCTTTTTAGTCATTTGTAATCAAAAAATAAAATAATTTTCTAGTGAGATTCTGTTCTTGTTCTTCTTTGGCATCCTGTGATGGTCTGCCACACTGTAGACAAGATAGCAGAGGATCAGATCAATGTTAGAAAAGTCAGAAACATTTGACCACTGAAGCTTACCTTTCTTTGTCTACACTGCTTTCCCTCCCTTTCACTTCATTCAGTTCCCATTTTTCCTTGTCCAAGTGCCTGAATAGACATGCAGAATTTTGTCCTGCTTTCTGCTTCTCTGTCTCCCATCAAAACACCACTGCCAAGTTCCTACATCTGCCTCTGCTTTTCCTTGCTCTGCAGATAGCTGCCTGGTGCGCGAAGGAGCACTGCTCACAAGGCAGTCTCCAGTGTTTGTACTTCATGCGCAGGACAGTTCCCATCCAAAAGAGGAAGCAGCTCCACACCCTGGTGCTCAGAACACACACTACGAGTAAATAGCAGAGTCCAACAATGGGTACGCTTAAGACATCCTAGGGGAAGGACATGCCAGAGGACACCATCAAGCTGTACACAAACTCCCTTCCTTCAGGACAGCATCTGCAGTTCCTGGAGTCAGAGACCATTTGGTCATTAGAGCAACAGCTCCTGAAAGACTACCTGCCTGATTCTGCATCAGAGCTAGATAGATGATTTGTAACCAACAACGTAAAAAATGCAGTCCTTTTTCTCATTCATAAGTTGTTTTCGATCTTTGAGTTTTATTGGTTTGTTTTACTTGCAAGAAATTCACTGTAATTGTTTGTTGAAGAATATTCTATTCATGTTATACTGAACTTATATTATATTATTTCCAGATCAGCTATATAATTACCAGATCAATCAGCTGAAATCTTCAATCAACAGACAGTTCAAATAATCACTTCTGCTGGACCTTTGAGCAAAGATATATTTCCACACATAATCACAAAATAGCAGCCTATGTTTGCTTGCATGCATTGGTAGGCAGCAGTTGTCAGTGCTGAACCTCAGTGGTACACAAAAGCTAGGAAAGTGGACACACTGCAAAGCATATCTGTTTATGTTCCAGCATTAACAGAACATCCTTAGCTATACAAGTATATCAAAGTGATCACGCAACCCACAACGCTGACATTGAATTTGTGTGGTATTTATTTCATGGTCCAGAACAGCAGCAACAATCCTATATTACATAGGTCTGTGCTGGACTTCAGTGCCTGACAGTAGTTTGTCAGCTATGGCCTTCCACCACACTCAGTCCCTGCAATGTTTGAGCTTGTTGCCTTTTGGCAGGATTAGCATACTGGACGTCCCCTGAGAAATACATAGGAAATACATACTGGTCTTGTGGTTAATTTAACAAAGCTCTTGATGTCATTATTGTTTAGTGGAAATGTAGTCAAACTGTTACTGGGCAGCCAAAATTTAAATAAAATCCCATGTTCTTAAGTGGTCATTTTGAATGCTTGACATAAAATGCACATCTCTGTTTAAGGCACATGGCACACACAGGCGGAGTTACACACCACTGTGGGTTTTAACATGCTGAAACGATTTGCAACCCTGCTCTAAAGTTGCTGGCTTCCAAAACCAATGGTGATAAGTAAAGTGAGATCTGGAACAAATTAATATATTTCCCAATAACCTGTGGGTTTCTTTGCGACTGCTCATAGTACTTAATTGTTGGTCAGAGATTCCCTTAACAATAACAAAATGTAAAAGAAGAAAAAACCCTATGAATATGGATAAGGTGCAAAGCCAGGCACATAAAATTTAGCAAGTGTAAAAATAAGTTCCACTGTGTGAAGCTAATCTGAGTCATTGGTGTATATTCATTATGATACAGACCTGGTATTTAGCTTTTTTGCACAGGGTTCTTCTGTGGCCAAGGCTAACTGGGAAGCCGGGAAGTAGAAGCAAAGTGTTGCTTTCCAAGCAGGACACAGCTGGTTGTCAGTAAATGTAATGAGAATGCCAGCTTCTCTGCCTAAGAATTTCAGAGGAGCCTGGAGGAGCTATCAGAGGCACGACTGCCTAAGGGACGTGAATGTGTTCGGAGATCCTGGATGTGCAAATAAATAAATGAATAAATAAATAAAAATAATAACTACTTCTCTTTTCACACATTTCCCAGAAGGCCCTTAAGAGCCAATGCGAAGCAGCTGGGTTGCCCACAAGTGGCAACCTTCTTCTGCTGTTGTCTTCCTCTTCACTGTAGCCTCCAGAGGTTTTCTGACCACGGTGTGTGCAGACCAGAGCGTGCTGTCAGTGGACTCTTCAAAGAGAGGGAAACCAGGGGCTGAGGGTTGGGGAAGTCCTATGAGCATGTAGGCTTTCTTGGATGTCATTTTTGGAAGCTGGGGATCTGTGGGTAAATGCAGAGCACAGCCACGTGGGCTGGCAGGGGTGTGCTCTCAGCTCCAGGCACAGCAGAGTCATGGAGAAGCTGCCCTGGTTGGCACCACTCTGGAGTAGATGTGGATCGGCGTGGTGGTCTGCCACAGCACAGGGCAGGTAAGACCTTGCAGGGAACTGGAGCGAGCTAATGCCGGGAGCAGGCATCAATCCTGTATTAACATGACGTTGCACTCAGTCCAGTGAGCTGTTTCTTAGGGAGCAGGGCTGTCTTATCATTCCTTTCCTCCTTGTGTTATTCTCTATGTGGCTGTTAATATATTGGCCCTTTTTATAACAGCAATTCAAAATGGAGAGAAAAGACCTTACAACTTGAGCCCTTTTTATTCTGCTTCTTTTTTTCTTCTTCTTCCCAGAAAGGGAAAAAAAAAAAAAGACCAGCCCTACCATTCAGCCTGTCCTGTTTTGTACTTGGGCACTACAATGGTTCACATTAACAGCTGTAATATTTTTTATAGAAGGTAACTGGAAGTTCAGAGACACTGAGTGACCTCTCCAAGCAGGAAGAAACAAAAGCCTTTATTTCCAGCTTCCTCTTCTAATGGCAAAGTTTCTCTCCTGCCTTCCTTACAGCTTACCAAAAAATTATTCCTTCTATTTAAAATGTTTATTCCAAAATACCACAAGCTGTGTCTCAGGTTCCCGCAAAGCTCAGAGCAGCAATTCATCAGGCCCCAAATGTGCCAGCATAGCTTCATCTCGCTGCTGCTGCCCTAACCAAGGTTTGTGTCAGTGCACTTCAGAGCACTCCACTGCTTATACATTGAATCCAGACACTTGTAAATGATGGAGCTGTGAGTGGAAAAGCATTCACTTTCCCACTCCCAAAATGTAGTAGAAATGCACTTGGGAGACAGAAGAATTAAGCTTTAAATTTGCAACTTAGTGAGTGAAGAGCAGAAACTAACTTTTAGAATTACCTCAGACCTAAAATTTCAGAGTATTTTTTTTCTAAGTGAGACAAAGAGTCTCACTCAAATAGTACAGTTGCATATGATTCAAATTTTCCCTGCCTCCACATTCCTAAGTGGCTGGTTAACTTCAATATTTGTGAATGTAGAGCCAGCTCAAGGCTTAGCAGTGTAGGCAAAATGCAGTTTTGCTGATGATGGCAGAATGATCTCAGGATGGAGAGGACAAAATAGAAAGGATGAGGGGCTGCAGCACAAGGTAAAGGACCAAAAGTATATCTCTCATGCTGTAAAAAAATGTGGTTAAAGCAATATGATTCAGCTCATAGATGGATTTCAGGAAAGGACTTGTTAATCTTCCAGCCGAGACAGGATTAGATTTCTACCTCTTAGATGGGAATACTTTGAAAGGGACATAGAGTTGTTTTCCACCTGGAAGAGGTTATTCATCTAAGAGGGACAGAAGAGCACACTGAAGGTTTTCACTGTTAATCGGCTTGTGTTTCCTTGCCTTTTGCTAAGTGGCAGTAAAGTATTTAGAGCACTCACCTACCTAAAGTTTGGTGCAGTCAGTCCCCCAGACTCTAGAAAGATGACAGAGAGGACCTCAGTCACTCTATCTTCACATGGAGCGGGTGCTGGACGCCTCTGCCCCATGATGAAATAGCTCCCTGAGCCTAAATGTGTAAGACTGACAATGTCACAGAGTGCTTCTGGGCCCTGCACCTAGGATGGATTATTTATTTATTTGTTTGGTTTTCCCCTTCAGCCAAAAGCACCTCCCTCTCAATGAAGATACATGCTGATTTTGATCACCACCCTCAGGCTTGGTGCTGGGGTTCGTCAACAGACTGATTGGACTGTTCCTGCCTCTGCAGGAGGGGCACAAATGCGGTACACAGTAGTCAAAGGAACAACCTGCAGAGCCTTGAACAACCTTCTGAGTTGTTCATCCAAGTGTTAGGAAGCAGCATAATTCCTTGCACTCCATTAGGAGAGGAGGAAAGATGTAATGGTTTATACCCTTTATATGATATTCTCACAGGACACAATACCCTGCATTTCTCTCTCCTGTGATGACTCAATACAATCTTAAATAGAATATTGGCTCACTTGCATTTTTTTTCTGCAAAATCTCGTGCTTTGGGGCAGAGTCTACCTTATACATATGCATATATTAAAAGGATCTTTTAAGTATACAGAACTAGACCTTCTGCATTATCTCTGAGTCCATTTGAGCTGTTGGGTGGTAGAACAAGGGAAAAATCATCTCTGTGCACTGAATCCTAATAGGCAATGGACTGAATCGAAACTTTTTACCAGTGACCACTTATCAGTAGTGTATTTGACCATTGCCATAAACAAGTTCAATAGCATCACTGAAGGTTTGACAATGTCCTTGACAACTGCTGAGCACCTATTTACAGCCTATTCCCTACTTTCTTGTGTATTTATGGACAAGTGTGAGTATCTGGCATTACAGCTTATAGCTGCTCACAACATGAAGGTGTATGTGGACTTTAAGAAGGAAACAACAGCAACCAAAGTATTTCAAGATGCATGGTCTGAGTTACTTTCCATACTCTTTTCTCTTTCCATCAGAGACTTTTTAATTTGTCTATTTAGTGACATCGCGGTGGAGATGGTGCATGCAGCAAAACTGGAAAGATGGAGGGAGACTCAGATACTCCTGATTCCTTAGTGCATATGTAGAAAAGTACCGGTCTGAACTGGAATGTTGTACCTATTTTTTTTGTCCACTGAGTGCATGAACATAGGAATAGTTTATTTCAGAGGATGCTGGTTCCTGGTAAATAAGCTGACTTTTTGCCTCTCTTCCTTGCTTCATTCTGTGATGTGTTCAGGTCAGAAAGATGGTAAGAGCTCTGGGTTGGTTTAGCAGGTCTTTCAATGAATCTGCAAGCTATATTGTTTCAACCTGCTTCAACTTTCTCTTTGCACTTCAGGTTGAAACTTCACTTCAAGACTTCACTTCAAGAAAAGTGAAAACCCAACCAATTTTCATTTATTGTGGATATGATTATCCCAGTGCTGCCCATCTTTCCTTCACTACTAACTGTCATGTGGGATAGCAGGAAGAAACTTACGTTCAGAAGTTGGTACTTGTCTCTTCTTTTTGACACCATGAAGAGGAATGTGATGTCCCCATGTGTCAAAAAAAGGCAAAATTAGTCCAATTATTTTGCCAAATAAATAAGCAGACTTTCTGCTGCATGAGTCCAAGAAATTCAGGTTTCCCAGGTCACCAGAAATCGCTCAGGGAACCATCTGGGTTCGACAGAACAATAGTTGCTTCTGCCTGAAGGTGCCCCTCATGCCCAGTGCTCATGTAGACCTCCTCAAGAGGCTTATGTGAAACTCAAAGCCCTTTGCTCTTGTGAATTTAAAGATTAAATTTTGCATAGTGCTAATACAAGCAAATAAGTATTATTTAAAGACGAACATATAGCAATTTAACAAAGGAATTTTATCTGGAGCCTGCTTAAAGAAAACTATAGGTTTAAGTAACTTGCTGAAAAAAAGCCAAAGGGAAGAGAGGTTGAAAGAAAAGGTTAGAAAGTTATAAATGACTGCATATTGTTTGAAAAGAAACTTTGCAATTGTGTTTCCTTTCATTCTAGTGGGTCATTTTTCCTTAATTAGTATTATTTTCCCAATGGAATCTCAATGGAGCTAGTATCTTTCCAGGAGAAAAGAAACAGAAATGAGTATTGGTTTGCAAGTCAAAATTTCTGTTTCTCATTTAATCAAATACTGATATTTAATGGCTGGAGTCAGATCTGATCACAGAACTCCTCAGACAGATGCTGACTCCTTTCATTGCATCTTTCGAGAGCTTTGAGCTGTTCTACAAACAAGTTATCTCATACTAATTAAGTGTAAGTCGATCATTTCAACATAATTTTGAATGACACAAGGAGCACATGGGGGTCTTGTAAACATAGTAAAACATCACAACATCTGTGCTTATTAATGCTCTCTACTTTCTGCCAAATTTATTTTTTAGAACACGGAAATTCCTCCTGCCAGGTCCTGGAATCAAGTGATTAGAGCCCAGCTTGTCGAGGAAGTGGAGAGGGACCTGTTCAGATCCATTTCAGGACAGCATAAAGGACTCGGTCTTAGTGTACCCACGGAGGAGTTATTGCCTGTGAATATGACTGAAAGAATAACACGCGCATGACCTCACTGATGTGTCAAACTGAGTAACCTTAATTTCCATAGGTTTAATGGGATACAGTGAAGATTCATTTTTCATCTTCGGTGAGTTTTGGGGTGAGAGGCACTGTCCAGCAACCTATAATTACATACATTCTGCACAGAAGTAGCAATGTTTGAGGAACAACTCAGTTGATACTTTTCAAACAGAGAAAGTATTTTCCTGGATTGAATAGAAAATACTGATAAAGGCCATATAGGCATTGAGAGTAGTAGTGCCAAATACCATGGCAAAACAAGAGATTGCCAGGCTATTCACATGTTAACATACAGAAAGCTGTGCTGTATCACACCATGTTAGCATCTAAGGAAATGAACTACTAGGTTTGAGTCCTGTGTTTCTGGAGGCACTGAAATGTTTTCTGTGACAGTGATATAGACTAGGAAAAAAATCTTGTCATTGAAATCTCCAGGAAAAAATGTGCTCAACATAGAAAATTATTTCCCACAACCTAAATCACTTCAGACTTATCCCGGGGGGAGCTTTTCATCCTTTCTGCCCATTTCCACCCCATTTTTCTTACCATCTCTTTCTAATACGAATGGGGAAACTGATCAAACACATTCTATACATACCACCCAGCCCACAGTCTCAGCGTCCCAGCTGTATTCCTAACCTCACAAATTCACACTGAAACCATCCCCAGGGTTTCAAAAGCATAACAACTTTCATGGAGGGGGGCAATGGGAGCTCTTGTAATTAGCCCAGCTCCTTTGTGCATTTCTAGACACGTCTCCCTCTTTGTTCACCTTCAACAGTTTAATGACAGGGTAGAAAAAGAACATTTCTCCTCCATAAAATGGCATCACAGTACATTCTTTTAGATCTTCTTTTTTTCCTAGCAAAGTTTTGGCAGTTCGGAGAACAGCCCCAGCCAAGCATCTGAATAAAGAGAGGTGAATTTAACCAGTTTCCACATTTGCTGAGCACAATGACAGAGAAAAATTCAGAAGTTTAGCCAGTTAGGTGAGCATTTCATTTCCAGGAAGTCCTTCAATGAACTGTCCCTGAAGATTTGGCACAGGAACTTGAACCACAAAACCATCATTAAGGTAACTTAGCACTTTCTGAAAGTACAAGAAAGTGAAAATCAGTCTTGATAGCACCAGTCTTTTAAATTTTCCCCTTGAGAGGAAAAATGTGTTGATCTGAGGGTCCTTTTCTATGAAATGTACAGAATGTAGGAAGTTTTTTGTTTGTTTTCTCCGGTGCTTTAAAGCATGAGAATATACAGAGAAGAGATTCATGGATAAAGACATCGTAGGGTTCCAAGTTTATTGTATTCCCAACTTCCTTGTCGAAGGTGCACATTTTGCAGTGGGGAAATCACATGATCCTTCTGGCACATTCGGCCCAGGCTCAGAGGTCCTGAGACAATAAATCACACGAGGATGTGCTTAATCTACATGCATCGAGTATATGCGATTCTGTGTGGATCAAGTTCAAGGATTTGTCTTATAGGCTACAATATTGCTATTACTGAAAAACTGAAATAAAAAGATTGCATTCAGACGGTTAGGTGAGTATTTTCTCTTAATGTTATGCATTATTGTGATAGCACCAAAAGAAGAAAACATGAAAGAAATGGAGAATTTTCAAGACCACAAAAAACGGATCTCTTCCTGAAGGTCACGCATTTACACATGCCAACCTGTCTCTGGATATTTCCTCATCTCTATGAAGAGTCTTCTCTAATAAATAACCTACATTTAAAGAATTTCATGCTGAAGCTTTTGCAATACAAAGGAAGATAAACTAATTCTGATCTCTATTTCAAATCACCCTCCCTTTGAACACCCCAGGGCAGGCACTAGCAAAGCATCTGCTCCATATCACCAATGCTCCCTCTTGAAATGTACTTAGATTTCTCTTGATGATTTAAAACGCATCTTTCTTGCAAGAAAGGAGGCAAGGGTCTTACTAATGGCTGTTTATCTTTTAAATACACATATATGTATTACTGTATATTTATCCTCTGCTTCCCAGTGTTCTGTCCCCTTTCTCAGATATAGCAAATTTTAAGCAGGCAGATGCTGCCTAGAAATACATCAGCATTGCTTTGCAGCTCCATAATAATGAATTACATCAATGTTTGAAACTCTGTGACAAACCCAGAAAATTCAGAGCTCCGATATTCAATATTAACTTTCTTACAATTCTGACTATAAAGCCTTTCTGTTTCCTATGTAAAATAAGATCTTGTTTATATACAAAAGCGTTGAACAAGACTTACATGTACATTACGTACATGTTACGTTTTGCAAACTGTCCAAAGTTCTACTGACATAAAACAGGCCATGCAAAGAATGACATTTTGGCCATTTAGAATTTTTACATCACTGAACTAGGATAACAACCACAAATACAAAAAGTTGCACTCATGAACCCCAATATGTAAGGAATGTTCTCCTCCTGAAACTATCAATTTTTGCAGATTAGCATCTGAATTGAGATTATAATTTAATTACTGTTAATATTTAGCTCTTATGCTGCAGGGACATGGAAAATGAGCAGTTTCATCCTCCTTGAAAAAATATCCAGAGCAATTGCTTCTACTCCTCCTGGATTGTCTTGTTCATGGCTTCATGTCTCAATCATTCTGTTCAACAAAGATCACAGATTTTACATTTGCCATGGGAAAAAGAGAAGCTCAAGTGACTACTTCAGTCAACTATTCATTCTCATTTTTTTCAGTGCAATATCTAACATGTTGATGCTATTTAACAAAAATGGGCTTCATTAACACATTAGTCAGCATTATACAAATATTTTTGATGACTAACTTCTCAATTTCCCAGGCAGAAAATGATCAAACTAAGTCTCAGATTTATGTTTTGTTGTTGGTTTTCTTTCTTAACTTTTTAAATATACATATATATATATAATTTTGTATAGACGGTTAAAAGGAGATGTCTCTGTAATTACTCTC
Organism: Crypturellus undulatus; assembly: GCA_013389825.1. Lineage (NCBI taxonomy): Eukaryota > Metazoa > Chordata > Aves > Tinamiformes > Tinamidae > Crypturellus > Crypturellus undulatus. Next base: position 269,977 of record VWPW01026051.1, on the reverse strand, counting down.
TTTTTATCTGGTACCTTTTATTTATTCCTATTAAAACTTTTCTGCTTTTTGAAGGGAAAGTCATGTCAAGAAAACAATGCAAAATATAGTTCTACAAACACCATGCATGGGCTTATCTTTACTCGTCTCAATAGCGTTTGAACTGCAGGATCTTGGAGGATAAGTTTATGACTTTATGATACAACTTCAGTGTCCTGTTTAAACACAGCATCTTGTGCAATAAAGCCCTGTTACAGGTATGCTAGCAGATGATGTCTCTGCTCCTGTTCTGATACAGTCAGGGAGAATTTTACCAGGAACTCGTATGACTGTAATTCAGATGAGCTACTGAGATAAATGTGACGCACGTTTTCCATGGTATGATTACTGGATTCAGATCCGGCCAGTTAAAGCAGTCTACTCAGGGCTATCAACAGGGTAATGATTGATGTCGAGAAGCAGTCCTTCCTGGCATCCACTGGCATCAGCCTTGTAAAATGGAACGGAGAGGTCCTGTCATCTTGCTGTCTTCAGCTCCATTTGGATTGAGAATACACAGCTGAACAGAGCTGAAGCCCTGTTTTGTATCCAGAAAAAAGGCAGCAGAGGGAACACATCTTACTAGGGGTATATCAGACTTAACACAAATGTGGCTGCAGTTTAGGCTGTAGGGTTTGGCTGTAGCTTTATGTACATCACATGTGAAAGACCAGCTGGCAGTACTCTGCAGCTGCCTCCCAGAAGGATGGAACTAGACCAGCACCTAATCACAAAGCTGAAAATGACATAAAACACAGATAAAAGAAAAGCTGAACATATGAATTTGCACAATGTGCTATGAAAAAAAAAAAAAAAAAAAAAAAAAAATTGCCCCNGGCTCATTGCGCAGTGGGCATCTCGAGTGCCAGCACAGCTCAAGAAGGCTCGAGAACAGCCCCCAAAATGCTGTCTGGGATGAACCCCTACCTCTGAGCAAGAACTTCATAATAGAGAAACTTCTAGTGAACTTTAAGTAGGTTCCTGGCTTCCTCCAGTCTCCTTCAAACTAGTTTCCAACACACCCATAATGACCCTTAGCATTTCAGCAAGTGCGAGACATCTTCTGTTTTTCTCTTCTAGCTGGGTCTTCATAATTAAGCAGTGGGTTGTGTCTTTGAGACAAAGACGTATCCTTGCACTCCAGTGGCTCTCTTCTGGATCCTTCTCTCCCTTTTGATGCCACCCTTGAGATAGTACTAAACACTTCGCCGTACCATGGGGAGCAAAGATGGGCATCTCTCATTCTTCATTGTTCTGAAGCAGGAAACGGCTGCAGAAAAGACTCTTCCCAGAGCCTTCCGACTGATGACATGGGACTGGTGGGATCCCTTCTGGTCAGAATGTAACCCTCGCTAGAACAATCAGCAATTTGGACATCCGAAAATTATTTTATTAAACAGCAGTTGTTAATCAACAGGAGGTCTTTTTCCACAGTCATTCTTTAAAGACCAAACATTTCCATGTTTCCTGTAATATTTGTGCTTACTCACACATTGACAAATATGAGGAAAAAAGTCAGATCTGTATGACAGATTTTTGGAACCAACAAAACAATCTCTTTGAATTCTTCTGTCTCTCAACAGCAGGAGTCTGGGAGGAGAGTGATGAAAATAAATAAACAAAAAAAATCTATTTGTTCACTGGAGTTTTTACTCCTCTCCCTCGTAAAAGTACACCTATCATATTCTGCTAAAAATACATTATCAGGCAAACAGACCACAGACCTGGCTACAGTTTAAAAATATCTGATTCCATTTTTTACTATCCAGCCTACAATATGTGACAGAGTGAGAAAGGATGGTTCTTTGCCAAAATTTAGCAAATTTCAAGTATGAAGACTGAAGACCCCATCAGAGGACACCCTATGAAGAACCACCTTCTGTCTTACAACCCACAAATGTTTATGAACAAAAAGATTCCAGCTGAGACTGGTCTGCCCTGCTGTAATACATGACAAGAAAAGAGATCTTTAGACCAGAAGGCCCAAGCATTTAGAGAAGAGCCAACATCTCCAACACAGAAGCTGTTTGAGGCAGTATGTTGCTAATTCACAGATCTTTTCCCTTTCACTTTAGGCTGTGAGTAGACTGGCAGAGTCCTACTTGGGTTACCATCCAGGAAAAAAAAAGTATGATAGGCTGACAAGGGTCATAGCTTCCTGTGGTCTGCTCTGCTGCGTTTAATGCTTTACCTTACTTGACCTCTTGGTGGGATCCTCCCTTCCCCTTTCAATCGAGATGCAGCCACATCAGCAGCAGCCAATAGACTCTTCCCCAGGTCTCTCTCCCAGATTTGTCCTTTCCTTCTCTCCCTCTTCCTTTCTGGGCCAGGTCCAGTCTGTCCAGCCCTCCTCACATAGGATTAGATGGACTTCATTGCTGAGAACCTGGAGCACAGACTGCTTCAGGGTCTACCTCCAGACAAGAAACAGTTCCAGAATATGTCCCACAGCAGTCCTGTGTCAGTAACTGAGAACCACAATGGACTGGGACTTGAGACGTACCCACAATGTGTGTCCTAGCAGCCTGCTGAAGCACCATATAATAATCATTTATGTCTGCTACACATGCAGCTACACAATCTAGAGCATGACTTGTTGCTCTGAAATACTTCACTTTCCCCAACACGTATCAGCATACTTCAGGAGCCCAACTCAAGGGACAGGGTTTCTCCAGGAAAAGTTGAGAGTCAAAACTTCAAAATTTCCTTACGAATCTAGGATTTAGCCCATCCCATGTCCATCTGAACATGGAAAATACTCTTCACAAGCCAAAATATTTCTGCAGCTCAGAAGAGGTGAATATGTAATACATTCAAGTTCATGAAGTGTTTAATTCTTTGTTGTTGTTGTTGTTTTCTTTTTGTCATTTTGCTATGAGGGATTGATAGGTCCTGTAGATGAAATGAGCTCATCACTTTCACAGCATATCTTTGTCTGTAAATGAAGAAAAAAATCAAGATTCTCCATTAAATATGTATTGAAGATTGACCACCAATAGATACCATAAATATTCCCTCACGATAAAGACAGTATTTATGCTAGAGATATTATTTTAAATCTGTTTTAGCCAACTGAACAAGGTGATGGCTGTAATGAGGACAAAGCCATAGGCAGAAGGCTCCTTGGGAAAGCAAATATCAGCACTCCTTGGGAAAGCAAATGGGTTTAACTGGTCACCGTTGGCCCTGTCAGACTTCTGCAGGCCGAGGAAGTCAACACAGCATTTCCCATGCAGCAAACAACAGTTTCTTTTACCTTACAACTTTCTCATGAAGCTCCCAAGAAAACGACTTTTTTACTTTCTCAGGCTGTTTCCAACTGCCATAGAGCTACCTTTCAAGTCAACATAACTCCTGTCCTACAGATACTGTTTGGAGTGTGGTTTGGAGTGGAATGTTTTTTTTCTTAACCAAAAATGTGAGAAGCCTGTCACAGTAGGAAAGAGAGAGAAAGACACACACGTGCAGACAGGTGATGTGTCTTTGCAAGTCTCCATCCTCACTCTTCCTTTTTGCAGTCACAAATGGCTATGAACACAGATGAAACAGAAGTCGCTGCTACAGATCTCCCAGCTTGTCCTAAAATATCTTCAGGCAATTCCTTTCTGAGCAGACTTCTTTGATCAGTGATACAGAGAAGATTAGATTTGAGTTGACATAGGAGCTCACTGCTAGACAAAGCGTACTTCGCTCCTGCCTGTCAGTGCGACAGCCAATGTCAGTGGGATTGCTGCGTGTGCATGAGAGGCCACACCAAGCTCACAGGATACAGAAAACTGATGTGCCGAATTTTCCATCTTTGCCTCCAGCCATCCCTGTTTTACTTCTTGCTAAGTCAATTAATATCTACCATACCAGCAGTAAATGGCCCTTGGGAAAAAAAGGAAACCAGAGAGTAGGCTGGTTGTTCCCGATCTAGGCCCTTCCTGTGCCAATACAGCATATTTTCTAGAGTGTTTTCTGCAATTTGGTGTAAATGACTCAACTGAAGGGTTTTGTATAACTCCTGACCACAGCCTAACAGTTCTCACAGGAGGTAATATTCCGAGCGTTTGGCGTGAGCTTTCCTCCTTTTCATCTTAGCACTTGGCTCCTTCAGCAATCCTTATCCACTTTTTTCCTTTCTTCATGCTTAAAGCCTACAACTGTGTAAGTGGTTATGGAATCCCTCAACTTCAATTGAGTCTTTCCCCATGCAGTATAATATATCACGTTCATTACTGTTATGCAAGTACCTAGACAGGCAGACTTATCTGGCTGTTTTAATCTTTCCCATAAACCAGTCCTTGAAGTCCAATAGTGGTTTGAATTACTTTTATGTGAAATCCCTCCAGTTTGTCAACATCAATCTGGAATACTCTGAACAAATGGGTTGTCACAATGCTGACTAGGTATGGCTGATTTCTTTTTGTAAGTAACCAGCTATCTATCTGCCAGATTTTATTAATTATACTTAACACTACTTCTGTTTTGTCTCCGTTCCACTGTCCTCTCCACACACTTTTTGTGACTCTGACATATGAAGCAGTTAAAACCTTTTCAGAAGTATGCTCTCTGTGAACCATTCTCCTGGTAAACTGAACTTAAGCAGCAGCAGCAAAGCAACCAAATCAAAAAGTGATTTCATTTACACCAGCATGAAATGTTCTCCCTGTCTGCTCTATATTCCTGCTCCTGACTTAGCCAGTGGATACTTGATTAGGTACAGATTTAAACACAAAAAGATTTTCCAAGCCTCAGTTCCAAGTTCCAAGCAATTAGCCCATTTTCTGGGTGTAACCCACTGCCGAGTCACCCAACTGGAGAGCAGAACAGAGGAGACTCTTCACAAAGGAAAAGAAAATATTCCAAGTGTTTCACCTCACATGGAATTCTTGAAAAATGTGCTTTCCCTGAGAGACTTGGAGTTGTTTGTCTCACCCAGGGGCTGTGAAGTTCCTTCTCACAAGCGGACTGGGAAGAGGTTGAGGACTTATTCTGGAGAGCGAGTGAGGAACCCTTCTTAGCTAGTACAGGATATGCACAGGAGCCAATGGGGGCTCTACTTGCACACCCTAACAGTGCAGTCTCCCAAATACCAGCCACTAAGGTTGGATTTCAGATGCACAGGAGGATATAGTCACCTTTTCTGCTCAGCTGGGTAACTGCATTGGCAGCATAACAACTTTACAGCTAGGGCAAAAAGTCTCAGTCTCATGCTTACATCTGCCTCCAGCCTTTCTAAGGAGATAATATAACTGTTAAACACGGTGGTCTTCCAGTGACTCTGGGATACTCTCTCTCAGGAGCTCAAGTAGAGAGGAAAAGAGCTAGTGTTGGTCCCCTAGGTCTCAGTTAATCAAGACTAAATGTGCTTATTGGTTTTAATACTATAACAAGGCAAGAGAAAGAAGCAAACTAACTAACTGAGTGGATGACACCAAGTGGTCACAGCAAAGTTTACATTTATTATCACTGGATCATTTTGCAAAACTTTCGCCCTTGGAATTGGAGATTTGCAGCTTTGCACTTTAAATATATATATGTGTGTGTATTTTTTTATGTGAAAGCCACTAAGTTTGAGTACTTTGAGTCTAGGAAATACAAGCAAATTACTTCAACATAAATTGCTACCACCCTCAAAAACAGACTTACTGCATTAACAAGGTGCAGTTTTTTAAGCACTAGTTATTAATTTATTTACTTAATGGTTATTGATGTAATTAATGACTAGGCTATGCTGAGGCACTAATATCAAAGCCAGTGAAAGAACTCCTACTACTAATATATCAGAGGACTTTGGCTAAGACCTTCCATGGACTGCTCAAACTTACTTAAGTATAAAATAGCAGCAGATCAGTTACATCATTTTGAGAATAAGTGTTTACTACTCCTTATGCTCTCAGGATCACAAAATCTCTTACAAGAGCTACTTCAACATGTCTTTATTGGACATGATCCTTAATGATGTAGGAAAAAGGATGTCAATGATGTGTTTTCTTTTCCATTATGATTTTGTGTGTGATGTAAAGTGATGCACAAATATTCTGTTTGGGTGTTTTCTTCTCTCACTCAGATAACTGTGAAATACTTCGTAGTCGTTTGCCAGTAACCATGAAATCCCAGCAAAACATCAGGAGTCCAGCCAACCCCAAACTGAAACACAGACTACCCTGAAAATTATTTCAACTTGTTCTTCCATTATTTTCCATGGGCTTAAAATATTCCCCTACCTATAGCCTGGATCAGGAGAACTTCACACAGGCACACATATGAAAAAGGAGAGGGGTGCTGGAAAGAAAGATGATCTTGACAGCCAGAATGAAGAGGAAGTCAAGGAGCAAGTAACACCAAGTGTATGGACAGGTGCTGTCTATGCTTCTACTGTTTGTATCAATGAAACTTTGCTCCAAGCATTTTTTTTCCACATATATTTCTCATTTTGAATTGAAAGATTATGACTTTCAGAAGAAAAACTTCTCATGCAACAGTCCTGGGGACAAGAAGGAGCATAGCTAGTCGGGAGTCACACTGCTGGGCTTGCAAGTCCAGCAGAAACCTGTTTCTCCCTCACTCTGAAAGGCTGCCTAGATTAAGAGAACATGGCTTGTAAAGAGATATTATCTGAAATATTTTACTTCTGCTCCTGCATCTTTGTTCTGCTCTCTGTATGTCTGTCATATTGGCTTTACTCTTGAGCTTCCATTAGCTGTTTAATATGCATCATGACTGTTTGCCTCTGTCGGTGCAATAGTCCTCTCTAAAGACACTAAAGTTAAGGTTTCATGGAGGGAAGGAGTCAAATATTTCAATATGTGTATATATTTATAAATTGGCCTTGCCATGTGACAACATTACCGGCTTGTACCTATTTCTTTAGGTGTGCTTTGGTATTCAAGACCCTGGAATTCTGAACAGCGGGCACACAGAATCATAGAATGCCTAAGGTTGGAAGGGACCTCTAGAGGTCATCTAGTCTAACCTCCCTGCACGCGCAGGGCCACCTAGAGCACGTGGCACAGGGCTGCATCCAAGATCTGCAGAGAAGGAGACTCCACAACCTCTCTGGGCAGCCTGTTCCAGTGCTCTGTCACCCTCACTGTCAGGAATTTTTTCCTTAGGTTCCTGTGGAACTTTTGATGCTTCAGTTTGTGGCCATTTCCTCTTGTTCTGTCAGTAATGTGTGGAATTCTGTTGGTAACATGTGGAAAGGTTAGGTCTTATGTGTGTGGAGTAAAAATGAAGAGCGTTTGTGTAAGGGCCAAATGCTGCATTTGCATTGCTAGCAGTTGTTAAGCTGTCTGGGTGAGAGCAAGAGCAACCTAAAGCCTACCCTCCATGGAGAGTAACAGAGAAGAGAATAACATAAAACACCTAATGGAAAACAGTGTTTGCAGTCCTCTTTTCTCCTAATCTGTCATAGCAGCCTCAATGATCATCCGAAGCAATAGTGATAGACTGCACTATGATTATTATTCCTCAGCCCATATAGGCCTGCCCCACAGGTGCATGGCCATTTGACCAACTGAGCTGCATTAACCGTTTCATGGACTTGCTACATTAGAAATACTCTGCAACCTTCTGTGTGCTAGAATGGCCCCTCACTTCTGCTGTTTCACATTATGAATATCTTTTACCAGGTGAACTGATTTGTTTATTTTCCTTGTATTTAATCTACTTTCTGAGCCTTCCTGTTTCCTTTCTGTTACAGCCCTGCCCTCAATGCCATTGGCACGGCTTCTGAATTTTAAATACACTAGTATGCCCTCTTTATCGTCTCACAGTAGTCTGCTACTTCCACCCTAAGATAAATGCAGAAGAAATAAATGGCCCAGACACCAATTCCCTCAGGCATCTCTGCTTTGAGCACAATACATCGCTGGAGTTTCCTTTTTGCATCTGGTCTGTTAGCTGTTTTGCTCTCTTTATAGTTGTGGTTTTATCTAAGATCAGTTTAATGGGCAGATAGTTAAGATTCTTGGAGAATGACAGTTTGGAAGACTGGTATTGAAAATCCAAACAGATATTATTTATGCTATTTTGTTGTATGGAACAAATTTGACCAGTGATGGGCTTCAAAAATCTTCTCAAGGGAGCCCATGGACTCACGGAGCTAAGGATTTTGGCCTTTTCAAAATCACAGCAGACAATGTGAAACTGTGAGCAACTGAGCCCTACTGGGTACCCAGTTTTGGAAGCAGAGCATCCAAGTGCCTGGTGGTCATTGCATGGGTGGTGACTTCTTTCAGACAGGTAGGTATTTAGCAGCAGTCTCCGGCATGATATTTGCTCTGGCTGCTCCATTATTACTCCCTCTCATTAGTCAGTACCTGAATGAAGACTTTATTTGGTTCTCATCACTAACAGGCTCTCTCTTGGAGCAGGAATATTTGCCGCCTGCTTTCACCATCTCCAATGCTGCCCTCTATTTAGAAACCTGGACCACCCACCTTCCCCACACATCACCCTCGCCACCCACAGCCCAGGCAGACCCGCGGCAAGGAGCTTTCTGGAGCTCATCCCTCTCACCTCCTCCCTGACAGACCCAACCGCGCTGCAGCCAATGCCTGGAATTCCCCGGCCGGGGACGAAAAGTCCCTGCTGACTGTGTAAACCCGAGTCACCCACAGAGGTGGACAAACAATTGTGCCTGAGTGCCACTGCCCTGAAATGTCACCTCGGAGGAAAGTCAAGCACTCTCAAGTGCCTCCACGTGGGGCTCGCAGCCTTCAGGAGCTCCAAAGCTGATGGGAAGAGAGACTTGTAGGTGAGAGGAATTGTTTTTTAGTTAACATAATCCATGGAAAAGAAAACAAATAAAAATAAATAAAAGAAAAAAGAATCACAGAATAAAACACCTTATCAAGCAAGAGAAAACATTTAATATTCTGGAAAAGCTTCAGTCTGTCCACACTTTACCGTCTTGTACCACAAAGAATGGTGTACACCATTTTGAAGTCACCAATAATTGGCCTGACCAAATAATCAGAGCTTCAGGGGTACAGAGCTTTCCTCTCAATGAGAAAGTCTTGTCTCTTTTTTTCTGTTTTGTATAAGCACTATATTTATTCTCAGCCTCATACAAACAAAGGATATACAGAACAAAACTAATCAGAAAGATTTTAAACTAAAACAGTAGTAAAGAAATAATATATTTTGAAGGATGGAAAAATATGCTCATCTCTATAAATCAAAGATACCTTGACAGCATCCTTTTATTTAACAAGTGAGAAGAAAATTGGAATTAGGCCCAGCTCTTCAGAGAGAGCCTTCCTGATTAAGCTCAGTGGAATCAAATATAGTATTAACTAAAAAGTCAAATAAATATTTAAGTACAGGCAGTTGCAAGACACAAGAGCAACCTGAACATAAGGAAGACAAAGAAGGTAATTCTTCTCCCTAGGAAAATGTCTGGGATTGACAAAAGGGACCTTAGGGAGTATAAATAGCTGTTCACCCCTCCTTCATGTTCATGGCAGTATTGCAGACTTTCATTTTGGGGGAAAAACAGGTTACCTTTTCAGCTTAAGAACTTAAGTGATATTCTCATGTGGCTCTTCTTCTCTGCCTGTTTATTTCCACTGAGTATTCATTTTGGTCTTAAACGTTTTATAGTGTAGATATGGAAGAGGTTTTCATTGATTTTCTACAGATCATAACAACTACTATGGACAAACAGATGTGTAGCATGTCCTTGTATTTTCCTAGTTTTACGGGGATCTATATTTTCATTGTCACTTCTGGGTGCCAACAACTACTGTTACTGAGGAAGTAAAATAAAATACTACGTACCTAGCCGGAATACCTAGAGTCATTTATTCCTAATACAGCTATAGTCTATTAGCCCATATAGAGAGAATTATTTTTAAAACAGTAGGTGATGTAATTTTTTATTAACATCTAGGTTCTAAACCTAAAGATAATTTACTTTTCTTGTACAAATAAACATCACTGTTGTTTCATTAGCGTTCACTCAAAATTATTTCCTTCCTAACCCTCTGGAAAATATAAAAATAATAATAATAAAAAAGAACAAATAATGACAATTCTCCAGCTTTTGGCAACTGAAAAACACAAAAGAAGGCCCATTTGGAGTGAAAATATTTAAGTAATAAATAAAATTGTTGCAGAAAGCAGACAGTAGGGAAAACAAAGATGAAACAGGGAAGAAATTGTGTAGTCTAGAGCTCATCAAATTTTTATTTAAAAAAATCCTACAATCTCTCCAATTTCAACACTTGATGTTTATCTAGCTTTTTCATAGTTATTGACCGCATACGCTAGTCGAACCATGCTATGCCACTTTGAAAATTCATTTAAAAAGGAACAACTTTCAACGAGTCGTGCTCATTTCTATGACTAAGTACTCTCTTTTCTTTATTTGAAAAAATTGTATTCTTGATATAGCTCTATCAATTTTAGTAAAAATACCTCTAAAATAGATAGTCAGTGATGTGCAGAAAACTGTGAAACTAGGTTCTGTGCTTAATAGTTAAGTGACCTGATTTGCATTAATAAAGAAAGTGCCCTAGTTCTCATTAACACCATTGAAGCTGTTCGTTTAGATGATTAAAGTTAGAGTGCTCTTAAATCTTGGCCCCTTGTCTCCGAAGAAAAAACAGAACCAAAGCCAAGGAGATGTTCAGTGAAAGTTTAAAATGTACACAGAGGCCCTAAGTTTAGCGTGGCCATGTACAGCTCTGTACAGGGCTTGTAATAAGTTTAGCGTGGCCATGTACAGCTCTGTACAGGGCTTGTAAAATACTTACAGTCTAATAATTCTGCACATGTGTAGGAAATCAAGATCTTTTTTTTGCATAACATATACACTGAATAATAGTCAAATTGCTGCAATTTTCAAGCCCCTTCAAAACAATGACTTAAAATGTTAGCAGGCAATTACTATTCCTGTCTTACAGATAGGATACTAAAACAGCAAGACAAACGAAGCTAGGCTAGATGGAAATGCTCAGGAAAATTAATAGATTTCTTTTTTTTTTTTAAGTGGATTAGATAAACCACAAGCAATTGTATGTGAACATCCTTTCAAAATTAAAGCTACTTTTATTCAATTTAGTGTTATTTTATTTTGAAAGTGAAATAATTTAAATCAAACTGAGCCCACTTATTTTGTAAATAAGAGCGCACAAATTGGAGTTCAATACAGTTCACAGCCATGTTTAATTTACACCTTTTGTTAACTGAATTAATTATCCAGCATGCCTGACGTTCCACAGGAAGCCACCAAAGGTGAGAGAAGTTAAGTGTAAGACTCATGCGTGTGGTTCATCCCACACTTGCCTGCAGCCCATCTTCCGTCTTGTGGGTGCTACTCAAAGCTCCTCACTGCCACCAGGCTGGTGACAGGCACAGCCTGGATGCTTCCTAGGGAGGTATTCTTGTCTTTCCAGTGTCACCTATGGAGTAGTGACAGCTGGTGAAGGGGAGCATTTCATGCATTTAATGGAAGGACTGCACAAACATGCAGCACCTAAGGACAGAGGCACCCAGGAGGGTGCGTTCATGGATCTTTGTAGGCACCGAAAGTTGCAAAATTGGGTCACATGCTGCAAGGGAATGTGAAGCTTTCTGTTCCACCAGTGGGAAAGCAGAACAGGGGGTTCAGTGGATTTGCAGAGGTGCAGCTCAATGAGAGACCTTAAAAGGGGTCACTGAGAGATATCTATAAATTCCTACTGCATTTCTCTTGCTTACTATTTCGTCTTACTCTTATTCATCATGAAGTTGCAGTTTCTTAAAGCAGGTCTCTGCGCAGTTTTCCTGCTTCTTGAGACTGAAGAAAGAAAGCTGTAATGACCTGCAGGTGTGACTGCACCCACCTTGGGGCAGTGCAGCGGCATTGGTAACGGTGCAGTTATTGCTGTAGCAATGCAGTGGCAGCCTATCCGCCAGTCCTTGCTCTCACCTGTTGGTAAGAATGTGCAGTCCAGCTATATTCAAATATTCCTCTACGATGCAAAAAAATCTGTGAAATGCTGCACATCCACTTCCACCTGCGCCTGTGGTCACTGCTGGGGCAAAACCACACCTTTTGAAGTCTCTTCAGCTTTTTTGAGCATCATTTCCTTCATAGTCTTAGTGTTTGGTTTCCTCTGTTCTTTGCTCTTTCGCCACTCTGTGCTTATCGTCTTGGCATGAACTTTGCTAGAAATCAATTTAATCTTTTAGTTATAATCCTATCACCAGTCTCAAAACTAGGAAGGTTGCTTTTTTTTCTCCTTTTGCTCTCTGATTTTCAGTCTTTTTTTCTAACAGTTAGTGAGATTGTTGAGAAGAAAATGCACTTTCATTGCCCATAGTTTTTGAATGCTGATGATCTTTCCTTACTGTTCTTAAACCTTCTTGTTAAGAGTAAGTAATCTAAAGGTAAGACATTTTTTCCTGAGAGATTGTTCACTGAGAGAAGGAAACGAGATGTGAAGTTTGATTTAAAGGAGAGATGGTGCAAAGCACGAAACGCAGCTCTGAGCCTGCAAGTTTCAGTGCCTTCTTTTGTCGAACGAAGAAGCTCGGAACAATCTTGAACTCCTTGGAGAGAGCTGTTGGGTAAAGGCTGCTGCACTTTGAGGAGGCCATGCTCATTTTGAAAAGTTCATTAAAAATCTCCTAATTACTTAATCTTCAACAGCTTACTGCTACATAAAAGGGCATATTCTGAAATCGCTGGCAAAGCTCCGACCAAAGTCAATGTCATATTTATTTTCCAGGAGGGAGGGAGGAGGCGAGGGGGCACAAAGAGCTTTGCTTCTCTATGGGAGGCAAGGCTCTATAGATCTGGTGAGTAATTTCCTCATTTCGCAAGCAGATTAAAAAAAAAAAAAAAAAAAAAANAAAAAAAAAAAAAAAAAAAAAAAAAAAAACCTTCATGGTGCAATTGCAGACGGGGGGTCGGGGGCTTCACAGAGACTCCAGCATTGCCCGCAGCCCCCAAGGAGCAGAAGTCAGCCCTGCGTGACCCTCTGCCTCCTCCAGGCCCGGCAGCCACACCAAGCTGCTATTCGCACCATGGCTTTCAGAGAGGAAAGGAAAAGAAAAAATTAACCAAAAAAGTAACAAAGAGTAAAAAAAAAAAGAAAAAATAAAAACGAGAAGAAAAGAAAAAGAAAAAAAGGAAAAAAGAAAAAAGAAAAAGGAAAAGAAAAAAAAAAAAAAAGAAAAAAGAAAAAAGAAAAAGGAAAAGAAAAAAATAAAACAAGAAAAAGGAAAGGAAAGGAAAGGAAAGGAAAGGAAAGGAAAGGAAAGGAAAGGAAAGGAAAGGAAAGGAAAGGAAAGGAAAGGAAAGGAAAGGAAAGGAAAAGAAAAGAAAAGAAAAGAACAGAAAAGAAAAGAAAAGAAAAGAAAAGAAAAGAAAAGAAAAGAAAGAAAAGAAAAGAAAATTTGCCTGCGCTCTCGCGCACTTGGGTCCCACTCCTGGCAGGCAGCGCTGCAGCCTGCCCTCACACATGCACCCTGCAAGCGGCGGAGCCCGTCGGCTTTGGGGTAGGAAATGCCGCTTTTGGTGCCTTTTACGGGGCTGCAGCAAGAGTGCCTTCCCCTCAGGCTGTGCTGCTATCCCGTTTCATCGCAGGACAGCCCCGACACGGCACAACGAGAACTGCCAGTCAGCGCATTTTTATTATTTTTTTTAATTCATTTATTTTAACCTCTGGATCAGTAAAAAATAAAAATAAAAAATGCATTTCTTGCCGTTTTCAGGCCACGCTGTAAGTGCACAGTTGCTCCTAGCAGAGTGGCTAACCGCTCCGCAGCAGACACCCCCTGGAGCTGCCGGAGACTCGGAGCGGGTACCACATTCCTGTCTCGGGCAGCCCCCAAGGCTGGAGTGGCCACGGCACCTGCACAAGCGAGGCCCGACCTGGAGCGCGGCTCCCCACGGGGCAGTGCGGAGCGGAGCTTCCCCTGCCGCGAGCACCTGCCTCCCCTGGTCGGGTTCCTCGCAGAGGAGGTAGGTGCCATAAAACCGCAGTAATGGAAAAGTAAGACTGGAGCGGCACCCTGTTTATTTCCTCCCCTCTTTTCTTTCGTTTCAGGCACAGGCTGCACTCGCTGACACCGAGGCCATTGACACAGCGCTCCAACTTGCAGCTTCCCAGGGGAGGGACTTGAGCCAGGTGCCAGGAAGGTTGCATAGTTGGACTCACGGCAAACAACGCTGGCACGAGCCCTACCTGGGCAGGTAAACATAGGCTGGCTCAGGTTTCTGTAGGAACAAGCAAAGCACGGGAGGGTTGAATCTTAGGGAAAAAAAAAAAAAAAGGATATATAATATATACACACATATATATATATCTGTGTGTGTGTATATATATATATATATATAAAGACTGAAAGACGGGTGTCCAAAATGAGCAGAAATTACAAGTCCAGTGATGCTGACCCATGACACTAAAGATTTCCGTGCAAAGATTTCTTTGAGGCAGATTGGAAACACACAAGTATCCCAGGGCAGGGCGACCAAAATATTTTAGCGAGGCCTCGGAAGCACCTCCTTCCTCCCACGGCTCCATTTTGGAAGGGTTTCCAGGTGCCCCTTGCTCAGCTGCAGCCCGGGCGAGGGGCACTGACCTCAAATGTACTCCAAATTTAAATGCAGACCTAGCAAATCTTGCCCCTTGAAAAGTGGCTTCCGTGGCTGGGCATTTCCCAGGCCGGCCCGGTGGCTCCCCCCATGCTGCTACAGGACAGGCAGCCTGAGGACTTTTTGCATTTATTTCTTTATTTAGGCTTAACTAGGAAATTTCACTCAAACAGCACACAGATATACTCAAAACAAGTAGAGAAAAATAAAAAAAATAAGTCCGCTCCCATATTTCTAAAGTGCTGCTTCAAACTGAACTTGGACACCGCATGCTTCCCTCCCTACTACTCCATTTCTCGCAAAATGCTCTAATACATTTTCATCAGCCTTATTTTACCCCCTTTATTTTATTTTATTTTGGCTGATACCTTCAAGTGGTCCGTGTGGGGAAGTGCCCTTGCCTCTCACACAGGCTCCCACCGCGGCCGTGGGCACCACAGGGACATCCCGGCAGCACAAGGAGGCTTGAAATCCCCGCTGTTCCCTTACATAGCGGCGGCATCCACATGAAAGAGCCAACACTCAACATGCCACCAAATAAAATCGCATATATGGAGAGTATTAGTGGGAAAGAAAAAAAACTAGGCAAGCTGGCGCGGGTTACCCTTTCAACATCGTCCCCGCTCGCACGCACGCATGCCCCCAAACAAGCAGAACCACCTGCACCTCCCGCGGGATTTAGCCGGGTGGGAAAATGACTCACGGGCCACCCCGGCGGCTAAAGCGAAGGCGGGCGACGGCGTCCGGGCACACGCGGGGCCCGCGGGTGGGCAGCGAGCCCGGCGGGAGCCAGCCCCGAGGCCACGGGGAGGGTCGCGGGGCCGCGCGGCGCCAGCGCGCGCCATCCTCGCCCCTGGGGGAAGTGTCGCCGTCGCGGCGCATCCGGCGGCCCCTCGCTGCCCGTGGCCCCCACTGTCTTGGAGAAGTATCCTGGAGAGGTAGCAAAGGTCGTGGGGAGAGGGGGAAGTCACCGGAGTTTCACGGCACCGATCAGGTTTCGGAGAAGAAGACGCCCCGAGTGCATTTGGTCAGGAATCCGGAATAGTGAACGCAAAACAAACTGAGGGGGAAGAAAAGGTCCCAAAACAAAAGTAAAACGAAACCCGCCTGTTGTGGGTCCACCGGTAACTGAGCTTCCTCCAATCCTTCCCAACCGGCGCCGTTTCCTCACTGCGCCTCTACCGCCTCCAGGTGTCCGGCAGCCGCCGGGAGCCCCGCGCGCGCGGCTGAAGGGCCCCCAGAACCCCTCTTCCCGGGGGCCGGACAGGGAACACGGGGCCGACCCAGCCCTGGGAGCAGCAGAGCGGCCCCAAACCCCGCGATGGAGCCCGGGACACCCTCCCCCGCTGCCGCCCCGACCCGCCACCTCCAG
>VWPW01026051.1:227785-253808 GCA_013389825.1 Crypturellus undulatus | reverse complement strand
GCCGCGAGGAGCCGAGCCGAGCCGCGCCGAGCCGCACCGTACCGTGCCGTGCCGCACCGCACCGCGCCGCGCCGCGCCGTGCCGTGCCGTGCCGTGCTGTCCTGCAGCACCCTTCCCCCCGGATTTACTTACCTCGCTGCGCTTCTCCCGCGCCCGCCGGCTACGGCCGCCATGAAGCGACCTTGCGAGGAAACTACCTCAGACAGCGACATGGACGAGACCATAGACGTTGGCAGCGAGAATAACTACTCCGGGTGAGTGGGCGTTCGCGTGTCCCCCCCTCCAAGCCTCGGTTCCCCCGGGTTGCTGCTCCTCCGTGTGCAGCCGCCCCCGCGAAGTGGCATCCCGACCCGCCGGGCCACCCTCCGCGGAGGCTGCAGCGTGCCCCGCGGGGCAGGGGAGCCCGCGGGGGTCTCCCCCTGTGCGCGGGGGGCAGCTGGGGCTGCTGCGGGGCGGTTCAGGCCGAGATAGAGCCTTTGGGAGCCGGCGGGGGAACGCGCGCCCCGCGCAGCCCCGTCCGCGCCGACTGGTGCGGGGCCGCCCGCAGCGCGGGGGCTCCGCGCCGCTCGGGAGGCGAAAGCGATCCCGTACCCGGGCATAAAGCGGTTCCAAACGTGCACGTGAAACAGTTTTCCTGATACGGAGCTATGGAGCTGATTTGCTGTGGGTAACTGCCTTCATGCTTGTATGAGTGTAAATTGGCCGCTGCAGTGTTGGGCAGGGATGTTAAAAGCTGGCAGGCCGGGCAGAGGTTGTGTCATTGTATGTGTATATGTAATACCATGTACTGCGTGGTGTATGTACGTACAGTTACCATCGCTGTTACCATGCATAAATACATGACATTTATATATACATATATATAGATAGATATATATGTGGTGAAAGCCACATCAGCTAGTGAACCGCCTTCAGCAGAGGGCTCGGTGTTGAGCAGAGCAGCCGGCCGCGCGTGCGGGGCGGTCGCGGAGCTGCCGTGAGCCCTTCACGCCGTGACCTGCGGCACCTACGCGAGGCTGCGTCCAGCCGCGCAGCCCTGACGCGCTCTCCTTGCTTCACAGGCAAAGCAACAGCTCTGTGGTGCGCTCCAATTCCCCAACAACGACCTCTCAGATTATGGCCAGGAAGAAAAGGAGAGGGGTACGTTCTCGTCAACTCTTTTCCCGTGTGACAGTTTGCATGTGTGCTGTGATTTTGGCCTTCAACGCTTTTTGTAAACTTAATGTGTTTTGTTTTTTTGGGACTAGATTATAGAGAAAAGGCGCCGTGATCGTATAAATAACAGTTTATCTGAGCTGAGGCGGCTTGTGCCAACTGCTTTTGAAAAACAAGTAAGCCCTTCTTTTTTCCCTTTTTTTCCTGTTTTTTTTTAATGCTGTATCTCATCTGGCAATGTTAGTTCTCTTGTATAGCTCATTAAAATAATATTGTATGTGTCCTGATCTGGCACAAAGCAAGCATTTCAATAAAATGCTTTGTTGTGGCAAAACTATTAGAAACATAATTCATCATAAAGCTGAAAAACATTTCCATTCTTTGGCTTGTTTTTTCCCTTAAGGGTAACAGTGCTCATGTTGTCTCTGTTCTTTCGATGAATTCCAGTAGTGGTTTTGATTAAAAATGTGCTTTGCTCCATATAAAAAAAAAAAAAAGTTAGAACAGCAAACCTGTATGTCAGTTATCCTTGTGTCTAAATACAACCTTCATCGTCCCTTCTTTAAGGAACTTCCTTAAAGACTATTCCCACTCTTAACATGTTCTTTCTAAAAAAAAGTCTGAAAAGTCATTTAAAAACTTGAATAACCTAGACAGTCTAGTCTTTTCTTTAGCACATTATACTGCAGCACGCACAACTGAAATGAAGAAATAATAGGTCTTACACCACGAGCTGGGGTAGTGAGCGGTACTTTCAAAGACTTTCAGTGCAGGAAGTATTCAGTGGGAAAGCTGGAAGGATCCAGCTGACTTCAGTGAACTTCGGTTCAGCTCTGTAGTCATGAAATCGCTGACCAAAGACTTAGCAAGCAACTGTGCTGTAAAAAGTCTGTTGTGCTTGTGGCATTCAATTTAAATGATTTAGTTATTTTTTCATATCTTTATTTTTATTCCTTGGGTTTTGCTTCAGTATTAAACATTGTTCCTGTTTTATTGAATATATTTGAAGGTTGTCAGTAAGTTTCAGTAAAAGAAACTTGAAAATTAAGAAACCAATCTCCTCGTAATTAAAACAAACAAACAAACAAAAAACAAAACAAAACAAAAAAACACAGAAAAAATAAAGTTTAGGACCCAGACAGTAAGGTGCTGAATTTCTGTGCTATCCCAGCACGGCTAGCACCATATTGTCTTGGGCCTGTTACATCGCTGGTTTGAAGAGAAGCTGGACAAAAAGAAATTTTAAGCATAGAAATTTTAAACTTCTTTAAAAAGAAATTTTAAGCATTGTCAAAGCATCACTTCTGTCGCCTGCAATACACTTTTAATAACTAGTAGCCCTAACTTGGCCGTTCCACAGGTTCAGGCAAAGCAGAATGACAGAGGTTTTTTCAGCTAGATGAAATAGGGGCAAGAGACAACAGTTGTTTGTCCCATTTTATTGTTTACTTCTGGAAAACCACAAACATTATAAAACAAGTCCTACAAAGCCCTTGGAAATTACCCAGCAACATGCAGTTTTTAGCTATTAGTCACTCTCACTGAGACGCCTTGTACCGTGTCTATGGAAAAGACTGAAGCAGAGGAAAGCACAGGATGTAATTGCACGTAAAACACAAAATTCTACCCAGAAATTCATGAGCGCACCAAAATTCTTACAATGAGACGCTGAAAGAAATAACTGAATTTTAAAAACATATATTGCTATGAACATGAGCATGCGGAGTAGTTTGTTCAAGAAACCCCACCATTTTTTCTGTAATACATGACGGACAAAGTGACATTCCGCTCCCTGAAGCTTCCTAGTGGGAGGTCTGGTTTCAAGCCCACTTCCTCTCCCCAGATCTCCGCTCTGCTCTCCACGATCCCTTCCTGGGGAATTAAGGAGTGCGTCGTGGAGCTGCGGCGGATGGTGTAACTCCCACCTGGTTTGCCAAGCTGAGCTTCCCGAGCTGCCGGTGCTGTGGAGGCGATCGCTCGGAGTGCGATGTGATCCTCCTGGGGCCCAAGTCTACACAGCCCCAAGGAGCCTGTTTTAACTGGTGCCAATGGATTATCTCTTCCAGTGGAGCAGTGTTTCGGAGTTCAAGTCAGTCATTTGGGCATGACAAGTATATGACATTTGGGCATATATTCAAGGAAATGGTGCCACATAGAAACATTTTGTTTACAGATTAATGCTGCTTTCAGACTTGCGTTTAATATTTTTTGCGCACCTACGCCACGGTGAGCGATCCACAGTTGCGGAAGAGTCTTGCTGAGGGCAGCAAGAGGGCAGCTAAGCTTTTCCTTTTCACAGTGCTTAGCTTCAGACCCCTGCAAATGAGGCCTCTCAAGAATTTGAGAAACTGTGGACTGCATGATTGTTTTTTTTTTCAATAGAGAACGCGAATACAATATCCAGGCGCCAAAGGACATGTCAAAAATTAATGGGCTCTTAAGCGGGAATACTTTTCGGTGTGTGTCCACAGGGACACCTACCGGTAAAAGCAGCAAGCGAAGTTGCAGAAGGGTTGTTATCCATATCCCTGCAGACCGCCGTGCTGTGGTTGCATTTTCCTTTGGTTGCCCGTGTCTTTAGAGGGAGATTGCCGAAAGCTGCGTGTTTATTTCAGTTCGTGAAGACTTTACATCTATGCAGACTCCAAGGCCTGTGCTGCTCTGAGCTATAGCCTTAATAGAGCAAGATTGTTGTGCGGGTGCGTCCGTCACCAGGCACGGAGAGTATCGGGCCTTAGGCAAAGCCTGGGATGCAGATGCTTGCGAAGGAATTAAGCTGAGAAGGTCCTAGCGATAGGGGAAAATTGAAACCATACGGTTGATCTCAGCGGCAAGTAAATCAAGTTAAAGTTTCTACCATTTGTAAGCCTTTATTTATACAAATCTCTTATCTCAAAGGGATCTGCCAAATTAGAAAAAGCGGAAATATTGCAAATGACAGTGGATCATCTGAAGATGCTTCAGGCGACTGGAGGTAAAGGTAAGGAGATGATGCTTTTCTTTTTTCTTATATTTGGGGAAATCTCTCTGAAAAAAAAAAAGTGCTTTGACGGGTTGTGATAGGCGTTTCCAGATTAAAGGAGTGGAAATCAATGCTAATGGCAGGATTGAACTCGTGGGAAAGAACTACTGGGACAAAAGAAGCACTTGACCCTGGGCTTGTGTTTGCTTTCATAACACTGTGGGAGTAAAGGCTTCATTCACAGGCAGCCCAGTCAGAGATTTGTTTGGGGTTTCCAAAGAGCACCGAAATCTGCACAGGGAGACAAAACAAATACACAAACACCAAACATAAACAGGAGGTTTGTGGCAACAATTGTGCAGCACAAAACGAATGCTAAAACTCAGTATACAGCAGCTATACCAAAGGAAGTGGATGGAGAGGAACTTGCAATACTGTTTATTCATTTTCTTTGTTCTGGAAATACTTTAAAATGCAAGATTAGACCGTCTTGTTTGCCAGAACCGACCCCAGTCTTGCAGTATGCAACTCCAGGTATCAGATAAAACAGACGGGTAGACGGATAGCAGTGCAATCTGCACGCGTATTTACATGCTGGAGTTGTGTGCCGTCGCTCCTCGTTAGTCAGTGCCGGCATGACGCAGGGGCTGCACTAGCTGACCCATTAGATAAGCCGCGCCGGGCATCCTGCGTGCCGCACTTGTGCAAGCTGACAGTCCCGAGGCTCGAGGCCAAATGTTTTCAGCCACCCACGAGGTATTTTGTATAGTCACGATTTTGGAACGTATTTTGAATGAGAAACTTGCTAGCTGTCTGCAAGCATAGTCTGGTGTCTTGTGCCATTAGTCTTGATTACCTGTACACTTCAAAGAGCTGCAATGCAACCAGACGATTTTCCGCTGCCCCAATTTGCCACGTGGGAGGCTGCTGCTGCTTTTTAATCTTCCCTTACCTTCTTTTTTCATTCTTAAAAAAATAAATAAAGAAATAAAATTTTAGGCCATGACTGAATCACTGTGCCTCTCCGTAGCTTGCATCGATTATAGAATTCAATGTATAACTAGCATATACTTAACAGCAAAAATATAGAAAGCATGTAGAAGACTGGTATTCTTTTTGTTTGTTTTAATTTTTTTAATTAATGCACATCTGATTTGCCTATATTCTAGACGTTAAGAGGCCTTTCTTAGCAGTCAACTGAAAATATTTATAGATAGTTAATACTATCAGAGGAGAAAGCAACTCTATTGGCTTTCATCTAACAGAGACACTCTGATTCCTAGGAAAATATGCAAAATTAAATCTAAAAAATAATTTACATTTTTATATTGATACATGCAGGAAGAAGTTTCGTTTAAAGGATAATAAACAGTTGGTAAAGCTAAGTTCTCGCAAATTGTGAAACTCCAGAATTTGCAGTGCTTGTGCAATTCCAATTCAGATGGTCTTACGTGTGCACGTGGCAGTGCAGGCTTCATTGCATGATTGCATGGTGGATTTGTTTCTACAAGATCTGTCTCGTTTGGGGCACAGGATCAACAGAGGTCAAATGCTGAGGAAAGAGATCCTTATTTCTTTCTATCTTGTCTGTGTAGCTCAGTTACCCCTTTCCGATCCCTGCTTTATGCCGCGGTTCTGCGTCATTTCTCTCAAGGCTTCAGGTCTCCTCAGAGGCCGGTATCAAACTGCTCTTGGTAGAGCCAGGAGATGAACAGGGCCAGAGACCTCCCGTGATTTATGAGTGCCCTTCCTCCCCGGACCTGCTCGCCTAGACAGGTGCGCGCATGGGGCTGTCTCCCACCCCGCGGCCCACGGGGCTGCTGGCACCGTGGACGCACCGGCCAGCGTGGGAGCTGTGGGGTTGAGAGGCGGCCGCCAGGCCATGGCGGCCCTCATGTTACGAGAAACCAGCACCAGCCCGAGTGGGCACATTCTTCCTTGGCCGCTCGTTCCTGCCCTCGCGCCTCTCCGGCGCGCAGTCGAGCTGGGCGTTCCTGCGCTCGTCACAGGGTGCTGCTGGGGAAGGGAGAAGGAGCGGGGAGCTGCTCACGGCCGCTCCAGTTGGGTAACCACAGCCTTGCTGGACGCCCTTCAGAGCCGAGTTTGATACTCCGTGATCCCTGGTGGGTGGCACATCAGTAATAATACCAAGCTTTTCACAAATACTCTGGCTTTATCTTCTCCTGACTTGGAGATAAGAGTAATCTCGCTGCACAGATTAAGGAACTTAAAAAAAAAAGGCTTGTAAATTAGTATCGGGCAGAGTTTAAATCTGCATTTCCTGCTTGTTTAATGTTTTACTTTGCAACCTAACTAACAGCTTTTAAAACAAATTCTCAGGGTATTTTTAAGGCTGGTGTTTCTTTAACTTGCAGGCGTAGCTATTCCCACTTCATAACTCATCTTCCAAGCCAGAAGTTTCCTCGGATCAGCAAAAAATGAGCCCCATCATTTTAGGCTACAGACAAAAGCTATTGTTTTAGAAGGGAGAAATGGGCACCGGTAGCCCCATGCACCTCCATGCTGAGAGCCAGGGAGAGCCTGTTCCCTTCCCCTGCTCGTACACACCGAGGATGCCTTACACAGGGCTTTCCTAGCTGGTGGCTAGGAAACATGGAGGAGGAATATGCCGCGCTACTGCGCAGTCAAACCAAGGCAATAAGGCATAAAAAAAAAATAAACCGCATGGTGCTGTGTCCTTCTGCGGGCTGTCCTCAGAGCCGTGGCAGCAGGTTGCCAACCTGTCTCTGAAGTCTTCCGTGGAGCATATGCTGCGCTGATGCAAGTGCGGGCGATGCTCTTCGGCTGACACGGAGGTGCTGTTTTGGCCTCAGGCCAGCGCTTTTTGCTGATGGTGCAAGCGAGCAAAGAGGAAGCGTGATCTGTCCACAGCAAGTCATTCTCAACGCGATCTCAGTATAGGTTTACTGTGTCTTGGCAGCGAAGTCAGCTCAGGTGATTGACACCTGGGTCATTCTCGGCAGCATTGTCCGTAGCTGGCAGTTTCTGAGCAGCTTATGCAGCATCCCGGCTGCCAAGGAGGTGAGCTGTTGGGGCAGCCAAGCAGCACCCGAGAATTTCCAGGCTCCACAAAACTAACTCCAGCGCGTGAGCGTGTGCGGCTGGTGGGGGATGCTCTTGGTTTTTGGAAAGAAACCCAGTCGTTTTTAAATCTCCTGTGGAAGGGAGAAACCTGAAAAAATCAGTCAACTGTAGCAAAATGAAGCCTGGAAATCCTAGCTCCTACCCCATTCTAACATCGTGTCTCAGCCACCTTGCAGAAGGTGGCTGAGGTGACACTGAGAGAGTGAGAATAATCAAGTCAATAGTCAAGGAATTGGGACATCTTGCCATAGAGGCAGGAGCTTGAATTCAGGAAAAACTGGAGACAACAATTTCTCCCACATTTCCAGTTCTGTGCAAGGAAAGGCTCATTGGAAAAGCTGGGAAGCCCTAGCTCGAGTGGAGCACTCTCAAGGGTACTCAGCACTCAGATGTAGTCAAGAGGCAAGTCCTCAACAGACCTGGGACTTGGGATTTTGGCTTTATGTCAGGCAAGTTGAGTCACGGGAAGTCCAGGAGTCTCTAGCACTTGAGACTCACTTCATGCCAAGCTGTCAGGCAACTAAGCAGGCATCCTGTTAGCTCATCACAGATTTCCTGCTTGTTTTTTTTTTAATCAGAAGTTCACTCAAACCAATACGATTTCACTGTTTGATTGCGGTGGATCTGACATGAAAAACCTGCAAGGAATCAGTGCTTTCTAACAAAAATCCTTGACTAGTTCTGGTCATTAGTCGAGTAACTGAGTGATGGTTTTTCTTGGGTTTCATTTTATGGTGTCAAACAAGAAAGGTGACTTGCATCGAAAGTATCGTCAGAACTTGGCAAAAAGTTGTATGCGACAGACAAGAGATTTCGGGCAGTGTCTCTTAAGTGAAAAGTTAATTCCGGTACATGGCAGACAGGGTTTGGGGAAACACCTATAAATGTGCCCAAGTTAATTCTACAGTGTGAGTAATTCTACAGTGTGGGTAAGTGCAGCAACACAAAGTCTCTTTTCTAGCTTAAAGGTTGATAAATGTGAAAACAGCCCTCTAAACTGGTGGAATTTTTCAAAAAGATTTAGGTATGTTTGATGCCAGAAGGTGCAAGGCTTCAATATAAGTACTGCTATCAGAATCCTCTATTAATACAATTACTTTATCTATGTATGTTAACAAACATCACAGTTGCACATACTTAAATATTTTAATACTTTTATGAAGTCAAGCAGTCTTGAGAATACATAGGACATGACGAAAGGGACTACCTTTGAACTAAAGCGGAATAGTTTTTGTAGTTGAAGAGTCACAGCTTAAACACTAGGTTTGATGCTTTTGGAAAGCAAGTATCTTTTCATGTGCATTTAGTAATATTTTTTTCCCCCAGATGCTTTTTTGTCCCACGCCTGTGGAGCTCTATTTGCTCTTTGCTGAAATACCTCATGGGCTGCATGACTGTCAGTCTTCCATCTCCAAATTAGCAATGGCATTACATAAAACGTTTTCTCAAGCAAAGTTTTTTTATTGTGTGTGCACAGAGTCATGACAAGATGTTTTCAGTTTGTAGTTAAATAGCACCGTATGTCACGCTGTCTTAATGACTCTACAAAGTAGATGAGACCCCGGCAGCATTTCTAACAACCAACTCGAGGCGTCGAGAAGCAGAATTTGAGAGTGCTGGGATGAGTGAAGGCGAAGCGAAGGAAAGACAGCGTGGCATGTGCAAACTGTCTAATTCTCAGCCTGCTTCTCGTGCGTGTATATTGGATGTGTATAAATGTCTCTCACACATATGGGGTCCATGCTACACTGCAGAGGCTTGCTGAGGAATTTCAGAGGAGGCATCGTATAGCTTTTTGGAGCCTCATGACTACTTATGGTCTTAATTCTTTTCACTTGTGTATTGTTTGCAAGAGCAACTGTAGCCTATTGCATTACAGGAAAGGTCACACAAATCATTTACAGATCGGAGGGCAAGCTTTTCTCGCTGCACTCCCATATGGAAGATGTGGTGGCAGACGGGCGAGGGTCTTCTCAGTCAGGTGCCACTCTGTGTTGACCAAGAGGTTGGCTCCCCACTCAGTGTCTCTTTTGTGCTCCCCTTGCAGGTTATTTTGACGCTCATTCGCTGGCCATGGACTTCATGAGCATCGGTTTCCGGGAGTGCTTGACTGAAGTCGCCAGGTACTTGACCTCGGTGGAGGGCCTGGACACGTCGGACCCGCTGCGCGTGAGGCTGGTGTCCCACCTGAGCACCTGCGCCTCGCAGCGGGAAGCGGCCGCCATGACCTCCTCCATGGCCCACCACCACCACCATCACCACCACCACGCGCTGCACCCGCACCACTGGACGGCCGCCTTCCACCACCTGCCGGCCGCGCTGCTGCAGCAGAGCGCGCTGCGCTCCTCCGAGGCAGCCCCGTGCAGACTCTCCTCCGAGATGCCCCCGCACGGCTCGGCCCTGCTCACGGCCACCTTCGCCCACGCCGATGCCGCGCTGCGCGTGCCCGCCGCCGGCACTGTCGCCCCCTGCGTCCCGCCTCTCTCTACCTCTCTCTTGTCCCTCTCGGCGACCGTTCACGCGGCTGCCGCCGCTGCCACGGCAGCCGCCCAGACCTTCCCGCTGTCCTTCACGGGAGCCTTCCCCATGCTGCCCCCCAGCGCCGCCGCTGCCGCCGTGGCGGCCGCCACCGCCATCACCCCACCGCTCGCCGTGGCCGCAACATCCAGCCCGCCGCAGACCGGCAGTGGAGGCAATAGCAAACCTTACCGGCCCTGGGGAACTGAAGTCGGGGCTTTCTAAGGGCTCCCCCTGCCCCTTTCCCACCCAATTCTGGCTCCCTCCTGTCCCGCAGCGCGCGCTTTCTGCCGCTGGCACGCGGTGCTGGGCGTCCTCCCAGCTCAGCGAGGGCCACGCGTGCGCACACAGCCTTACAGACGCCCGCAGGGGCGGCCCAGGGCAGCGAAGCCCGTCCCGGCTCCGGCGTCATGGGTGAACAACACGGGTGATGCGTTTGTCTCGTTTCCTTTTGCTTCAGGCACCTGGAGGGAGCAGCGGGGCCTTCGGCAGCGCCTTGCCCGTACCAGCACATAGAGGTGTCCTGGGGGATACGTAGACACCAGGACTAGTAATTCCCCAGCTCTGCCTCTTCGCTTGGCAGATAGGTGAGGGCTGGTGCCTGCGCCTCTCCTAGGGCGAGATAAGAAGGTTGAGCTGCATAAGTGCCTGACATTTTAAATAAATAATAGTAAAAAACCCTATTTTATATATATACGTATATATATATTTGTGTGTTCTGCTAAAACAAGTAACATTGCACAGGTATGGAAGTGATGTAGGAGAGAGGGGGAGTCCTGCATTAAACTTCCGAACTTTGATACGTTTCCAGGAAAAAGTGTGCTCTCCGAGCGGACAGGTTTACTTGGCTAAAAGATTGCTGAGAAAGAAGGATCCACTCGACAGGCCTAGTTTTTTGCTTACTTAGTTTACTTGCTTTGTACAGCCTTGCCAATTTGTGACATCTAAGAGAGTATTGGTAAAAACAGTTATCGGTGCTGGGATTAATGGATGTCCCAGCACTGCCACTGAGCCTCGAGGCACCTTTCTGTGGCTCACACTTGGTGCTAGCTTGTATCTGTACAATTAATTTATCATGCACTCAGAATTAACCACCTATTTGAAGTGTGCACACTTTTTTTTTATGACCGATTCGTGCCAATACAAGAGTTTCAATATTGTAAGAGTTCAAATTAACTTATGTAGCTGCATTTGGACATTTACATTTGCCGATTCTCTGCAAGATCCCTCTTCTTTGCTATCAACTTCTGGGATAAGGATCTCTCTGGGTATGAATGAAGTTATGGTAGGGACAATTTTTAAATTGGCTATTAACATGCCAACGTTGTATGTGGGTTTGATTCCAAACCAAAATGAATGTATTAAAGGCGATGCCAGTAAATTATTTTGTCAATACCCAGACAACTAGTGCTGCATAAAATGTTTTGCTTTCATTTTTTTTATTACAATGACCTAAAATAACCTAAGTATTTTAATACATCAAGTCAAGAACTAGAGATTTTATGTAAAAAAATAAAATAAAAATAAGACACAGCATGTATTATTATGCACTTGATTTCTCTGCTGTGTGGAGAAAACAATAAGCGTTGAGAATGTTAAACATTATGCAAAATATACTTTAAAATATTTGTTTTAAAAATACTGTACCTAGTCAATCTTTTATGCATTACTTTGTTAACCTTTTTTTCTATGCAAAAGTCTTTACATATCACTAATTAAATGAAGTCCTTTTTGACTGCATTTTATGGATGATTTGTTGCCATTTTTTGTTTGCTTCTGAGGAGTACCTGTTGATTCAAAGTCACCGTTTCCACCACTAATAACAAGTCTGCTAGCTGCTACTTTCTCTTCTGCTCCCCTTGCTCTTTCAGAAAGCCTGTCTCGTAACAGGATGCTTTGAAATGGGCAGCGAAAGAAAGCCTCCAGCAAAATGGTGCTGTTCCTCAGGCTTGAAAACGGGTTCTGTATTGATGGCACATTTAGCAGTGTCCATCTGTCATCTTAGTAAGTCCTCAAAATCCTTGGGGGTTTTAGGTTCAACTTGCACTCGGAGCCTTGCTAAGGGCTCGTGTTTAGAAAGGGAGAAGCTTAACCCGATGCCATCCTTAAGCATGTAGAATGGGAGAGGGTTGTTTTTGCACCCAGTTATGGTTGTCTGGTTTGCCAGTTCTCACTCAGGCAGCTACTGCTCTGAGTTTGTTCTTACTTCATCTTAGATCTGCAAAGGCAATCTGGAGAACATGTATAAAGTTATGTTTCTTCATAAGAAAAAGCACAAAGTCTTGTCGTTCACATGAAAAGCACTAAATGATTATTATGCCCAAACTACAGATAGCAAGATGGAGACACCAAAATGAGGTGACAAACCTGCAGCTGCACAGAGTGAGACAGCATCCATAGACAAAATACAGCCTTATCTCTCTCACTCCTCTTCATCCTTTTCTCCCAAGTGGTAAAAGTTTAGCTAATCCCTGCCTGCATGAACTAGTCTCCAGTGCCCAGGAGGGAGGGAGGGATTTTGATTTGCCTGAACAGCAGGCTGTCCCTTGAAGAAAAAGGACAAAAGATGGGGAAGAAGTCTCTCCACCCCCTAGGCTGTAAATTGCGTTTGATATTCTTTGAAGTTTTGTTGTTTGCGGGGGAATTAGGCATTTTTTTGTTTCAGAACGTAACTGTTGCACTGGTGTGCTGGCATGTTCAGCAGCATCTGGTTCAGGTAGCATTCGTTTTCCCTGTACAAGATTTCAAGAATAAAGATTACATTGGTGAACCACAAGTAGATTAAAAAGAGGGCTATATTTACATGAAAAAGAGTAGGTTTCAAGCATACTTGACTTTAAGCAGTTAAGTATTAACCCGCCTCTTAAGATCCTGGTAGGAGGTCTCCCATGTATCATGCCAGGTTAAAAATGGGCAGCCACTGACTTGGTTCCACCTAGAAGCTTCAATCTGTGCATCCCGATTAGTTATAAATGAAGCATAATGCCTCAAAAAAAAGTATGAAAAGTATGAAAAAAAGTATGAAACTATATTTTTTAAAACACTTAGATCAAAGACGATTAGATTTAAGATCAGATGAAAGTCTAGTTATTTTGACATCTTGAAACAAAGCACCGTGGATGGATTTGTAGAGCCCATATGTTTGGGCTCATCCCCTTTTCACCCCAAAAAACAGACCAAACTCATGTACACCGAATTTTCTGTGTTTTCTTGTGTGTGTGTGTGTGCATGTGTGTGTGTGTGTGTGTGTCTATGGGGGTGTTTGTTTTAATTCCCAGCAGTAGCATTGTCTATGCACTCCTACCAGCTGCAGAGCTAGGCCACCTCCGATACCTGAAGGAACCAGTGCTGGACAAGGCAGGAGCTTAGTCTTCACGTCCATTTAGTCCTGTTTTTTTTTTCAGCACGTTACCTCTGGGATGGCAGATAAAGGTTTTCCAAGTGAGAAGGGTAGAGAGGAAGCTTGTGCTCCGCATGATGTTGGAAAGACATCAAAGTGGAATAGCTTCTGGCTTCTGAAGGCTGTGGTTGTAGTAGTGCCAACAGGTCAGGGCTAGAGGAGTCTACACAATTTTTAAAACAGAGCAAGAGAAAGCTATTTACTTGACGTAACTGAGATCCTAAGGTAGGATATATGATTATGCATGCAAATATATTTAACTCCTTTCTGTTTTATCACACTGCATGCAATGATGCTTGGTTTAGGAGGAAGAATAGAAGCTGCAATTTATATAGTTTATAATTTAAGACTAGATTTTAGCATGTAGCACAAATAAAAGCAAATAAGATCCCATAGTAGTAAGTCTGGCATTTACTTTCTTTTCAAAGTGGGTTTGCACCCTTAAGGTTCAGTTATCAAGAGGATCAAAGGAGGTTATGCAATTTCCTAGGATGTTTTTCTTAAGAGGACAAAGCTAAGAAACAATTCTGTCACTCAGCATTAGCAGGCTTGGACCCTTAACTCCCAACAGTGCAAATAAAAGCATTTATACTATGTCACGTTGCACCACGGGAAGATTATTACTCCACAGAGGGAGAAAGAGCTGACCCAAAACATGAAATGGAGAGGGGGTGCTGCCCGGCATCCCCTTGCTCCAGCTGCAACTGGAGGAACTCCTGCGTTAAGGATAATCCCAGATGAAAAAAAGGACCAAGGACTGAATCCACAGACTGAGAGCAGAATGATCCTGCCCTGACTTTGGTTATATCTGTCTGAGCAGCTGCCCCCTGTAGCCCCCCTGTCTGAGCTGCTGCCTCCTTAGCACGAGCCTTCACAATGTTTGTGTGCAGCTATTCTGGAAGACAATACTCAAGATAGGATGTCATGTTATAAATAAAAGCATTCACTGAAGAATGGGGCTTCGCTATTGACAAATTGTTAGGACAAAGTCCTAACCTGAAAAAAGTCAAAAGCATCTTTTTGTCAAAATATGCTACATCAAGACATTAATCTGTGTGATCTTAGGCTATCTATGTTAATAAAAGTAGATTACTAAGGAGGTTGGTGACTACAGTGTTAGCTATCCACTTATTAATGAAGTTTTAAAGTGGATAGTTAACACTGTAGTCATCAACCTCCTTAGTAGTGGATAGCTAACACTGTAGTCACCAACCTCCTTAGTAATCTACTTTTATTAACATAGATAGCCTAAGATCACACAGATGAGAGCTTAATAGTCAAAGTGACATCGTCCAACATCAAGAAAAGATAAACTGTGCTAGCTTTCCTTGCAAGCTTTATGTGCACAAGCCTCATTTGTGCGAGGTCACTGCAGGCGTCCAAGTGCAATATTACTCAAAGCTGTGATTCCAGTGCACCTCACTTCCCCTGCTTCTGCCATTTCACAACGGCAAAGACTTGTGCCCTGGAAGCTGATGTGGGGAGGTCTCAAAAGGAATAACTGCAAACACCTTTCTGACCCCAGCAGTAAATGATCAACAGAGGAGCACCAGGCAGAGGAGCACTGGGATCTCAACTTGTTTTTAAGCCCAGTCTTTCCTGATTTACAAATGAAACAAAGTTTTGACAGACAATTATCTGAAAAGAGTTTTTGCTTCCTCTGGTAATTGCTACTACTGGAAGTTGTAAAATGCTATTAACATGTAAATATAGACACTTAGTTTGTATTCAGTTGCCTAAATACTTAAGACATCCTAAAATGGACTCCAGCTACCCATCTGCATGGTGCAAGTCTCCCTTGTGTCCTGTGTCTCATCTGCTGTCCCCATGCAGGTGTCTGGGAAATCCTAGACTGCTTAAAGCATCAGTGAATGCCTCTGCGTAGGTGGCTGAATTTCTCCTTTTCTGTCTTAGCTCGCATCATCTGTGGAGAAACAGGTTTGAGTCTTAATAACATTTTCAAATATGATTTTTTTTCAAAGAATCAGCATCCTCTTCAGTAGCCTAAAAAGATGACAGAATGGATTATCAAAATCAGTTGATGAAAAAAATGGTGATACTATCATCACTCCGTCTTACTAAACTAAGGCCACCTAACACCTGCAATGGGCTCATTCAACACTGACTTCAGCATTTTTGAGTGCATGAAAGTCAATGACAGTCATTACAACATGCTGTCAATATGATTTAATTTTAAACAACTATTTTTTTTCAGTATTTCTGGTGGCAGAGTAAAGCTCAGCAATATGCGCAGGCAGCATAACCCAGAAGCTCAAAAATCAGAAGCAAAAGAAAATGAATATGGGAAATAAAAGGAAATGTGTCTGCTGAAATTAAGTGTTGATCTGGAGATGTAGATTCCTTTTTATACAGCTATAGGTGCTGATATTGAATTCAAGCAAAATTGAGTGTTTTAAACGATGCTTAATAGAACAGCACTATTACTTATCCGGCAGGAAACTCTTCCTGAGGTGTTGGTTTTATTTGACTTTCTGCACAGCCCATATGTAGCTCTTTTATCTTCTACAAAGGGAAACTTTTCAAGAGTAAAAAATACCTTGATGCAACATTAAAATTGTGATTGCAATCACCTAACACTTGTGAAATTTCTAACTCAGACCATGTTTTCATATGTGTTACCTTGCAGGACCTCCTAATAAACTAGCCTATTACTCAAGGAAAGAATATATTAATGCTACATGTAAAGAAGATTGTTCTATATTAAAAAATACCTATAGGTAGGATTTTGTATTACTGTGTGGCATGTGAAAATCTACTACAAGATTAAAAGGTAACCTGTAAATCTAAGACAAATTTACAGTTAATTAGGCCTAACCTCTTTTTGTTCTGAATTTTAATTTAATTCTTAAATGCTATTTTTATTTCATATATCAGAGAACCAAGTAACTTTATTTTCCTATAGGAGAAGAACTCTCCCTTGGGGAGTTTAAAACAAAATGCTATGCATTTAAGATGCACATTTGCAAGCAGATTAGCAAGGTGACAGCTCTTGCGCGGGGATAGTTCAAATAGTTTGTGATGACACTTCCCAGCACAACCCTGGGGCTTGATACACAAGCCTGAAAAGAAAATAACCCTGTTTCTCTCCCCCGTGCCCTCTGCCTCCGTCTCTTTCTACATGCATTTTGCTGAAGGAGCGGGGAGTTTGTTTTGTTTGGGTTTTCGTGGGTTTGTTTTTCTGAAGAGGCACCACACTGGCAAGGGGAAGTGGCAGCCAGGCGAGCAGCCTCCCCGCACGCCGCCGCTATCTCAGCCAGTCTGCTCGGGCAAAATCGCTTGCTCTCCTTGCCCTCCCCTTCCCGCTTCTTGGGCAGCTGTCCCACTGGGCAGCTCCCTCTCCTCCTTTCCCCACAAAAAGCGAAGGGCGATGTGAGGAAACCACAATAAAACTGCACAGCCGCCCAAGGAAGAGCTGTCGGGAAGTTCCCGCAGTCACTCTGGCCCAGCCTGGCCCTCCCTCCATTCTCTCTCTTTTCGTTGCAGGGATTACTGTGGCTCGCGGGTGCCTTTTTAACAATTTCCATGGATATTCAGCCCAGATCTGCCATCAGCGGGATCTGCTTTCTTCCCGCCCCACGTTATGATGTGTCTGGTACCTGCTCAGTCCCTATTACTTTTCCCCTTCAATTTACTGCACTATGCAGATAAAAACGCTGTAAGCAGGAATCTACAAACCAAACAGCACACACAAAAAAGCACTTCTTGATACTGCTGAAAAAAAAATGACCTTTACGTGCTGCCCTGTCCTTCTTCAAGGCCTAGTAAATCCACAAGAAAGATTCCCATTAGTAAATCACTATTGGATCATTAAACCTTTTTAAGGCAGTATGTGCTCTACCAAGAGAATGAGGATTACGACACAGCAGTGCCTGCTGCCCACTGACAATCATGGGAACCGACCTCAGTAATAAATCCATGAATTATCTGGCTCACTTTGACCGGTTCTCACGCCAGAGCAGCTCCTTTGATGTGACCGTCAAAACCCAAGGATGCCCAATAGCAATAGCCACTGCCAAAACAATGGAGAAGTAATAATTCAATATAAATATGTAAAGCCTGCTTCCCCATATGCCCAGCTTTTGCAGTGGGTCATTTCTTTGCCTGTGGATGAAATTGGAGACAAAAAAGGGAAATAAAGCCCTTGTATTTTCTATGAATAACCCCTTAAGAGAAGAAAAGCTGGACATGTAAGAGAGACATTTTTTAGCTATCGCTGATGTCCATGACTTTTTCAGCCAAAGGGGGGGTTCCTTGTTCCAGTTTTAAAGCAGTTGTATGGTTCAGAGGCAACATTCACTTAAGAACTGATCCTGCAGAGGGTCTAAGGACATAAGTAGCCATATTCAAAGGAACTATTCCACTTCAGTGGGACTATTCATGTGAATAAAGTTATTCATGCTTTTAATCCCTCGCAAGACCGAAACCTCGGAGGACACATTCTCATTTGTCTGATTTACAAAAAAAAAAAATTAGGTGTCAAGCTCCTTTGATTTAAACAGCTCAGAAATATTGACTGCCAGCTTCTTGGTTGACCACCTGCAAAGTGGGGACAGTCTTACTTAGGTTCTCTTGTCCTTGCTCTTGCCTTTTTAGATCTCAGTCTCTGGAGGGTAGGGTTTACCTCCAGCTGCACCCATAGCCTCAGTCTCTGGTCCTGTAGGTGTGAAAGACTTGGAGACCTGGTTTTCAGCACCGCCGATTGCAGCAGCATGAGGGGAAGGAGTAAGTGTGGGAGGTGTGCTCGTGGGTGAGCAGCACCGAGCTGTCTTGGGGCATCGCTGCTGCGTGGGGGGAGCTGACTCTCCTCCCAGCTCTGCCCGGCCTGTCTTGCGCTCCAGAAGGTTTCTGACAACCTGAGGGTTATGTGCCGCAAAGCTTCATCCTGGCCTCTTAACAGAGGGAAAATCAGCCCCCCTCCCGCCTCTTCCTTTGTTTTGCTGGATCTCTCATGCTGAGTTGTCATCCCGGTCATTTACACAAGGCAGAGCTGTCACTAGTGTCAGAAGGTCCTCGGAGGCGGCCTGCCACGGTCACAGGGCGCTGGGGTCGCCGCTGCCTACGCTCACGCGCACCCCGCGTGCCAGGTCACATGCCGCTGTATTTATCTTGCGCTTGTTGTAATTTTCCCACTCTGGGGGGAAGCAGGCACCTCCCAGGTCTGTTTTTTAGTGAGCTGGCCAGAGATTAAGCGCAGCACAACGCATCACCAATATAGTTTACTTAAATGCGATTAACCAACAGCGCACGTGAGGGGCAAGGAATGGAAGCGCAGAAGGTCATCGCTGACACTCTTCAAGGCAATAATAAAAGTGGTCTAGAAAACAGATTTTCACTATGCAAGTGAAAAAGTTCAGGCATTTAAAAGGAAAGGAGCTTTCATAATTTCATGATCAGAGAACTTCTTAATTAAATATGGCAACTGCTCCTTTTAAAGAACTTGCTGCAAAAATGGCCCTCGGAGAATACTATATAGAGCTGTATTTACCAATTAAATCATTTTACTTTCATTACCATCATCTTTAAGAAAAAAAAAAAAAGCCTTATTTTGGATGAAGTTCTCTCTCTCATAATCCATTTCAGAATAAATATTCCAAACACAGTTCTCGAGTAAAATCCACAGAAAGATTTGAAATGAGGTTTGCTATTTCTTTTAGTGTTGGCTCATTGTCCTAGGCGATCCATATAGATCTATAAAGAGACTTATGGTTACCATTTTTTTTTATTGCATTTGATAGAAATATTGAGGAGAGGGAGGAGGACAAAGCAAAGTAAAGCAAAACAAAACAAACAACAAAAACGCAAAAACCAAACGAGTTTCTCCAGACTTGCACCTGGGGAAGAGATTTTGTGCCTGAGATCTCTCTTTCCCCTGTTCCCCCTCCAGCCCATAAACACGTCACCTTGTGGTGGCGCTGGCTGCCCTGGCTACAACAGCCATCTTCAGGGCAGGACCTACAGGTCCCCTCGCGTCGCACCTCGGGGCCACACGGCTCTTCCTCACTCCAGCAACAGTATATACAGATAATCAACATATAGATCCCTTGCACAAACCGAAGTGTTCAGCGCTTTGGAGTTAAGCAAACGGTGATAATGTTTGGAATTAAACCACAAATCTTTCAAACACTAGCGACCAGACTACGAAGAAGTGAACGCGAGCCTGTAGAGGCGGTGCGCCTAGGATGCCACCTTGTGGCATGGGAAAATGCTCGGTTTTGCCAGTAAGCGGAAGTTAGTTTCCTCTAGAACAAGGTTTTACCTTCGCGTTTATTTCCACGATAAAAACAACGACGACAAAAGCTGATAAACCACCACCTGATTTTATAGGTGTAAATAAATCCAATGAATTCATAGCTAGTTAAGTGTATCCTTCATGTAGAAGTGCAATATGAGGGCAAAAGGAAATTAGGCCTTTGGAAAATAATAAATAAATAAATAATAAGGGAATATTCATTTTTCCTTATTCTATTCATTTTCAGGGTCAGGCAAAGGTTTACGTTGAATATTAGTTATATTGAGGCAGAATTAATATAATGCTATAAACTTGCAGAGACCGAAAGAGAAGCTAATGGTACAGAGACAAAATGAAGTCCGTATGTGAAAGCTCCTGTCCCCCAAGCTTTCCGAGAAGGCATAAATGATGCCCGACAATGGCTGGCAGCCCCGGCTCAGCTCTGCCGGATCCGGAGCCTGAAGGGGGGAAATCGGGTGTCCAGGGATGGTTTTGAGGCGGACTTGCGGGCAGGGGGATACACCTGTCTGTCGCACGCACGGGGAGTTGGGACTGAGCCAGTCTGCCTGCCCGCAGTCGCCCACGTTCCATTTGATCTGCAAAAGCAGAAGGAGCGGGACAGAGAGGTGCTTAAACGTGAAGCAGAGGTGACTGTAATGGGCGAAAAAAAAACTAACTTCCCTGACCGGGAATCGAACCCGGGCCGCGGCGGTGAGAGCGCCGAATCCTAACCACTAGACCACCAGGGAGCTCTATGGTACCGCTCCCGGCCTCCACACAACAGCTGCGCGCGCGCGCCCGCCCTGCCTGCCCGCCCCGCGCAGCGCCGCCCCTGCCGTGGCCTCGCCCACGCTGCCTCCCGCCTCCCCCCCTTTCCGGCCGTACCAAGCGCTGGAGGTAGGAGCGCCCAGGGGAGGGGCGTTCCATTGTGCCCCGCCGCGGGGGGGGGGGTCGGGGGGAGAGCGAGGCGCGTGACGGCGGTGAGCGCGGGGCATGAGGCGAGATGGCGGCTGGGGCGGGGGGCGGCGGCGGCCCCAGCGGGAGCGGGGCCGGGGCCGGGACGCCGAAACGCCCCTGATTAACGCGTCCTTCACAAGAAGGGACTGTCGTATTTATATATCTGTTTATTTATTTCGCTACACGCGTGCGGCGCGTGGCGGGTTTGTAAACAGAGAGCGCTCGGCGGCGGCTCGCCCGCCCTCAGCCTGGCCGCCCTCCTCGGTTTGCGTGGGGACACCCTGCCGGGACCAAGGCAGACGTTCAAAAATCCTTAAAAAAAAGAAAAGAAAAAGAGAAAAGTAGAAGCGCAGGGCTGCCTTCCCCCTGCGAGCAGGCTTCCCTCTGCCGCCTTTTAGTCATGCTCAAGGGCAGGCAGTCTCAGGAAACAATAACAAAAAACAAAAGGGCAAATCCTCAGTATTTCCGTCTTCGGCCTAAAGGCAACCGTGAGTAAAAGCCCCACGAGGGGCAGATGTGTGGATCCGCCAAAAGGCACCTCACTGACTCTGCTGGCCAGGACATCCCTCTGTGATAGACAGGATCCTGTGACTGCCCTTCTTTTGATAACATTTCTACAAGATGTAATGGAGATGCTTCTGCTTAAGTTTTTTTCTTTTTTTTCCCTTTTTTTCCCCTCTCCTCTGTGGCATGTTCATTTCATAAGCAAAATAAATGCGTAAGCTCTTCTAGCAAAAGACTTTTTCTCTATGTAAGCAGTGCCCGTAATACGAGAGGGTTTTGCTTTGCACAAGCAAATCTTCACCTCTCAAATTCTGTGATGGGAATTATACAAGAAACCCATTCCATGTTAAAATAGATTGGTTTAGGACTCTATGCTGTTATATTATACACTTAATACTTCTTGTATTGTTATATACTTAGTGACTCCACACAGTCATGCCTGGCGGCACAGGCTACCCCACGCCGGGTGCTGACTTAGCCTCTCTGGTGCGTTTTGGGGAGGAAATTTGAGTTTTCTGTTTCTGTGGCTATGCTGCTAGCAGCACTTGGGATGGCTGCCTTGGAACCAGGGCAGGCCCAGTGCAGGGCAGCTGAGTTTCCAGCGTCGAGGACTTGCCTCACCAAAGGGTCGTGGTGAGGCACTCTGGAGCACATTCTTGCTGTGATGCCTCCGAGGAAGAAAACTGGTGGCTCCCCTCATTCCTGAGCTGGCTGAGTGGTGGGGACAAAATATCCCCCCTAGGCTGTTTCAGAAAACGAGATGGGACTGTGGCATAAGGAGATCTCCTGGCTGATAGCAGCAATGTAAGCAAACTTATTTTTTTCCATGTTTTAGGATGCTGTAAAATGCAGAAACAGGTCACTCTTACTCTGTTATTTCTAGCAATTAGCAAGTTTTTTTTTGAATAGGTAACATGTGGTGCCCTGTTTCCATTTATCTGGGAAAGAGTTCTTAATTACAGCCACAAGGCCAATAAGATCTCGCGTAGGTGCTGGGAAGCTCAACTGAAACAGGGGCTCCCGAGCTGGAAGGGTCCCCTGGCTGCAGCGCCGAGAGGGCTGCCTGCTGGACCACCTCGGGGGCAGCCTCCAGAATCACGTGCTGCCCTGCCTGCCCGGTTATTTTTAGGAGTCTCTCTTTTTCTTTTTCCCTCCCCCCACCAATTTATCTGCACTGACAAAAGGCGATGCCTCTCCTCTGCCTTGCCCTGTCCGCAGGGAGCGGAGACCCATCAGCGACGCAGCCTCCTGCCGGCGCAGCAGCAGCCTGTGCCCGTGCCCGTGCCCGCATCCCTGTTGGAGAGCACTGATCCTCCCAGGCACGCCAGCTCCTTCTGCTATATCATGGTAAGTAGGAACTCTCTTTATTGCTTGGGATATCCGCTTCAGAAACAGTGCAAATGCTTGATTTACAAAAAAGCTGCAAATGGTATCTAGAATCATGCATAGTCTGTGCGTTCATCGTTCCTCCTTTCCCCCAAGCAATATATCTGATCAGAAAAGTCTTTATCAGCTCTTCTTCCTTTAGGTAGCCTGGCTTAAATTGTACATAATCTTATTTTTAAGGAGGTGGATAGAAGGAGTAGGGAGAAAAGGATGGTGCACAGTTGTTTGCTATTTTGTGATTAGTTTCCATGTTTAGTCAGCATGGTTACATCACTGTTAGACTATAATAATTTTCTCGAAAAAATATCATTGTGGTTTGTATTTATTATAGGTGTTGGTGGCGTAATAGTGTTTTTGTGGGAAGAATTTAAGGAAAAGCATCAAAAGACGTTGTCCAAGAGGTACAGCAGTTTATACATGCCGTGCTTAAATACCATTACCAGCTGTAAGGAGACCTGTAGTTTTGTTTAGATGGGGCTAGGGGGCAGTATGTGAGAATTTGCAGTGTCATTTCGTAATGTGTAGACTCGTTTTTTTTTATTATTTTTTACAGAAAATTGTTTCAAGATTCAGAGGAAAAAGGAGGGGGAAATTCACCTACAGTATTTTTATATTTTTTAAGCTCTACCATTATTTTATCTTCCCTTCTTCTGCAACACTGAAATTGATCCAGAAATAACTGTGTCATCTTTTTCTGTGGTAAAATCTGATTCTGGGGTTTGGGGGAAAATACAGCGGAGGGTAGGAGTGTGGGGAGCGGAGGATGCTACATCAAGTGTCCACAGAGCTCTGTTGAAACAAATATAACTTTTTTAAAATTATCTCCTCATGTATCTGAACAAATTCCTTTTCTTTCTGCAGAGTGTTTTGGAAGCAACTTTTGGATTGCTCTACTAGACAGTAGGAAGTGGTGAAGAGAATCAGGCGATTTTAGGAGAAAACTAGGAGGAAATGCCTTATAAAAGTGTCAAGTTCTAGCCTCCCTGTTTCTTTTTGATGAAACTTTTTCAGTACTCTGTCAAGCTGAGTTAATCTAGCTGATCAGTTCGAAGTTACAGTTTTGTCTGGGAGACTCACAAAATTTCTCATTGCATAAACCTAAGGAACCAGGCTAAAAATAGTAAATAATTGGGGGAAGAAAAACAGAGCAATTGCTAATGGGAAGACAATTANCAGTTTTGTCTGGGAGACTCACAAAATTTCTCATTGCATAAACCTAAGGAACCAGGCTAAAAATAGCTATGGATTGTTAAAGAAGTCAGCCCCAAGTGCATGTTCAGATTGAAGCGTATTTTATGATTATTTTGGAGTAAATAATTGGGGGAAGAAAAACAGAGCAATTGCTAATGGGAAGACAATTATATTATATCTTTTCTAAACTGAACTGTTACAGCATTCAGGTTTGAGGTAATTTTTTTTTGCTGCAGGTAGTATTTAAAAAATGTTAAGCTAACAGGTACAGATGTTTAAAACAATTACATAAGCCATACATGAACAATACATTCTTCTTTTTCCCCTGATATGTGTGTAAGCCTATTTGTGTGCAGGCCATACACTTACTTTCACTACTCATGGCAGAAGGAAAAAAACTCTATAGCTTTAGTGTCTGTAACGTATGCCATTCTGTTAATATACACTACGGTAAGTGTTCAGTAGGATATCAAAACTCATTCAGATATTGCTCTTTAGCGACCCTTATCTATTCTATCTTCCATGTGTTATGTGTGTGTGAGAAATCTTTTCCGAGGCTCAAGTTTCACAATTTCCAAGTAATTTAAAAAGCATTCTTGATTTTTTTCTCTCCTTCAAAATAGTGCAGTCAGTGATAAAGCAAATTTGTCCAATCCTAAAATGAATAACTCACATTTAAGGTTTTCTTATGTAAAGATACTCCAAGTCATGAAGACCTGAGTTAACCAATGTTGTATCATTGGTATTCAAATGAATTGCCACGAGAACGTATTGCCACAGGATCAAGAACAGCACTCAGCCTGTCCTCTATCTTCCATGCTACAGAGAGACCGAAAATTAATTTAATTTTATTTAAAAGGCTTTATTTCAAAAGCTATGTGTATACATCACATACATGCACTACTGTAGCAGATGTCACTGCCCTTTACTTCCAGAGTCAGTAAAATGACATGGCATGTCAGATCTCGGCACGCTCACGGTCTCTTCCACCAACACAGAGTGTGTGGGCTGAACTCCAGGCGAGGCCCACTACGCTGTGATTTTAATGCTACAGCTGAGGTACATGGAATAGTGATGGGTGGTAAACTTGCATAGTCAGAAAGAGACAACTTTTCCTGGAGATAATATAGGGTGTTAGTCCCAGTTGTTGCTGAGGTTCAGTTAATAGAGAAGCAGTTTTTCTACTACTTTGGTGGATAGGGCTGTGTATCTTGCACTGATACTTGGCAAATCCAAAAGAAGTCATGGGAGAGGTAATGTCTTAGGAATTCAATTCTTTTTCTTCCAATTTTTGTTACCAAGGCAGTGCCTAGGGAGTGACTGAGAGCAAGGCTCCACCATTCTCTGTGCATATAGAGAAGCCTAGGGCCACTAGGGCTTTTAAGTTTCTTTAACTGAAATAACTTTGGGGTTGCTCATTGGTTTTGTGTAGATAATATTGTAGATTTAAAATATAGTCCAAATATGTGCTGTCAAAATAGATACTAAACGAGAGAATCTATTTTAAAGAAAATGTAAAAATGAGAAAAAGTGTTTGTTTTTTTAAGAAACGTTACAAACACTGCATTTCTAATGTGGAACAGTCCAGCTTCATCTGAATGTGAGTATTTCAACACTGTAAAGAGGCTCTAATAGAGAACTACATGAGTAAGGCTAGAAAGCTGGCTTTTCTGAGTTCTTAAAGAGTTCTTACAACTTACTATTCTGCTTTTCCAGTAAAAGCAGGCTTACAATTCTATGGAAGTATTAGCAAATGTGTTGCAAAGCTTTAAATTAGTACATACAGTGTTTTAAAATGTCAGTTTTAGCTGGAAGCACAGGGGGAAGTTGAGGGTGGCTGAGAGGGTCACTGCAGCCGTCGGTGGCGGGGAGCGCCGGGGACTCGCGCTGGGCTGGGCACGCGTGACGGTGCGGGGGGCAGGTGGCAGAGCAGCCCTGCCGGGGCTCTGCTCAGCCCTGGCACCCACCCGTCTGGGTTTGAAATGGGCCTGCAAACGTCTGGCCGATCGAAACATAACAAGCCTGTGACAGATAACACGTGCTAATTTCAATAAATGGGTTTTGATTGGATAGTAACTGCCAAGAACAAATACATAAATAAAAAGGGTCCTTATCCTGAGGTCCCGCACAGCGCTGGGTGTTCTGCAGGACGTGTGTGTGTGCACCTGCCCTGGCGTGTGTAACGGCGCAGGTACGTGCCTGCTGCGGGCTCCTGTGGTGCGCTCGGGGATGCGATGGCCTTAGAGGCCTCAGGTTTTTCCCGGAGCTTCCCGCTTCTCTAGGGGCGGTTACTTAACCAAAGGAGCGAAGGGAAAGCTGGAGGGCAGCGGGCAGAGGCCTAGGGGGTCCCGCAGCGTAACATGGGTCCGGAAACGCCGCTGCTGATAGATGTGTGTGCGAGGCGGGGGTGGGGGGTGAATAAACCCGCGGCCGGAGGGAGGAGGAGGGGGTTCCCCAGCCGCAGGCCCCGCGCGTCCCCGCAGATCAGAGCAGCCGTGGGG
Source organism: Crypturellus undulatus (assembly GCA_013389825.1). Taxonomy (NCBI): domain Eukaryota; kingdom Metazoa; phylum Chordata; class Aves; order Tinamiformes; family Tinamidae; genus Crypturellus; species Crypturellus undulatus. Next base: position 227,880 of record VWPW01026051.1, on the reverse strand, counting down.
AGGCTCGGAGGAGGCTCCCCCTCGCGGGAGGGACGCGGCGGCCCCGGGGCCCTCGCTCGGCGCGGGGGGCGCTGCGGCTGCGCCGCGGTTGCGCA
>VWPW01026051.1:128894-227650 GCA_013389825.1 Crypturellus undulatus | reverse complement strand
CGCGTGGCTCCGCGAACCCGGGCGCGGCGCCGCGAGGTGAGCGCTCGCGCCGCTGCTTTAAAGAAAAGCAGCGTTATCGTTATCGTTATCGTTATTTATTTATTTATTAGTTAATGTGTGGGAGCGGGGGGAGGGGGCTCCCACTCCATGCCCCTCGCGGACGCCCGCGGCCCGATGGTCGGGGGAGAAGCGGGAAGCAGCCTGCGCCCTCCGCGCACCCAATTCCGGCCCGGTCGGCCCCTCTGCCCCCCTCTCGGCCGCTTTTCTGGAGGCTTCCAGCCTCTCGCGGGTGGATCTGTGGCCGCGGGTTGTCGCGGCCAGCGCTGTGTCGGGAGAGGCCGCTGCGGACGCCGGCAGCAGCCCCGCCGGCCCGGGGTTGCGGTGCCGAGGGATGCGGTGCCGCCTGGCCTGCGGGGACGAGGCGAGCTGAGGAACGCTTGGGCACGGCAGCGCGCACTTGCTGAGTGCCTGTGTGCTGCCATTATTGCGTCTGCAGTAAGTCCTCATGCATCTATATATATATATATGTTTTGTATTAATTTATAATGACGGCGTTCAAGATGGATAGTAGCTCGATAGTCGGTTACAGCTTGCCCTAGATGCTGTGAGCCACGCTGCAGGCTTGTGTTTGCAGGAGATGCAAAATACGTGGTCAGCATCTCCCTCCTCAGGCTATTGCAGAAACAAGTTTGGAAATGCAGTTAATGCTAGTGCTCTGTGCAAACAGACTTCAGAAAATTAATGCACCTAAGTACCTGTATAGTTTCTGAGTTAGTTTTACTTTAGCAGAAATACAGATCTTTAAAACAAAATTTTAAGAGTACATAGGCGTAGATTTTAAGAATACATTTTAGGCGGCTTTTTCTTTCATCTTTCTCGTTACCTGGAAAATGTCTGTAAATATTCACGATGTAACTTCGGTCTTGTGAATAAATATGTTGAAGCTGATGAGTCTGCTTGTGCGTGTAAAATGATGGCTGAGAGGCAGTTCAGTAGCTTTTGTTTTTGTTTTGTTTTTTTCCCTTCTTGCATATTATGTTATAAAAAGAAGCATGTACCTATCACTTCTCCCTGTGGCTTGGATTTATAATGTCTACTGCTAAAATGATAAATCATTATGTTTGAAGTTGAAATAACTCAAAATTGATGGGAACAGCCCTTGCCTTATTGCCTTGTTGGGCAGGAATGCTTCTCTCTCTCTTTCTTTCTCTCTTTCTCTCTTTCTCTCTCTCTCTCTCTTCTTTTTTTTTCCTCTTTCTTTCCTTCTTTGTGTATTCAAGACTTTGGAAGATACAAGCAGAATTGGGTGTATAAATGTTTGGCTAACTTATGGTCATGACCTCTTCAATGACAACTTGCAAATGTTATAGTAGTAGGGAATAAGTTTCTGTACTCGAAACAAAGGTAAATTTATCTGGAGAGTGATTTGGAGTAGAGAAAAACATTTCTTCAGAAATGATAGTAACAAAGTTGTCAAAATCTTTTAGATAAGTAACTGTGGTCGCAGTGACTCTCTGTAATCGACAGTCTGGATGAGTGTTTCAAAGATGGAAAATAGCATAGACTGCTGGAGCATGATCTGACCCAACAAGTTGCTACCACAAATATTGCTGCTGCAGCTTTCCTGCAAGAGAGGAGTGTAAAGAATGAAGGGAAGCCAGTTTCCCTTTGCATTCCAGGGGGTGTTGAAGGGAAGCTGGGATACAACTAATGATAAGAAGAATGGTAAAACCTTCTATCTGTGTCTGAGTTTTGCCCTTTTTATCAGAGGGTTGCCTAGCAGGTGCCAAACACATCAGTCATGAAAGGCTGATAAGTCTGTCATATTGATGGCAAGGAGGAAACAGGTTTAAGGCTTTACAGGTGCAGCTCGATTTAGTGAAGTATTGATGTACTGGCTTGATATTGATGGTGGAAATGACAGTCAGCAGATTGGATGTGTGGTTTCTTGCTCCTGCTTGTAAAGAGCAAATGCCTCGGGATTGATTTTTCTCATTGAGGGAGATGCTCTAATTGTACTGCTGCCCCCAGCGTCTCCTGTGGTTTAATATCACTTTCAAAAAAGGAGAGACTTAACTCTAAGACAGTTAAGAATTCAAGTTTGCATCCAGTGAATGCACTTGGGTGGTCACTTTTGATAGGGAAGAAAAGGGAAGTGGAGCAGCAGCAATTTTTCAGATTATTTTTTTTGAAATCTGAGGAGTTTCTTTATTTCCCTGTGGTTTTTTTACCTAACCTGGCTCATGAGACAATGAGGCAGTGACAAAATTCTCAGCAAACTGGGGGGATTATATTTCCCCTACATATATGGGAATATTTCCCTTTCTTTACAAAGCCTTTTGATCCCAAGCGGAAAACTTTGTTCTTGGTCGAAATGTTAAGCTGCTGTGCTGCTGCTGAGGAGTATTTGAACTGTTTGCTGAGTTTTGAAGTTGTAAGCACACTGCAGTGCCCAGGGGTCCCTGATTATGAACCTATGACTTTGGTTCTCCTTGACCACCAGGATGGAGCCCATCCTCATGTGGCGAGGCTCTGCAGGGTCTCTCAGTGCCTCGTGGTGGGTTGTGGGGCACAAGCTGGGAGTGAAGGACGAGAAGGGTGAGTTACCTCCGGCACCGTAACCTGCTGTCACACTTGTCGCTGTGGCCGAGCTCTGAGGGCAGTAGCAGTATCTCAGTGAGGCACTGCAGGGTCCAGGAGGTCCACTGTGGTTACTGAACACTTAATGGCTGGACTTTGACCCACACCTTATCTTTCAGGAATTCTTCTGGTTGTGGCTTGGGGCATTTGGTGGATAGAAAATTGATCATACTCTTAATAAGACCTTGTAATAGTTATTTATCTTGTGGGTGTGTTCTAATGTGTGCAGTGTTCTTGATTTGAATTCCATGCCTCGACTTCTCCACGGTCTCATGGCTACTCTAAGCTGGTCCCTGCTTTCAGATATTTTCTAACACGCGCGTGTGATGGTGAACTTACTTCCTCAGGCCTCTTGTTCAGTGCACTGTGTGGACTGATTCCATTTTTCTTGTTTTTGCCATTGCTGGGGCTGATGTTAGTATGTTTTTACATTTTTTTCAACATCCTTCCTCTGAAACAGTCTTGACTACCCGTGATAGTCAGGTGATGGTGTTATCAACCTTGTTTATGAGAACAAACATCATCAGAGTTGAGCAAGGAAGTTAAGCCTGTTTATACCATTTACTGTATAAACTGTAAACTTTTTGTTTATAGTGTCAAGTTAGGAATGTTTATGTTTCTTTCCTTATGCACCAAGTAGAAATTAGAAGCCCTTTATTAATAGTTACCAGTTTCTAGATGAGATTTTTTTTCTTCCAATAATTTCATCTGTAAGTGGCTGTTCGTGGGAGCTTCCTTTAGTGTTTCCACAGGTCTCTGAAAGCCATTTTCCAAAAATCTAGGACTTCTGGGCAGGTGATCAGCTGTCCCAGGGCACGAATTATGGGAAATCATAGCCTTGTTTTGCAGAAATTCAGTGTGAGAGCTACTTGAGGCAAGTCCTGCCTTAAGGAAAGGGTGTTTTATCCCTGATTTGCTTCCCATCTAAATGTAACCTTTCCTGTCTTTGCAGCTCCTCACCTCTGTTTCCTCTGCTTTTTGTCCCACATGCCATCTGCCTCACTTTCTGGTTTGTTTTCTTTATAAATGCCCTAAATATATATGCCTATAAATGCCTTTATAAATGCCCAGCCGAGAGCACTGATTTATGAATATTGCTACTTCTGTGTCACCACCTCCACAGCTCCGGAGGGCTTCCCGCCTGGCCCAGTGGCTCTGCAGCCTCGGGAGCTGCTCAGGATCTGCCCAGCCACCAGCAGGAGCAGCCAGGTGCGCCTGGGCCAGGCGCCGCTCTGCGAAAGAGAGGTTCAGTAACAGAGCAGGAGCGTTAGTCTGCTGGCCTGCCAGTAGATAATACCGCGGTATGGTGGCAGGACTTTGTTTTACCATTAACTTAGTAAGCGGCACTTTTCTGTAATGTTTAAGTAATTGCGGTCTTTCTAGCTTCTCTGGTGTTGCTGGCAAAGCTGGGCATGGTACTTTGCGCAGGTTTTTGTAGCCCTGCGGATGTTTGCAGACTGGAGAACAGCCTAAGCTTTTCCTGACGGCTCCTCGCAAACGTTGGGCTCTTGCAGAAGTGCCGAAGAGCTTGGCTGTGTGCATTCAAAGCTGGGTTGGCAGGACGCATTGTGCTGATTTGTATGCTATTGAGAATATATATTTAAAAATAACTTGCTTCTCTTTTCATACATAAGTAGTGCTTGAGAATTGTTGTTGTTATTGGATTTTTTTTGCTTGTTTATTTTCCCCATCCTGGCTGTTGACTGAGCACGTTCCAGCGAAGCTGCTCAGGACTGACTAAAGGTAACCGCTCAGGCCTGTCAGGGCTAATGTGATTGCCTGTATCGTGAAATCCAGGCGATTGCATTTGTCCCAGCTCCTACAGCTTATTATCCTGGAGGAGATGTCCAGTGGTGCTGGTGGGCATGGTGCTGTTCCCAATGGCAATGGGCAGAGAACCAAAGGGGTAAAACTTCATCTCTTACTTTGTTCTGGAACGCTCTGCTGGGCTCTGCTCACTTCTGTGGTGAAAGGTCGACTGGCCTGGCGCGAGCCAGTTGCTTGTGCAGATAAGGACCAAATGATTAACAGCTGATTAATGTGGAAAACTCTCTTGCTACCAAAATATGAGGGGTCAAGTAGCGAGAGGTCTGACTAATGATCAGACTGGTTGGGAGATGAATTACGAACTGCAAGGGAAAGACAAAGGTAGCTTTTGTTTAGTGCAGCACATTATTCTGCAGGCCTTGTGCGTATTACTGGGGGCGAGTGTGTGGTGGGAGATGCCCATCACCGTTACGCTGCTTTACAGGGGCTGGGTGAGACTCTGCAGTCACTGTGTTTGCCTTATGCCACAGCCACACTTAAGGATTAAAGTTAGAATTTCCTTGCTGGGTTACTGCTGATGTTCTCTATCACTGAGGCAGGTTTATCTTCTTAAATACAGGAATACTGGACCCCTTAAAATACAGTTAGTGTGAGCCTGTGCCCCTAGCTGATCATGCGGTGGATAAACTTAATTGTCGATTATTTGTTTTGAAAACTACATTTTCCCTTGTAATGCACCATTTCTGTTGTCAAAAGTAACACATGCGTTGTCATTAAAAAGATTAAGGAATGGGAGATAAGTTTTCTGTTCTCCCGGACTGTTGACACTGTGCACTTGACGCTACTGTGTGAGTAGCAGGTTTCAGTGTTTTGTCAACTAGTGCTGTCTGTCCTTGCTGTGGTGGCTCCCAGTCCCGAGACTGAAGGGGCCAGTTTTACAGGGAGAGGATGTGGACTGGTTTCGAGAGTGAAACACCACGATCAAAGCGCCCTTTACAATGTCAGCACATTCAAGGAGAAACCTCAACAAATAGAAAGCTATATTTTGGCTCGTTTTTTCTACTACTGCGAATTGCTGTTGGAATTCTATTTTTAATATGTGCTTAAGGAAAAAAAATCCATTTGATGTAGCTCTCCTTAAGAGTTGTTGTTGAAATCAGACTTGTTCAAAATCTGCCATTGTTTCTGGCTTGGGAGTGCTCATGAGCTCCATGCAGGCTCTTTCCCCTGGAATTTTGCTGCAAGGAACCCAGAGTCAGCTCCGCAGAAGGGTGGGAAGAAGAACAGCCAGACCTGCTGCAGTGATACCTATTGGACAGTGCTCAACAAATAGCTGTGGGAAAGCATATGGCAAAGAAAACTGTTCCTAGTCCTTCTGGTCAACCCTGAATGTTTTCCAGATTAAGTTGATGAGCAAAGCAAGAAAGGCTTATTCTGTTACTGTTAATGCGGGCCCAAATTATGCTGTGTAGAGCTCCTTGCAGGTCAGGCCTCGCTCCCCCAGGAGATAGGTATCTCCGAGGACTGCTATGGATAGTCCATGAAGATGCCCTCAGAAAGCCAAGGAGGTCCCTAGAGTAGAAGCCAGCAGAGCTGAAGGGGCCACCTATAGCAGTAAACCTTTTGTGAAGGTGGCTGTGTGTATTTCCTTGTGCTTGAATAACTATGATTTGTTGATGTTACGTGAACCATTTTGAATGATTTTAAAACCCTTACAGGAAGGAAAAAAAAAAGAAAATATATTTTTTTGGCAAAATGATCATCACTGCTCAGTAAATGGTAGCTGGCCTTCAAAAAGTACTTTCTCTTTTGGATGTAATTTCTTTAGGCTGTGGGTGTGTGTTTCTATTTATTTTATTTTTTTCTCCTGTATTTAGAATCTTTGTCCCAGTGAAATCAGTGATAAAACTTTGGTGAATGTCATGGAAATCCAAACTTTACCTTCAGCAGTGTTTCATAGTTTCAGCTCTTAACTGCTTTGTTTTGAGCATGATATATCATTTAAAGTAGAAGCTTAATCTGGTGCGATATTTTTTCACTATTTAAGTTTTGACTTATTCTTCATCTCACATAACATTTACTTTGAATTCTTTCTTTCTTTTGTTTCTTCAGCCTTTGCAGATTGGCTATTATTGTGAACACAAGTGAACAGTTACATAATTGTGAATTGTGAATTTGCTGTGCGGGTTTGAAAAAGCTGTGGATGATAATTTTTCTCACAGAGAGGCTCTAGCATGAGGGTTTATCTGGCCTTGAAATGCATCTTTCTTCCCATTTCTCTTCCCTTTTTCCTTTTTTACTTTGGCAAGTTTTGCAATCAGATAGCTCGGAAAAGCTCTGCTGACCTGTAGAAAGGGAGTGCCATGTATTTATCATCTGCTTATTGGGTTAGTCCATCAATGCGTTCTAGATTTGATCTGTAGCTTCTTTATCCTGAGCCTTGTAATTGTTATTGATAAGGACATGTATCTACGCCTGGGATGATACTTTTCCTGTGGATAATTTGTCAGAGTGCTCTTTGACTGCAAATTGAGAACATGTGCAGACCGGTTAGGTATAAACTGCATTTTCCTCCTTTTATAAAAACCTTGCATCTCTGCTCTATTTGAACAGAATTTCAGAGGGTCTTCAAAAAGGTCTGAATTGCTTTCTGCCAGATTTTAAGCTTTTGACGCCAGACATGGAAGCACGACAGCCCCTCAGTAAAGAGGTATTAAGTGAAGTGTTGTCCTTAGTAGGCCAATAAGCTGTTTTGGCTGACTTCAGCTTGAGGCAGCCCAAGCAGTTACTTTGATGTAACTGTAAACAAGCGAAGACGTATTTATCTCCTGGAGCACGCAGGGCAGTCTGAAATGCTCACCGTTACCCCTCACATGGTTGGTAATGTGAAGAGGAAGGAAAGTTAACAGTTCTCATCTTGTGGTTCTGCAGATGTGCAGTTACTAGTTACACTTATGGTCCGTGTAAGTGAGCAGCGGCTCCGAATGTGCCATGCTCCCCTCGTGCAGAGTTCAGACACACTGAGTGTCTGGTAATGTGGCTGAAGCTTCTTCAGTGGAAATGTGGCACTGGAATAATTGAAATTATTTGTAAAATTAGAGGGTTTTTCTCTCTCTCTCTTTTTTTTTTTTTTAATTTTCTCTGTCCTGCAAAAAGAAAAAGGGATGTTTAGCTTCAGAAATGCTGAGATACTTCATGCTGGTGCTTTCAATGTGAAATGTGCTGTATTCTAGTTTGAAAGTCAGCTTGCTTTGTTCAACAAGAATACCTCAGTTTAATAATATGTTTTCAAACACTTGGATTATGTGAAGGCAAAATGTTTGCTGCTTTCTCTTTACCATAAAGTTTCCATGTTTCTGTTTTTAATTCAACTTTAATCAACCTTGATTCAAACTTCCTTTTTCCTCTTTGTTAACCAAGCCCTGAACCATCTCACTGACTGAACACATCCAGAATTGAGCAAATAATGTTCAGATGCTAAGGAAAGGATAGTGTATAGCTGGTTCATATGAATGGTCATTTGTTCTGGCTTTTCTGTGTGCACAGAAATAGCCTCGCTTTCACCCCCACTTCCTTCTAAACTTAAGGATTGTTTTTGCCCTTCTGAGAACTGAAGAGGGTAAGAAAGAAGAAGGGAGAGCAGTGGCAGATAGGAAAATGCAGTAATAACAAAAGCAAATATGACGGTTTGTTTATTTTAAGTCCTTAATTCCACAGATTTTTGGCAAGGACAGCTTTTCCAGGCATTAGTGATTAGTTATCTGAAGATGCATAACTGTTTTGTCCCTGCAGATGTGGGCATGTTTTCTCTGACTAATTTTATGGTTGCTGACTGTACTCGCATGAATAATTTCAAGCAGGCTTAGCTCTTCTCAGATGTCTAGATCGCAGAATGGCAGAAAAAATCTAACTGGGAAGAAGCAAGTGGCTCTTCAGAGAGGTTCTGCACTATGCAGGTAAGTGTAAGCCTGCTGTGTCATATGGCCAGTTTTGTTTCAGCTAGGGATTTTTGCCTTCGGTGTGGTACAAGTTGGCTGTTTACTAGTAGGAGGACTAAAGATGTGTGTTCTACAGGAATCCTGAGGTGGAGAAAGGGAAAATTGTCAGAGAATAAAGATATTGAGGATGTTGCAGAAGGACAGGAGAATTAAGTGATTCTTCATGATGCAGTGCATAAAGGAATTTGCGAGAAGGAATGAAATGAGTGGGAACATTGCTGCTTTTAAAACAGACTTCAGAGCGTGCAGTGGGTCAATGCATCATGATTTTAATGTACCTAATTCTGCAGTATATGAGCCCCTGTTTGACTCCGTATGTTGATATGGTGCAATGTTGCTTTCAAAGCACTGTGATAAAAAAAAAAAAGGTCTCGGGTTAAGGAGCTAAGAAATGCCCACTGAAAGTTTCCAGTGCTAATTCTTGTAGGATTTTTCCAAACAGTTAAACTGTTCAATATGTTACTTAATATACAGCGTATGCAGTGTGGCACAGTTAGGGTTGCTATGGAAACCTGGCATTTTGATTCTCTTAACTGTGTTTCAGATAGGAAAACATTTGCTCTGCATTCCTGCAAGACGTCGCTCTTCCCTTGCAGCCCTTTCCCTGCTGCTTTGGGTCTTGGGTGGGAGGTGGATGGAGGAGGAAAAGCCCTAAACTGGGATTTGCGTGATCAAGAGCCCTTGCAACCAGCGTTGACTGAAAAAAAACATGTTGAGGTGGGACTTGAACATAATAATTTTCCTTTGGAGTTTTCTCTTGTATCGTTCACCCCTCTTTTTTTGTTTTCTGATTGAGGAAATATTTAAATGTTAATCGGTTTAGTTTCAGTGGGTTTTTTTTTTCTGAAAACTTGAACATGGAAGCTACATTTTAATTTTAAAAAGTTTCCTGTAATTTTCACAGCATGATTATACATTTTATTGGAAGCGTTGACTGACCTAAGAACAAAACCAGTTCCAGTTTTCCAGTGACCAGTTCCAATACCTCATATTAAATTGGTAATGTTATACATATTTTAACAACTTCTTGTTGCCTGGCCTTATTCTGTAAAGCACTGTGAATATGTTTGCTAAATCTTATTGAGTGCAATGGAAATGTAAACTTAACATTATGCTTAAGCATTTTGGGAACAGGCATAGTTGCAGTAATTATAAGAAGAAAGTAATTTATTTTGTGTGTATTTGGGCCAAGCATTGAGCTGCACCATTATTGGTTGTATTTCTTTAATTAATCCTTCTAAGAGGGAACATCTGTTTCTTTCTACCCTGCCTCCGATTTATTCATTTTCTATTTAGATACCTTTATTGGATGGGGAAAGCCCCGTCTAAGCTAATTCATGGGAGCAGCGTCGATGCTTAGGCAGACTTGTGGCTCCAGCAGCGCTGCCACATAGCGGGTGAAGGATGCAGTGACTCTGTTGGCTGCTTCTCTTGGTTTGTTTGGTTCTGGGTAGAGAATCTAAGCAGGATGTGGCTGCATCCCCCTTGTAGGGAACCCCTAAATTATCAGTTCTATTAATGCCATCGTCTTCTTGCAGGTGTTTGGACAAGGTCAAAATATCTTTGAGATGTTTTTTAAAAAAACACATAATGAGTAGGACTTGTTGCAAGGAAAGAACATGCTGGTGTCAACAACTAAAGAAGCAAATAATCCTAAAGAGATTTTCTGACTGCTAAGCAGATGTAGAACATGCATACTTTTTTATTTATTTATTTGTTTATTAGAAGGCTGCAAGTACCTGGTGCTGTAGTGGAGCGCTGCGAGGTGCCCAGCTAAGAACTCCATACACAAGCTCTGCAGGAGCAGAGCAGCGACATTTGCCTTGTCCTCCATGGACGTGGCAGACTGCATCCTCCCTTGGTTTATTAAAGCTTGATTTATTAAATTAAAGCTTAGTTTATTAAATAGAATTGCTAAAACTACAGAAATCTCAGAACTAATAGAGACCAGCAGTCTGCAGTTTCATGGGTACTTACTTCAGTATCTACACAATTCATTCTGTTTCTACAAAGGCTGATATTTTGCTGCTGCCTTGTATTTTTTTATAGTATTTGATAAGAAGAGACCGATATTTTTTATCAACAGTCCATAAACTGCAAAGGCTTTGATATTTGTTAGGCAAACCTGTATAATGTGGCTCTGAAAGGCTGCTGGATTCAAATGACCTGGGCTTCACGCTTATTTGAATTGGGATGAATTGAAATGGGGGATGCAAGGGAGTGAAGCTGTTGGTTCTCTTACAACTTTAATAGGCAGGAAATGCTGCAGCAATGTTCTTAATGACTGAAAAATTAAAACCTTCCGAAATGGCCTGGTTTCAGACAGTTCTGCCCCTTCACATTCAGTACTGCATAGTGTTTTGCCCATTAAAAATTTTCTTCCGTATTGTGCTTTTTAACGTGGTTCTTTCTAAAAACAATTGTATTATACAGTTTAATGCATTTATTCTGCATGGAAAATACATTTGTTAGTATTAACTGTCAGAAGTGGAAGATTAAATCCACATGATTTTTTTATTTCTTGACAACTGTCACTTATGACCTGGAATTTCAGGTACCTGTTTTGCTTCCTTTTATTTTCTGTGAATCATGACAGCCCAATCTTCCTGATTTAGTGGTAAAACCTTCCTCCTAAGTAAGCCAAAAGTAACTCAGCTGGGGAGTCTGGCACTGAATCAATCCTTTGTTATTGTTTTGCTACTCGGATTCTTGTTTTTTTTTAAGCTCTGGTCATGTGGACAGGCTCTTGCAGAACTGATCAGTGTGTTGAAGGTGATCTAAGCTTAGCCTGTTTTTGTGTGTGTGTATGTTTTTCCTTTTTTTTTTTTTTTTTCCTTGAGTAGAACAGAACACAAATGCTCAGTTAGCTACTCTGTCTCTACAGTGGAGATAACAACCACCTAAAATCTTCCAGATAAGATCTTAGGAGCAAGGGTGTTGGTTTCCTTTCTGTATGTTTTCTCCAGATGACACCTTTACAGTCCTGGTTTTCTGATCATGTTATTGAGGGCCCACAGAATGGACCAGCCACAGTAAATCTGTCTTTCTTGCTGTTTGGAGATTGTGATAGTGACTTATGTTTAATGTGAACGAGAATTAGAGTCTCTTATGTCTTCAAATTCACTTTCAGCCTTTTAATTTTTGCCTTCTCATTGTGGGTTTTAAGAGCACAGTCTTTTGTACAAGAAGCATGACGGGTGAATATTAGCTGTGGTACAGTATCTGAAAGATCAGTGGAGCTGTCCTTTCTAAAGAGGGTTGTTCAGCTCAGCCAAGGTTGAGTGTCAGCCCCAGTGCCAGCGCAGAAGGGAAGCTCCCCTAGTTTGGCTTAGAGCTCTTCAGTTATATGTGGTGGCCTAAACTGCCTTATAAACACAGGGCTTATTCATGTCTTGGAAATACCCGTGCATTTACTTGGTAATTGTAGTGTCAATATATAATCAAACCTTTTATTGTTACACCAAACGAAGTATAGCAGTAGGGTAAAAAATGGTACAACTTAATCTGGTTCGACTGTCAGTGAGGCATAAATTAACCAAATGGTGCAACGTTTATCCCTCCTCAATAGGGTCCTGGTAAACTCTTTTTCAGAGTGTGCGCACCTCCGTGACCTGGCAGAGAATGGAAGCGCTTCTCCTGCGCAGTGTTCCCGTGTGAGCCCAGCAACCCCATGGGATGAGCACAAGGGCGAGCGGGATTGGCAGCATTTGGGTATTTGCTCTGCAGCAGCCGCTGGTGAGGAAGTGTGTTGTCGTGTGAGCAGGTGTGTGTTGGTTGCCTGCAGCCTCAGGCAGAGGTAACTCCCCAAATGAGTTTTGCATTTTTGAACGGTGCTGCACCGGCGAGCAGGTGCAGGGTGTGTGGAGGACTCAGCACGTGCTGCTCGCTCTGCACACAGGGCCTTCATTGCTGCGCGTCCAGCCTCTCTGCTTGGCTGACGCACCTGGGCTCTTCTCTCGTGTTGCCTCGGCCTTTCCAGCTGTGCAAAACATGTGCGTGGCCCCCTCACACCCTCAGTTTCCTCCTGCGCTTTGCCCACTGCCACCCAAAGGCTGCTCGCCTGTGGGGACCTGGGCTATGGTACAGGACGCTGCCCTGGCCTGGCTTCAGTTCATCGCTCCATTACACGGAGTGCCCCGTGAGCCGCCTGTGTCCAGAGGCAGGGAGGAACTTCGACTTTCTGTGCTCTTTTGTGGATCCGAGCGCTAGATGCTACACACGTGCCTGCATAGCCGAAGGAGTGTGAGACTCTGCATAGTTTGCATAGCTTGTATCAGCTTGAGCATTACACAGAAAATAACAACTGACTCCCTAGCAGATCGGTTTCTTTCCCTCATCCTTATTGCAGCTTGTTATCTGTGCTGATTGAATTAAAGCTAGACCGAGGCTGTTTGTGTGCGGTGCCCTTCCGTTCTCATTTGACTATGTGGAGATACTTCCTATTCTGCAGTTCCCCATTTGTGAATCGGAGAATGACAGCGTTTTCCTGTCTGATCAGAGGCTGAGAGACACTGGCACTGCTGAGTCTTAACCATGTATATGGAGAGAGGGAGAGAATCTCACAGTCCAAGACATGTTTTTCCCTCTGTGTGTCTTTCCAGAACTTGTGTGCTTTGGGCATAGATTGTTGGAGACCAGCTATCAAGTCCAGGGAATGTTGTAAAAGTATTCCGGTGCTCCCCTAGCTTCTGCATTGTGAGTGCTGCTGCACATGCGTGCACATGATTTTGGGAGGAATGCCCCCAAACGGAGAAGTGCAGCAGTAGGCAGAGCCTGCGGGGCACAGCAAGCAAAGTTTTGTAGCTGTCCGTCTCCTAAGAAAGAAGGCTGCTTAAACTGAACGGAGCAATTCTTTCTGTGTGAGAAATGAGAGAGAAAAATGAGCTCCAGGTGAAGTTATCAAGCCCTTGAGAGGAGGTGCGGGGAGAGGGGCAGCGGTGTGGTTCTCTATTCAGGAGCTCAATTGTTCTCGTGATCTGTTTTAATTTTCATTTATTTATTTTTGTACATGAGTATGTGACCTTACTTTCCCCAGCTCCCAGTATCAGGAGCTCCCTGGCAACATGCCTTAATAGAGGAAGCAGTAAGTATTGCTTGCTACCCACCCAGATGCTAATATAAGTTAAAAAGCCCAAAGCAATAAGACTAATAGTAAAAAGCATATGGTATGTATTCATATACTCTGTTCTTGTGGGGGAAATTAGGTGAGATGTTCCCTAATGCTGCCTCAGTTTTGAGAGCAACAGATTTTAACAGGTCCTTGATTGTGTGCCTGTCAGGAGGGTCTTTCATCTTGAAATTACCCAATAAAGGAATCTAGCATTGCTCTAGACGTATTATACAAAGTTTTCATTGTATGTGACAGCTTCAGTTTAGAAGGGGATTGTCCAAAACTTTTTTTTTTGTATACAACTTGCTCTATTATCATTTAAGCTTGGATTGTGATCATGATATATGAGTATCCTATCTACCTCCCAACATATAAATATTCCCTAAATATGTACTGCAGCTGGCATGATTTAAACATCATCAGATAGGGAAAACAAACCGAGACTTTTAAATATTCATTCTAATCACACATCCTTCAGAATATCTGGAATTTCTTATTTTCTTATTTGTTTGTGTGTAAGGTAGGATGGGTGTGTTTTATTTTGGGGTAACTTTAAAGTGTCACCAATAACCTTTAAAGTAAACATTGCTCTTATTACTTAAAGACCCAGAAGCTGAAATTAGCCTTTCAAAATATTGGTTTTTGGTGGTGGTGACTGAAGGTTGCCCTGTTATCCTCCTAACTTCCAGGATTTTATTTTTAAAGCTAATACATGAAAAAATCCAAACAACGAAAATACAACCTGCAGGCATAAGGTCTGCGCTCCTAATCATTTTGATTTCCCTAGTACTGAAAAAAAAGCATTTTCAAAGTGCATTTTTCAGTCTTAAATATACCTTCCTAGAACAGCTCTTTTCTTTCTTCTAAGAAAGTGAGCTAAATAAGCCTTAGAAGCCAACAGAGTGGACCTGATGTTAACATATGTGAAAATTTTCATTGATAATCTCTTGGATGTGAGATTCCTGTGCATTTTTTTTCTTCCTTTTTTATATTGTTATTGTAATATAAATGGTTTTGTTTTGTGGTAATATTTCAATTTTTGAGGGACCATCAGTTCTGAACAGGGTTTTGCTTTCTCTTCTTGGGGGTGGGTGGCTCTTCTGTGTTCGCTTTGTTTCGGGAAGGATTTTGGTGGGTTGCATATGCACACAGCCGAGGTGGGAAGGGTAGGCGTCACACCTGCCTTTTCATGGCTAAAGCTTTGTGTCATATTAATGAAGATAAACCACAGACTTTGCAAGCTACGCAGTGGTGTGGTGGTTCAGCGCATCCGCAGCTCCTACCTGGTGCCCCAGCTGCTCCCAGCCCACTCCTCGTCTCAGCTCCGTGCTCAGCAGTGCTGCTTTCATCGCCAGCAACGTGCTCATGCCGAGCAGATACTGCCCGGGGTGGATCAGCACCTCCTGGGGAGGGAGGAGGAGGATGGAATGAGAAGCCACTGCCCCTCCAGCAGGGTGAGGGCCCCAAGGGCAGCTCTTAGTTCCCTCCATTGATCCGGTGCTTTCTGGCCAGTCATGCTTCAATGAGGTGAGGAGAGGCCCTGTTGTCTCCACTTCACCATGTCCCACGGGTCCCACTTGCCTCCTGTCCGTGGGTTCAATAGTATCTCTAATTTGCAGAAACCTTGTGTTCCCTGGTGTTGGTGTCGGGAGGTCCGTTGTGCATGCAGCCTGAAGGGCGCTTACCTGCAGTAAGGCAAGGCAGGCTGAGTTCCTCTTTCTTTGTCCTCCTCTAGTTTGCTGTAACGGGAGGGCGAGCAAAAAGAGAGTGGTTGATCCTGTGAGGTTGTGAGGGGGCAAGAGGGTGAGCCAAAGGGGAGACTGGGCGTCTGTGCAGAGTGATTCATTTTGATGCTGTTCTTATAATGCTGTCGGGGAGATTTGTCCTGCAAAGTCCTGCAGGAGAGGCTGCAATACTCACTCACTTGTAAGAGTAACTTTTCTGCCTTGGCTTCCCTTTCTTATAGACTAAAATATTGGGTAGTAACTTCTGGTTTAAACTGGAGTACTAAAGAAGAACACTTAAGAAGTTATCTTGCTTTGTGCACAGGCATAGGCCATGGAGGTGGCTTGAATATATATTGGAGACTAGAAGAGGATAAAATGATCTTGGTATAGGGTTATTTGGAGTAATTGAGGGGTGGCTTAGCTCTAATTGCAGTAAGTGCCATGCACTTCTGAAACTCTTACTTTCCAGTTTGCTGCATTCTACAAAGTTTTGGTTTTATAAGCACATAACTACCAATATTTTTGTGTGTTCATCTAAAAATGTTTTTATGTTATATGTCCAGTGTTACTGAGGTCTCCTTATGGATGTTTTTTAAACTTATTAGAAACTGCTCCCAACTCTGCTTTTTCTCTGGTAAAGCAGAAGGTCGGTCTATTGTGTTTGTGTTTCTCTATTTAATGGTTCACAAAAATCAAACCTGTTCACAGAATGTAGGTATTTCAATATTTCAAAATTTGTGATTTCTCACTATTTAGCAAAACTGTTATGAAGTGAACATTATGTATTTTCGTAGTCTCAATGTTTGTGCTGGTTGTTTCTGAGCCTGCTTTTTATCAGTGATGCAGGTGGAACCAGGAAGAGGATTTTGATATAAACTGTTTAACACTTGCAAAAGATTTTAGTCCTCCTAGAGCTTTAAAACTTGCTAGGGACTTTTGGATCATCTCCTGTGATGTATGCCTCTTTCTCTGCCAGAGAAACTGGCTCAAGTGTATTTATTGTCCCTTGTCTTATTCTGTCCTGCAGTGCTACTGCCTGGCAAGCGTTCACTGGTTAAAGTTTTACTTTGCTTTGTCACCGGGTCAGTTGCATTTCCAGCACCCTGTAAGTGTGTGTAGGTGTTGTTAACATGTTGATTTATGAACTTCCTGTTTTTAAAATGTTATATACAGGGGACTCTGCCTGGATATGAGGTACTGAAGGGAAAAAGAGTGTAACGCTTGGCCGTCCACCTTGCCCGTCTAGCTGTACGGAATGGAGACCAAGGAAGAGAAGAAGGAACGAAGGCAAGGCTATTTTGCTCGGTGAGATTAAGGTTTTATTTCAATGCTAATTAAAATATGAAACTCATCACTCTGCTTTTTTTTTTTTTTTTAATGAGGCTTTATAATTTTTAAAACGTATATAAAAATAACCCCCCTATGCATTATGAATCCCGAGAGAGCTTTCTTTGTTCTTGTTCCTAGTGGGAGAGTGGTGATTTACTCTTTTGTAGTAACAGAGAGAAGTTTGAGTTGTGTTACAAATGACACAAAACTCTTCCTGGGTAGTGAATTGCAAATTGTACTGAATTTGAGCTCCTGGCATCCAGATTCTGAAGAATGTTTGTATACATATCTAAGCACAAACATATCTAAACATAAAGTTTATCTGATTTCAAAGTAAAGCACAGACCAAGCAGTAGTATCTCACAGGAGATAAGTGAGTTTTTTTAAAGAAAGTGTTAATGAGCTAAGATGCCTAGATTTTTATCATCTTTATAGATAAAACAAGTGATTTTTTTTTGTTTGTTTTTCTGTCAATCATTTCAATCATTTGGCATTAAGGGTTGATGGTGTTTTCATAATAATTCATTTTTGTTAAATCAACATTTTTGTAGTCATCTTTGAGCTCTGATGTACAGTGGAACCAAAGCTCATTTACCCTCTGCATGGGGCAGAGGGGGGAAGCTTAGTCTAAAAAATTTCTGTGACTGTTTTTAAAATGAAATTCAAAAATAGCTTGTGCAGCATTGAGAAGGAACCACATGCTCTGTCACTCTGTACTAAACGATTTACGAAACTTCACTAAACACTAGTCGGTGTGCATTACAGACCTCTAGAGAGGTAGGTGTCTACGTAGGAAAAGTGGTGAGGGGAAAAGTTGGAGCACTCCAGTTCAGGATGTCATGATGGGTAAAGGCTTGAAAGTTTTGTGGTAAAGGACGTTTGTTAAGGGAAGGTAACTTGTTCTTCATTTGAAGAAATGTTACTATGTTGATGGAAATAAGTAGGGTTTTACATTTGAGAAAGAGGAAAAACAATGGTGGAAGTAGCAAGCTGGATAAACTTGGAGAGATTGTACTAAGGAACAAGTAATTTCCTTTTAAGGAAGTCTAGGGCTTCAAGAGATGTCAGTGAGATGCTTCGTTGCTTGAGCTGCTGAGCATCAGTCCTTCTTAAAAGCTGTCTGCTAAACAAATTGAAACTGTCTCAGAAGGCTTTCAGCAAAGTGGTTCTTGACATTTTGTTTGACTTGTTTTTGCAGACTTTGTCTTATCTTTGGCTGGTCTCTTGTGACATTCACAGGGGCAGCATGTCCTATGCAGGCAGCGGATGCTAGGCAGGAGACCTGACTCTAGCACCTACCTGCTCTGCACCTTTGAGTGACAGACCCTCTTGTCTCGTCTCCTTTATCTAGGCTGTAAGTTTTAAATGCAGTCCCTGCTGTAAACAATCTGTTTATTGTTTCTGCAAGAATGCTGCTGGAGCCCTGCAAGTGCTGCTGTAATAGAAACTGAGGAGGTCTGAAGATAGTGTAGCCAGTTTACATTCCCCTATGTTCTCTGCAGTCTGGGACAAAAGATGAACCAAATTTACATTTTCTTGATTTTTAGCCTAGCATCTTCACTCTAGCTTGCTTCCCCTAGTAGACAGGTGTCCAAACAGCTTGCACATAAGTGCTCTGACACCTTACAAATGTCATGCAAGTAACTGAAAATAGTAGCAGTGCAGAGGCACTTCTAACAATGCCCCTAATGGGTCTTTAAGCTTTTTAAAACTTAACTTTCTGCTAGGTGTGGGCAAAAGATTTACACTTAGTTGCAAGATATTGGCACACTTAGGTATTTTAGAAGTTTAAACATTTGGATTTGATTATTTTGATCCTCCCTAACTTTATTTTGTGTAGTTCTTCAAATATTTTTGTCATGTCAACTTAGTTTCATCTTTTCCTCTCCCTTCCTCTCCTCTTCCCTCCTCTCTCCTCAAGCCAGGAGCAACTTTGGTTGATTCTACTTCCATTATTACTGCTTCCATTACTGCTTTTTCTCTTACCTGTTTTAACTTTTATGTTTTGTGAGCTTAGTATTTATAAAATCTAAATTTGTAGGACAAAGATTTTTCTCCCCCTTATGTTGATGTGTTACTTCTACCTTTGATCAAATTAAGGAGAAAAATCAGATATTTATGCCTGTGGGAAAAGACTACTACTTGTCAGAAGAAGGAAGGGAAAAAAGCTTCCTCTCCTGGCTAGACTAAACCATATTCTTTGTCTGGAGAAAGGGGGAAAGGACTCTGCTCCCCTATGCTGAGGACTAGGATTCTGCTTAGATTAGATTAGAAAGGACAAAACTTGTACATTCAGTGCTGCTGAAGTAAAATATTCTGCAGGTAACTTGTGGGCTATATTAATGAAAACACATGAGTTTCAATAGAAAACTTCACATAAGGGGAAATATTATTGTGGTATTAACAGAAAAAAAAAGGGCAATGAGTGCACCTACTGGAATTTTACTTCAAACCTATAATACTCTTGTCAGCACTTTCTCTTAAGCTCCTGCTACCAGAAACATGGGTTTTCTGTCAGCAGAGCAAGGGAGCACGTGGGCACTGATAGCAGGACAAGCAGCCCTTGGCTGTCCTGCTGGCATCCAGAGCCAGCTGATGTCCCCATAGAAGGCAGTGTTGGATCTTCAAGCTCATGCCGTTCTTGCCAGCCCTCGATAGGTGGGTCATGGCAGCAGGCAATCGAAAGGGTCACCTTGAGGATGCTGGAATGCAGAGCTTACCCCTGTAGCAGTGACCTACTGGCAGACCAGCTCCTGAACTGCTGAGGAGGAAGCAAAATCCCCATGGAATTACTGTCTGCATCCCCTTCCCCCAGCTGCAAATAGGCTGTTTTAGACTCTTATCCTTGGGTACTATCTAGGCTTCCTCTATAAATGAAATCTCCCAAGCCATCCACTGCCTTTCCACTTGAGTTCTTAGTGCCTCACTTTTCTCATTGTAGAAGAGCAGGGCTCTTCACAGGTCTCCATCTCTCGTCCTGGGAAGTGAATCTGAAATAACACTTTTCCATCCTTTTCTTTTTCTACCAAATGCTCCTCTGCCCTGTGTGTGTGTGGTAAGGGTTTATTTTTGCCTAAATGGGCTGGCAGCTGATTTAGCCTGAAACGTATCAAATATATATGTCACAAAACTCTTTTTTTAAGACTAATTTAAATTCCTTGTGCAGATAAGATGTTGCAGCTCATGGGAGTTTAACAGACAAGAAGTAAGAATATATGAGTTAACATGCAAGCATAAGCTTCTCTCATGCAAGAAGTCCTTATCTGTAATTGCTACTGCTATTTGAAGACTATTCTGTGTAGGTGTTTTTTTTTTTTCTCTTTTTCCCTAATTCTTCAAACCTTGTTTCCAGGCTCTTCTGTTTACTTCTGTGTCAATAGCTTCAAAATGGACCAATATTACTCCAGCTCTTGCAAAGAACTCTGTCTCCTCTTGCTCTGAAGTCTGTCCTGGTTCCCAGCAAGTCAGAAAATGAATGGTACAGTGTGCTATAGATGTACAGTGGCGCATCTGTGTGTATTAGATACCCACTTACCGTTGCTTGACTGTGACATTTGGTGCCTTTTATTGTGGCTATGTTCCTCTGAACTTTGATACAGCTTGTTCTTTTCCTTTATCTGTGCTTTCTTTATCTTCCTCATGTTCTGCCAGGATGGAGAACCTCTCTGCCTTTCCCTTGTCTGTGATGTAGGTTCTCCATTACAGCATAAACTCAGTGATAATATTGTGTGAATTCAAGGGGAATTTCAGCCTGCCAGCATGTGTGGCTTGAGATGGCATTGTGTAAAAGTAACTTCTGGTTAAAAAAAAAAAAAAATACTGAGACTTCAAATAATAGTGATTTTTGGTGTAGGGAAGAAGAGCATGAAACTGATTAATTAACAAAGTAGCTGCTACAGTAACAGTGCTGAAAAGCATTTTCATTAGTAAAACCATTGACAAAACAGCCTCCCCTTCCAAACTTGGTGTCTCTTCTGGTTGTGTCTTCCAGTAATCCTGACTGTTGCTGTGGAAACCTAGCTTCTGTCAAGTCAGAAACTGCTTTAAAAACAAGTTTAAAATAAATACCTACTGTTCAAGTAAATTTTAAAAGAAATTACCCAAGTGATGTGTCTTATGGAAAGAATTGCCTTGGACATAAATTGATAGGCTATACATTCAGTGTACCAGACCAAAACTCGGAATGTTTTGCATACCTAGTTTTGTGGTACTGGATATATTTGGACAAGATGCCCTAGGGGATGGAAAATCCCAAGGGAAGCATTTGATGGGTAGATTTCTGAGAGGATGACGACACAGGCTTTTTGAAGTTCTGTGTATCTCTTAGCCTTCCTCATTGTGAGCTGGTCAGCATTTCCCATACTTTATACGATCTATTGCCACAGTGTAAAGTAGCTCTCAGCCACTGTCTTTCATATTCATATAGTCTTCCCTTGGTACTTGCTTTTTGGCTACCGTTGGAGACAGGATGCTGAGCTGCATGGTATGGTCCAATATAACCACTCCTTAGGTCATTTCTTTTGCATGCTGTAAATCAGTAGGTTTATGAGCCTCCCAAAGAACTTTGGATTTTTTTCTCCTTGTCTTCAATTTTACTATCATATTCAGTATTTCTATACTTTGTTTTTCGTTCTTGAGGCTGTTAAGATACAGGAAAATGGGGAAATGAGAAAAATGTCGTAGTTGTGGAGAGGGAAAGGTGGGAAAGGGATGATATTGGTGGCACCTAGGAAGGAGGGAAGCCCAGGTATGAAATAAATGCAGAAACATTCTTTCTTGAGGACATGTCCCATTCATGAGGCTTCATCATGGATTTTTTTGTTAAGAGAACTTTTCATGTTGGCTGGACTCACTATATTGACGCAGCAGTCTTCAGATGTTGGATGCTCCTTAAGTTTCTTCTCCAGAAATCCTTCTCTTGCTCTACTGAGACAGTGTTGATACTTATTCAGCTTTCTGTTATCACCCGCCACTTATTTTTGCACTTAGAAGGAAAAGTCTCCAAGCATTGTTTTTAAAACAAACCATTGTGGAAGTTTATCTTGGGCGTGAGGAATATGCAAGCCAAGATCCTGGAGATGCTTAAAATTTATAAATGACTCTAGGAAATAACACTTTGTTTCAGCTCATCTGTATAATGGAAATTTCTTAGCTGTGCTTCCAGACATATAAACATTACCTCAGAATCCTGTTATTGAAGCTAAAAACAGTGTTACATTTTAGTCCCATTGTTTTGACCAGTAGCATATTTGCCTGAGGCATTTCATTTTCTAAGAAATGGCTGAAAAAATATCACAACTTCAGATTTATAGGATGCAAGACATATTGTTTGCTCTGTAGTTTAGAGGTGCAGGTGTGGGTCAAGAGGGATAGTGATATTCTATGTTGGATGTTGAAGAAAAGTTGTAAAATATTTTCCATGTCACATACTGCCATGTTTTGACTTCCACTTAACTTAGGGGTTTCAGTGTTTTTAGGAGACCTTCTGCCTTCTGCTGTGTACATTAGTATTTCAGATCTCTTATGTAACAGCTCTAGTTTTGAGATACAAAGAACGTCAAGAGTTGCACAGACAGCAGCATAAGAAGTTTGTGAACAGACCAGTGGGAAACCAGTGAGGACCTTGCTTTAGAGCCATTTGCTGGTTTTGCTCCTGTACTCTTGTTTATATTTAAAATACTGAGGTTTTATTTTTACTGCGTTTGTAAATCTGAGAAATGAGAGTTGGGTTAAAACAAACCTGTTTTTTTCTGAGGAGTGTTGTTGAACATGTGACAGTTCACAGGAGAAAGCTGCTTATCCCTGTCCTTGCTTCACATTGTTTTTTTCTGAATTTTGGGAATTTTATACTAGCAGTCCTGCAGGATATGAGGCAGTGAAAGAAATGTCCTCTGCTTGGCCCCTGAGCCATCAGATTATACCTGGTGTGATTGTTTTCTTTGGAAAGCTGAGGCAGCAAAGCGATTCGTGCAGTTTCGGTTCTCTGTGATGCTTTTGTCTTTAGAAGTAGTGGAGGGCTTTATGACTATGGAGGAAAGCTTGTTGGGAATAAGAGAAGTAGGGAATGTACCTGAGCCTTTCTGCTGTGGTTTTTTTTTTTTTTTTTTTCCTCAATTCTCCAGTACTGGTGAAGGGGAGAGAGAGGGTAAAAAAAAAAACTTGCAGAAGACTGGAAATGCTATATGGCTCCTCATCTGTTTGCTGCTTTTCCACTAATGTGAAGGGAAACTGGGGGGCTATCTATATCTATATGTATATAGATATATACATATATTTCATTTTTCAGAAAAAGAAGAAAGGAAAAGCTTCCCAAAGCTTTGATTTCTTGTGAGACAGTATGACAGAATGTACAGAGAAAAAGAGATGCTGCTTATTTAATCTTGAAATCTTAATCTGCTTAACACCTGCAATTTGGTGGGTTTTTTTTTTTTTTCTATTTATGTTGCAAATTATGTACTGGCTGGTTTGTTAGGCAGCAAACGTTCAACGACACTATATTTGCTTTTCCCAAAGGGACCTTTCGGGTGTCTCTTATCAGCTTTTAGAAAGAAAGAAACTGTTTTAAAAGAGAAGTTTAGCTTCCTTTTTTTTTCCTCTCTCTTTCTGGGCGTAAATAGTGATATACCTTTTGATGTAGAAGTCTGTGCAGTTTTGATAAGAGTTGCTATTAACATAGCCACAACATACTGCTCCTTGCTGTCCTTGTCTGCTGCCAGCTCCACAGGGCCAGGGAGGAGTCCCGGAGCTTTCTGCTCTTTTTGGTGGATTCCTCCTTTCTGTTCCTGAAGTGCTTTAAAGATACTGTGTCTTAAAGACCATCAAGCTTTGGGGCTTCAAAGATGGCTTTTTGATAGCACAGATTTAAGTAATTGCTGGGTTGCTGGTGAGACTGTTTCCATTAAGGGCACTATGTGCTTGGAGGCAAAGGTACTGGGTTCTGTGATGGATGATGCCTGCAGGGATGTGCTGGTGGGCAGGAACAGTTGTCCTGCTCGGTCTCAGCGGGACTACTAAGGGGATGCTGCAGGTAAGAAGTATTGTGGTTCCTGTGACAAGGATGCTGTTGGTCTGCCCCCCCTCCTGCCTCCCAGGAAATTTGGCTTTTCATCCTTCCCTGGGGCTCAGGAATGTTCGTCACAGTGCAGAGCCTGCACTGCTATTGCTGATGGTTTGCTGAGGTGCTGGCCAGGTGTCTTCCTATGCCCTTGGCATTAATCCAGCTCCCAGGCCTGATTCACCACAGAATTCTTCACCCACCCATAGTCAGATTGATAGAAACATATATGTATATACATATATGTCTGGTTTTTGGTCACTGTAGTTTCCCCACACACACACACATTCAATAGTTTGGGGCAAGATCCATTTCCTAGGATCATCTGAATTTTAGGCATGTATGCCTAAAATTGCCTATAATGCTGCATTGCTATTCCAGCAAGGTCCAAGAGATTCTTTTCCTGCTGACTGGTGTGGGAGGAAAATCTCAAGGAGAGCAGCAGTGCTGGTCAGGAATTCAGGGGAGGGAGAGAATTGTCCTTATGCTGCAAAACCTTTGTAATGTAGATGAGTCATAAATCAGCTGGTAGCTCTCAGGGTGCCTTAATGCACTGAGTGCTTTCCTGTCAGGCAGCAGCCTCTCTGGCACGGAGAATGTGTCTTGCATAGCACTTAGTCTACTGACTTTTTACCATGATTTTTCTATGGAGGCTGTTCCCCCCTCTCTTTTTTCGCTCGTCCAGTAGACAGATTATTTATTTATTTGTTTGTTTGTTTGTTTTGGCACAACAGTGTGTTTCTGCATTTCAGTCAGCTACTGGATTTTTGCTTTTAATAATACTTCTATAAATACTTGCCTTTGAGTTGTTAATCACATGTTCACACGTTTCAATCAGACAATCCTAAATAAAAAAAAATATCCTTGAGAAGATTTGTGACCCACATCCTGTTTTTTTTTTTTTTTTTTTTTTTTCAAATAAAGCAAGGAACTTATTTTCCCGCCTGGACCACAACAGATGACGCGTATGGCAGCTCTGCTTGCCTGGGACTGAGAAGAGCTTTTAGTAACTACAGAAGAGTTTCCTATAGTAAACGCTGCCAACCCCCCATTTTTTGGCAATTCCACAGGGCACCTTAAAACGGCCGAGCGTGGCGCCGTTCCCGCAGGCCGATGCGTCCGAGTGGTTTAACGTGGATGAAGAATCCTGCTGCAGAATTGAGCAGGATGCGGCAGGCCGGACCGAGCAGCATGGGCAGCGCGACCCGAGGGCGGGTGGCAGCAGCCGCCTGGCTGGGCGCCATGCTGGGACGGCCACGTTAGGTGCGGCGCCACCGTCCTTGCAGGCCACGGTGCGGGGCGGCTGTCCTGGGCTCTCCTCCGTGGGAGCTGCCTCGGCCCCTTCCCACACGAGGGATCGTGGTGGTGATTTAAAGTTTCAGCTAAAAGGTAAATGAGGGAAAAAAAAAATCCAAACTGCTTTTCGCTGAAAATGAGGTACTTGGATGTTGTAATATCAAAACCACAGAGAAATTTTAAGACATAGTGCTTAATACACTTAAAATTTGCCTTTTTTTTTACAAGCGTAGATGTAATGGCCTACTACCCTTATGCTGAATAACCCTGTTTATTGAACAACACCAACGTTGTGCTGGATACTCCTTGCAGGGTGAAGCATCCACGTGGCAGGCTGCACTGGTTTATCATAAATCTGCCCATGCAGGCAGCACCTACCCTGCCTTGTCATCTCTATACTTACGGTTAATGATCTTTTGACCTAAACACTATTGTCGCATTCTGTATAGAAGCATTAATACAGACACGCCCTCTGAGGGCGAGTTCTCGTTTGTGCTTATGGAATATCCCTTGTGTGAAACAATATAATTCATATGTCAAATACAGAAACCACTGTGAAAATTCCTGTTTCTCCCACCTGTTATCAGCATCTTGCTGGGTGTTTCTTTGTACTTTAATCTGTGCAACTGAGGACCCTCAGGGCACCTGCACTGTGTGCGAAGTGAGTGCTGGTTAATGGGAAGCCAGTCAAACTGCTCAACCTGTTAAATAGGTTTCAAGTTATTGGAGATGATGAACGCAGAACAGAACGGAGATGCACAGTGGACTCGGTCCAGATGTGACTAATGGAGTCTTTAAGAAATATATTTTACCCCTGCAGAAGTGGCTTTTGAGTAATTCTGGGAGCATCCTGAAATTCAGCATTTAAGTAGCCCTTCTTAGTGCTTTTCTTCATCCTGGAACACTCAACGTGAAAAGGTGTATGTTTATTCTTTATGGAACTCTTATGAACTACTTTTTTTTTTTTACATACCTTTAAGCCTTTCTTTTCATACCATGCAGCATAGTGCAATGATATAGATGGTCTTGTAATTTAAACGTTAATTTTGAAAAGTAGTTTGTTAATTAAAAACTACATTTAATGCAAAGGGCATACTGTAAATCCCAGCTCATCCTCCTCCAGACACCTCTTTTAGTACTCATTCAAGTAAAGAAATAATTACAGCTTTGGACTTCTGAAACTGTCTCCTTGTCCATGGATACTTTCTGCTCCCCCTCCCCTTGGTGATCAGTGAAGTCAACAGATGACTTTATTTATCAACCAGAGTCAACTTATTTAACCTTAAGATCCTCTTTATGATGAAAGTGATAAAGAAGCTGCCCCAGCCTCTTGGGTGTCTGCAGCCCGTCTCTGCTTTGGGTTTCTGGTTTCCTGCTTTTGTTGGTCTTGGCCTAATATAACACAGGAGTAAGTGGAGTTGTAATTTGACAAGCTCTTCAGTCTGGACAAGGTTCTAAGTCTTTAAACTGGCGCTTGTGCCAGCAGGGGCACTCTCCCCTCTTTCGGTCTTTTCATTGACACAGTGTTAGCAGTTAGATTAGTGGGTCTAATGTGGAACTAAAATACTTTGGCATTATCTGGTCCCTGTGAAGCTGCAACAGATACTTGTGTGTGAGAACAAGGACAAGTCGGGGCAGGAACAGCAGTGGGCAAAGAGGCTCCTTTTTTGACCAAACTAGCTTAAAATATTTTTTGAACTACAAAATTAGAGCTGTCTCCTTTTTCCTTTACTCATCCTTAACCCTAGAGGTTTCCTTTTTTTTTTTTTTTTTTTTTTAATCCAAACAGTANTTTTTTTTTTTTTTTTTTTGTTTAATCCAAACAGTGTTTCATTTCTGACCATTAGTGGGTCTTAGCCTTAGCCCTTCACAGATACGGCCATGATGGATTTTTGCAGCTGCTTTTTGTACCTGTTTACATTTTTGGTGTACATAACATGTCTAAGCAATTTATTCTTAGCTGTTTTTCACTTTATCAGGCAGTAGTGCTTAAAACAACTTAATTTGGTGTCCTTGGTACTCCTGTTACAACGGATACTAAAATATCACTTCTTAAAAGTTTTTTTTTCCCAGAAATGGGTTCTAGATACTTTATCATTGTGTGATGTATGTCTCATTTGAATTCTTTTTCTCATAGACTTTACCTTTATTGGCCATTGAGTTTTATCTGCTGTTTTATTGCTTCATTGTAAATACTTATTGCTATTTTAGTCTCCTGGCAATAAAATTTCTCTCCAGCTGTTTTCTGGCAAGTTAATTAAAATTGAGACGAGATTTATAATACCAGAAAAGTTTGGTACCTAGGTGACTGAAGAGAGCAGGTGACTGTATTGAACACCACACATGGTGCAGGTCTCCTTGTGTCCTGTTGTCATCTTTTGTCTTTTGGAAAATTCTTCTTTCTTGCCTTTCTATTCCCCTATTTAAATCAGTTATTGATCTTGAAAGGACCTTCCTTTTAAATTAAGTTGGCTTTCATGAGACTGAGTATTTAATTGAGGGATGGAGGGGTTTATCAAATTTTTTGGGGGAAATGCATTTTAGGCAGCCAGATTATCATGCGCTTATTGACATCATCCAACAATTTTAATTTTTTTAATGGATCATTTTTCTGTACAGAAGTTGTGCTGCTATACAGAAAATTCTGTGCTGCTGTTATCTGCTTATCCATATAGCCGCGAGTCTATTATTATGGTTATTTCTAGCTGCAATGAAATGGTGTCAATTTAAGTGATAATACAGTAAATTGGCAATTGAGTACAAGGGAGCTGCTAGAGCTCTGAAAGCAGCAGCTGGAGACGGAGAGTCGGGGCTGTCCCTCCCTGCCAGGGGGTCCAAGAGAAGGGAAGGTGTCTTGCAGAGCCCCCTGCGGCAGAATTTGCTGCATATGTAGGAGCAGTTGGAAATGATTAATGAACACCGGTACGGGAGAAGTATTTGGCATCATTAGCAAAGGAGAAGAGGAGCAGGGTGGGAATGTGGCAAGAGTCACGTTTGTGTCTGTGGAAAGATAGATCTGTGTGGACTTAATTGAACAAGTCTGGTAAGTCAGTTAAAGGCATAGTTTTTGAAGGAGGGATTTCTTCATTTTGCCTTCTAGCTAAAGCTGATCTTTAAGAACCTGCAGTAATTAAGTTTTTCTAAAATATATTTATCTTATATATTCATATATGTGTGTGTATATATACATATATATGTATGATATGAATTAAATAGACATGTAGATCAAAAGACAACATCTTTTCAATGGAAAGGATTTTATTAAACAGCTATCACGGTAGTGCAGTGTTTAATACATCATAACCTGTTTTTGTAAATAAACAGAAAAGATGGGGATGCTTTTCTATTTTCAAAAAATTATTAAGATGTATGGGTACCTCATATTCCTGAATTTAGGAAAATAAGCACCCTTTGGCTGGCTTTTGGCAGCTCAAAACTCTTTAGAATTCCTATACATTTTTCCCCCATAGTAGACAGACAGCTTCAGTGGAATATTTAAAATCCTCTGGGATTTATCTGAAGACTGGAAAAGAAAATAAGACACTTTCTTTGAATCCAAGAACTTTTTCCATTGGGAGGTACAGTGTTTTTAAAATTCTGTAGCAGCTTTGCTACAAATCCTTCCCTCCATATTGTAGAGGGTGAGAGAGGTGGAGTGACTTCTTATTGTAAATTCATAGTAGCAGAGTGGCCATCTGATGTCGGTGGGGTACTCTTATCCTTCCGTGCACACTAGCTTTCCTGAGCACTGCTGCCGGCTGAGCACCTGTGAAGCCTGGAGCTGCAGTTTGTTGCAAACTAGTAACACAAGTGTCACAAAACATTGATGTTTCCAGCTTTGACCTGTGCTGCCAATACCAGAAGCCTCTGTAGTTGCTGTATGTCGTGATTTTGAATAGCTAGCAGAGTATGACCACAGTTTGGGCACTTGAGTATGTCAAAAACATGCATGTTGTCCTTAATAGCTACTGCAGAGTTATTTTTTTTCCTCCTGTAGTTATTTAAATCCAACATAAAAACATATACCATCCCTTATTTTTGCCCCGATAGTCTGTTTTAATAGTAAACACAGTCTCATGGTTGCTTGTTTGCAAAGCAGGATGCAGTGGAACCCGAAGCAGCTGGTGGCTGCAGGAGGTGCTGGGCTCTGTGGACATTGCTCATCAAGGAGGAGCTGTTGGTATCCGTGCCTGCTGGGGAGCAAAAGTAGCTGCACTGGGGAAGGTGAGAGCAAGGCTCTGGCAAGCACTCTGCCAGCCTTGTGCTTTGCAAGCAGTAGTGATTTATTTTGCCTGAGATCACTTACTCAATCAGGTTGCATCAGATCGGATGAGAGTGCAGCTGTGCCCAGGGCAGGCAGGGCTGGGCCGAGGGGAGATCAGTGATCTGAGTAGGCTGCATTAGAATCATGGCTAGAATCAGACCAGCACACTCCTAATATTGATTATTTACTTATTTATAACTCTTAATGTTTCTGTACCTAGCTTTTGAACTTGATACTGATTTATTTAGCCCTTCTGCATGTGTTGAAAAGGGTGCATAGGGCACAAAGAGCTGATTAAATTATAATGTATTAACGCTGTGATGAGTGAAGAAATGAAAAACTAAGAGAAAAGTTGATTCTGAAAAACAGTTGATTCTAGTCAGATTGCGTGTGATTCTGTATATAAGGTAAATTAACAGGACTCTTGGATAGGGCAAAGCAGATCAAGATGTTTAAAGTGATTTGAAATTTTATAATTGCAGTTAATCTTGGTGCGTGTGTGTATACAAAATAGATTTAAAAACACTGCTTTTGTGGAGCATGATGTATTTGTGCTCTCCAGGATGTTATGCTGATTGTATGCCAGATGTCAAGGCAAATTTTAGAGAATACACATTGTTTAACAAAAAAAAAAAAAAAAAAAAAAAAAAGGGAAAACAGTGTCAACTTGAAGATAAAATGAAGATTTCTCCTCCCTTCCCCCTTCTTTTTATATATTTGTTGGAGAGCCACTTTGTCATCTGCTTTTGTTTTTAAATACACAGAGTGCAGACAACTCTGATGTTTTTAATCTAATATATCATAAAAATTGAGCTTTGTCTTAAGATGTGGACTTGGTGTTCTTTACAGCTGATTAATTGTTGAACATCTGCCAAATGAGTCCTTGTTCAGTTGTTTACTACACATTTGAATGTTAAAGCCAAATATAATTTATTGAAAAAAGTTATATTATCAGATTCCTATTTCTTTATTTTCCTCAGGTGCATCAGTTCCCTAATTGTCTTTAATCTTCTAGAGGAAGTTGGGTAGAGAACCTCCTTTGTGTGATGAATTTTGTGTTTACACTAGCTCCACATCTTTCTAAAGAGTTATGAGAAGTTCAGGCTGTCTTATTCATTTAAAAGTGCATAATTATTTGCCTTTTGTAGGTAGCTGCTTAAAAATGGGTCTGGTAGATGAACTAGGTAATTTCTTGAAGTATTTCATAGCTCTTTTCCTGTAAGTCAGTGTCTGGACTTTTTAAAAGTCATCTGCAGATTATTTTTATAAAGCACTGTTGATATAATATTTTTATCTGGCTCATCTGGAATGATGCCCATTTTTGATCAGTAGACTTTATTAAATAATGTGAGAATGCTCTTGGCACTGCAAAGCGATTCTGTTTCTCTGTTCCTTCTGTAGGGTAGATCCTAGCAGAATCTCTGTAGGCAGTTCCCAGTATTGAGGAAGGACTAGTTTCTGTGGCCTGTGGGATTTAGTAGTAAGGGTCCCATGTTGTCCATGGTTCACAGGAATAGGCTGAAGACAATGCGGGAAAACTATGTATTAGGACAGACAGGAAGTGGGATAACAGTTGTGGCTCAGAGAAGCACTTTGAGGAGCAATAAAAAGAGACCTCTACATAAATACAAGAAGAAGATGCTTTGCCTGTCAGAACAAAATAGCTTGAGAGAGTTTATCTGGTGTTTAAATGAAGTTGCAGATCTGTAAGACTCTTTCCTTGTTCAGAAAATGGAATGTTTTTACACATACGCTGCTTATTTCTCCTGCCCTCCCTGTTTCTCCTTCTCCAGCACGTTCCCAGAAGCACATCGTGCCCATTAGCCATGATACTGCAAAGCAAACATCTCTCCTGCCATAACAGCTTGTCCATTCACTGAAGAGGAAATATATTGCTTGACTTGAAAGGTTGTTTTAATTGAAAACCCTGACACTGTGGTTTAGGGGGTGGTGGTTTATCCTTTTGCTCTCCTGATGATTAGGACAAAACTGAATTTTAGTTTTATTCAGAGAGATCACCTGAGCAAAAGCAGTAGAAATCTTCCGAAGACATTGGAAAAGGAACTATTTTTACAAGTGTTTTTTTGTTAAATAGATCTTTCCAGCAGCTCGTGCTGCGAAGAGTGGGAAATACCGGAGGTCTGGGAGAAAAGCAGAGGAGACCTCTGGCTCCCTCCCTCTTTGGGCAACGATGGGTTTGAAGTCTTGCCATGAGCCGGGTGAGTGGAAGAGGGCCAGTGGGCTCCTTGCGCAGCTGGGAGCACGGAGGGCTCGTGGAGAGCGGCCTGAGGGGCAGGAGTGGTGGCCGAGCCATGGTAAACCCTCCACCTCGGCTCCTTGCAGCCTCGTTGCTGCCGCACACTCCGTGCACAGTAATGATGAGTTGCCCTGTTTTTGTAAAGGACTCTGATTTATATTTGAGGGTGTACGTAGTAAACAAGGTCAGGAAGCGTAATAAATCAGATGCTGTCTTCATGGTGTTAAGTGATGCTGAAAGCTTGTTTTGGTTCCTCAGTGTACTACAGTCAAGGTTTTTGAAGAGTGACTAAAGATTTTTTTTATTATTATTATTACTATTATTTATTTTGTTTGTTATTTTTATCCAGGCTTAAAAGCGGCACCTTCGAAGTGCAGGTCATAACCCCAGGTAGAGTTGCCGTCGCTCTGAGCTCTTTAATGAGCCTCACAGATACTCCACCCTTGCCCAGCGTTGTATTTCTAGTGCAGACATTGCCTCTCCAAGCTGGGAGGAAGCAGTGCAGTGAGCAGAAGAAGGAAGCTTGGCTTTATGCAAAAGTATGACTTGTGTCTGTGCCTATAGAGTAGAAATTGTGGAGCACCCATATATCTGGTGGTTCCCAGATACAGGCTGCCTCTTGTCTGCAGCACTTACCCAGCCACAGCAGTGTCTGCAAGCTGTTGTTGTGAGGGTTGCTGACCTGTGGAGAGTTGGTTGGATTTTGGTTTTTGTTTTAAGGTTTATATGTGTGTTTGTTGTGAGGTACTATATTTATACAATGGAAAACTTTCTTAATGGAGCTTGTGATCAAAACAAGCAGGTTGGGAATGGGAAAAAGGCAAGGTGTTAGTAGAAAAGGGGCTGCTGGCTGGTGCTCGCCAGTTCAGGCCTGTGGAAGCAGTGCTAGTGCTCTCGATCCCTGTGATCTGGCACACATGCAGGAAGGTTGTCGTTCCAGCGGCGTCAGAGCTGCCGAGGACATGGGTCCTTGGCAAGTCAGGAGACTGTGTTGTTCAACCATGATGTAAGACTGTGAAATTCACGTGTAGAGAGCGGCTTTGCGAAGGTTTCCACCTGGTCTAAATATAGATGTGTGTTTGCGATGCACCTGTAGTGTCTCGCAGTTGCTAGAGCAGCCTTTGATCGAGGCTGTGGCTTATTAGTCTAAAAGCTATTTCCTTTGTATACCCATGTTTTCATTAATCTAAACGGAACAATTTCATTTGTTATAGAGCTGTGCTCACTTTTAGCTCTTATAAATCCCTGTAGGTTGTTTTCACGTGTAGTCAGCGCCTAATCTGTGAAGTTCCATACATCCTAAGTCTCTTTGATTGTGCAAAGCATGAACTGCCAGAAATCAGTGGGTGTGAATGACTGGAGAGCCATAGCAGAAATAGGGCCCATCCTCATGTAGTTGTATTTTGGGAAACATTTAAGAAAATACCTTTAAATATGTATATATGCATGTGATAGCCACAGCTTTTGTGAAATGATCTTCTGAAATATTTCACTAGAAAACATTGGTGACTTCTGGTCTGCATAAATAACCTTTCTTGGAGATCTTTGGTTGGATATTATAAAATTGGGAATTGATTCCAGTGTTTAGGTTTCGGATGTAAAAACTGTTGCATAACCTGATGTGTCTTACTGTAATTCTCAAAGTAGTCTGTGTAAGAGACAGTAGGAAGCATCTCTGGAATTCTTGTGTATACATTAGGTTTTCCCTTACTCACCCAGTCCACTTTTATGAGGTCAGGTAACTTTTTCACCTCTGCAGTGAGGTTGTCTGCATTTTCCAACTGTTTCCAGAACAAAATTGTTAGCATCAACAAACTATTAATATACTATTCCTACTCCACCTTACTCCACATGTTACTGAAAAGTTCAGATATAGAGAGGAGGATCATTAAGATGATGTTATAATGACTCTTGACTGTCACCTGCTGAAGCGAGTTTATTCTTACAAAAAGCCAATACTAATGATGGTGATTTAGTGGAAAACTGAGCCTTAGGAGTCCTGAGGCATCTTTTACGCCTGAGCTATGTTTTAAGGCTTCTTTAAGAAGAAAATGCTCTTGTTGCTATAGTGATAGGTCTGAAGATTTGCAAATTAATGTTTCTTGCAGTGGAGCTGTAACACCTGAGAACAATTTCTGGGCAGTTTGCAGTCATGTTGCTTAATGAGCTGTCGGGTGACACTTGGGATACAGGTGATGAGGGTTGTACAAGAGCAGATGGAGATTGAAATGGGTGGCCACTGGTAGATAACCTTGGACAAAATGGAAATAAGTAGCAAGTTTATATGAAAACAAGTAGTTTATGTAGCAGAAGTAGTTGACTCTGAAACTAGAATGTTGCATTAAAACTTTTTTTCTTACTTTATCCTAAGCTTTGTCTTCAAAATGTTGTTTAGTCACTTGTTTCTACATCTAGCTGTTTGGTTTAAAATACAGAAAATAACTCTTGGAGTTTCCTTTCCTTCTTTAACTAGGAAGGAAGAACAGGGAAAATGACCACAAAACTTCCTTTCTTTTTTATTTTACTTTATTTTTTTACTTTTTTTGAGAAGGTACCCTTGGAATGATATGACGATTGAAGAGTATGCCCTGGGATAATATTAATTACTGAGTTCCTGTTAAAAATGTGCATGTTTGTGTGTTTATCACCTTGTAATGAATTTTGATATAGCATTATTATTAATTTTTAGTAACTTCAGCAAGTGAGTTATTAATTTTTAGTAACTTAAGCAAGTGAGTTTAATCTGCACAGGATAGCTACATTCTAATGTGGAGTTTTTCTTCCTCATGCTTAGTTTGAAAAAGAAAAGGCAAACCAAGCAAAACACCGAGACTGTCTCTGCCAATTCCCCTGGTTCTCCTGTTTCCAAAACTAGTTCTGAGAAAGATGATGAAAGTAAAGCCATTTTGGAGCAAATCAGTTCTTCTGAAGACAACTGTAGATTTGCTGGGGAAAAGGACACTGCTTCGGACAAAGAAAAGAAAAAGAAAAAGTATAATCAACTGAAAGACATCAGGCGCACGGAGCTTAAAAGATATTATAGTACTGGTGAGTTATGTTAAATCTATTGTATTTTGAAATGTGTTTGTTTCAACAGCCAGTGTTCCTGATAAATGATTGTTTTGAAGATTTGCCTTTAATGTTTTATGGCACTAGAGCTCAGATTTTTTTGGAAGGTTGTTCATTTTGCAAGTTGGCACATACTGAATAAGTGTTCATGTTTTATTTCATGTTCAGTTTCAAGTACCTCCAAATAATAGTTTTGCTGTTTTGTCTAAAATACTTAGCTTCTGTTTACTTATTAAAGTATGAACAAAAATGTAAATAAACTATGCATTCTTAAACAAGAAGTTAAAGGCGTTGCGTACTGGCAACTTTAGGGTTTTTTTCCAGCTGCACCTGTGCCTTTGTTAATAATAAGCACCTTTATTAGCTCCATTCTTGCAAGTAATTCAGATTCCTTAAGTATCTGTGAGATGATTGCAAAACAGATCTATTCGCAGTTTTGGATTGTCGTTTATTAAATAAGCTATTTTAGATGTGATTTGAGATGCTCTTTTTTTCCAAACTTTCCTCTGTTATTTTATAGGAATAAGCTCTTAAAAAGTTTTATCTTTTTAAGAAGCCCATTTATAGAATTAAAAAAAAAAAAAAAGTTAAATAACAGAGAAGCAGACTTTTCTCTTCTCTCCTGATAGGCTGATTGGCTCATGCAGATGAGTCCCCGTCTTAAGATCCTCTCCTCTGAGGCAATATATGCCTAACCAAAAAAAAAAATACACTGTGGTAATATCTCAGCAGGCACTAGAGACTAGTGATTTATGGATTGATGCATGTGTTTTTGTCAACTTTGAATCCAACAAAATCGGTAATTTGGAAACTAAGAGAAAATGGCTTCTTTTGTCTCAAGTTCTAATCCCAGCATAAATGAATATTTGAACGAGTATTCAAATATTCAATATTCTTGAATAAAATCTTTAGAACAAGAACAGAAAGGATTGTATTGGAGAGTGAATATCCAAGCTATTCATATCTTGTTAACGGGCTAGTGGTTCTGGGGGTGTTTTGTTTGTTTTTGGGGACTTTTTCTTTTGATCAGCATGTCACATGAAAATATAAGCTCCTGCTGTATGGGTAATAAATTGCTTCTGCTAAAAGCAGTGATTTAATTTCTGGCTTTTATCTAAAGGAATTCAGTGTTTCATGAGGTAGCCAAATTTTGTTTACAGTGTTTGGTGATTTTTGTGGAATACTTGGTGACAACCTGGTCCCCTTTTGGAGAGGAGCGGGGGAAAGGAGGCAGGTGGCAGCTCGAATGCATGCAAGGGCAGTGTCTGGCAGTGCCATTGCTCTGCTTGAGGAGCATCTGGACTTGCCAAGGGGGAAATAAAGCACTTGGGGGCCATGGTTGGTGATACTTCCAGAACGATTAAACGTGACCATTTAAGAGCTGATGCATTTAGTGCAGACTGACGCTGGGGGGGAGAATTTTAAATCCTTTTTCTCATACAGATGTTTTGAGGCCTCTGAGTTCTGCAGTACTTTAACCCAAGACCTCTATCCTGTTTTTGAGCTCAGCACAGACCTGACTGGCACAATCTGCAGAGAAACCTCTTTGTTTTTTAAATCCTGTTTTCAGTTGCTCCTAAATAAAGACTTTTGCCCAACTGGAGTGTCAAAATTGTGGAAGTGAAAGTTGAGAGAGAGATGGAAAGTCTTGATTGTGAAACAAACCTGCTAGCTGGACATTTCCTATGTGACTATTCAAATGAAGTACAAGTTGAAAAGAGTTGAAATCTAGCCGCTGTAGCGTTCCTGCACTTAGCCTCCTGCTGCAGCTGTGCCAGCCAAGGTGACACGAGCGACTCCTTTGGCCGAGCCTGTTGGCTCTGGGGTGAGGATGCTCAGGGCATCACCAGCGAAGGCTTTGCCATAAGGTGTTGATACAGCCCATATGAAGCTGGTGCAGATAAATTCTTGGTGCATGGGCAGTGCACTGTCTTCATCGCTTAAGATTATAAGCGCATATACATAAAATTATTTTCTTCCCTCCAAGTTGTCCTTTTTTTTTACTCTTCTGAGATGCTTAGACCAAAATAGCATCTCCCTATTGTTTTTTTTCTGGGTGTGTTTTCAGAGTTTTTTTTTTATTTTTTTGTATGCTGGTTTTGTTTGCTTGTTTGTTTTGCTTTGCTTTCCAGTTATTTAGCTTTGACTTAAAGCATAGATTTTAAAAAAAATCATATTGCAGTTAATAGTTAAATTATCTCTGCATTTTGCTGAAAGGCTTTCCTTCCTTGCAGCGTTAACTGCAGCTACAGCCCTGCGCCATGTGCGCGTTAGTATGGTGCTGCACACACCATTTATTTCAAGGCTTAATGGAGCTTCTGTTGTAAGCTGCTCTGAGCCTAGAAAGGTCATGTCTGTCAGTATAACAGAATAAAGACCTCTGTCCTCTGAATAATCTTGCTTTCATGTTTTGCTGGATCATAAATCCTTTCCTATTATGGTTATTAGAGAAACAGGGTAAGAACACTGTAATTTCTTCCTAACACACCGTGTCCCTTCATTACATTGCTTATATGAATCTGTGAATGCTGGCAGTGACTTCCTTGCTACTGCACTCTGAATGTCATTCCTTTCAGTGGACTTATGCAGGAGCCCTTATTTTCCGTTAGGAGGGCTGTGTTGTTGTGAATCCCTCTTCTCTAGTGGCATGTGCGTAATGCAGATTCCAAAGGCTGTGGAGAGCTGGAGGCAGCAGTGCTCCCTGCCACACTTTGCGGAAAAGAATGGTTAACGGGCTTTTGTTTTTTATTTTATTTTCCTTGGAGGAAGATGGAGGTGCAGCTGTGGAGTGAAAATCTCCTTGCCGGACAGGTACCACATTGTGCTGTTGCCTGTAGCCGGTGGGTGGCATCACGGAGCCGAGGAGGAAGAGCTGTGGCTCCTGCATCCCACAGGAAGGAGCCCCCGGCACCGCTCTGCCTCTGCAGGGCTGTTCCGTGCAAAGCGCCTTGCAGCGCTGGGCTGGCACTGCCGCAGTGTCGCAGAGGGGACGCTGCCGGCCACGTCTCTTGGGACACTGCTAAGTGGTTGAACAGATCCTGCTGCCAAAGGTTCCTCCTGGGTAGCTTCATCTTTTCTCCTAGTAATTGTACCACTCTTCAGCGGCTCTGTAGTTCTGGGATGAAGCTCTGACGTTTCATCTGTAAGCGTCAGATTTTGCCCTTTTTGCTTGCCTTAAAGCGCAGGTGCTGCTGACTACCAGTGGCAGTTACCCTCCCTCTTAATTTTGGCTCATCTCCTGGCTTGTGAGGCAGTCAGCTGCTTAGCTAAATCTTGCCCTTTTGGCTCTCCCACTGCCCTGATCTTCCTTCAGGCACCTGAGGGTATGTCAGTGCCGCGCAGTGCTTGGTTGGGCTCCCTGGCGGCCACAGCCAGTGCCAAGGATGCCTTGTCCTACCTGGTTAGGGCTTACCTGCTTCTGGGACCCACCTACTTAGTTCAGATCATAGAATCATAGAATGCCTAAGGTTGGAGGGGACCTCTAGAGGTCATCTAGTCCAACCCCCCTGCACACGCAGGGCACAGGACTGCATCCAAGCGGGTCTTGAAGATCTCCAGAGGAGACTCCACAAGCTCTCTGGGCAGCCTGTTCCAGGGCTCTGTCACCCTCACCGTCAGATGCACTCTCTGTGGAAAGTTTTGTTAGAAAATGTTGAATTGGTAAGCTTCATTTTTTTTCTTGATGTTATTTCTTTTCCCCACAATATCATAGACTTCGAAACACTTTCGCGGATGCGAGGTTGAGCTACAGGAGCTCTGCCTTGCAGCTACAGCAGACTGGAGGCTCCAATTTCTTGGCCCGAGGGCAAAGCTTGCCTTTCTGGGATGGAAAAACAGGATTTCTGTCAGGAGTTGCTAAGCAGGATGAGTGTTGTTATTTGTATTTTGCCAGTGAAGACCCTGAAACATGAACATGTGGCCTTATACAGACAGACAAACTGTGTTTTTCAACGTTTGATGTGGCCAGATCTGCACTGATCAGCACGGAATTGAGAGACCAAGAGTGCCTGCTGTCAGGTTCAAAGTCAAAAGTTGCTTGCAAGGCAGTGAAAATCTAACTGGAGTTTAAATTGATAAAAAAAAGTGGGTCACATATGGAACCAGCTTTGCATAATAATTTTTAATCCTTGGCTTATTTTCTAAACAAGCATAATCTGAAGAGGAATTTTCAGCATGTATTGAGATGACAGTTGAGACGCTTGTGTTAATGTATTCTAGATTCTCTAGTATATGTTTTTAAATATGGCTATTCCACAGTAGGATTCAATTGAGGACTTGGTTAAGGTTCTACTTATAACATGAAAAAGGAAAAAATGCATTTAAAAATAAATCTGCATGAGTTGTTGCTGGCAACTGTCTAATGTTGATCAATCCTAATCACTGGGGACGTGATTTGGCCACCGCTGCTCATACTGAAAGGTATTTTGTTGGGAGTAATCCAAGTGATTTACAAATGTACAAAGTGGATTTACCCTTCTTTATTATAGTGGCAAGAAGGATCTGAATTTTTCCAAGGTTTTGGCACTTTAACTTTGTTTCAGTGTGGTTTCAGACAGGGAAAAAAGATGAGGTAAGAAGCATGTGTAAGGAGGAGTGAAAAAGGGAGAGGAGAAATTTTCTTCTAAGATCAAGGTCTCAAAAGCAAAGCAATAGAAAAAGGGATAATTAAAATGTCTGTATGTGTATTGATAGTATAACAAGGGGGTTGTGTAATGCCTTATTTTGCCTTATTAATGAGAGTAAGCAGGATGGGGTTAATATGAGTTGGATGGGAGGTGTCACATACTTAGTATATTAGCATCATTTGCTGGAACCGTTTAGAAAGGATGAGGTGGACAAGGAACTGGATTATCAGTGTCAAATCACCTGTTTGGGAATAAAGAACAAATGATCTTGAATTCTAGTGTATCATGTTAAGGTGATAATATCTTAAGTTTAAGATGAGGTGTTAATTGCTCTTTACTATCACTGTAGATAGTAAACACTATCAGACTATTGAAGAAATGTCCTTGTCTCTAGGACATTTCTGGCTTGATCTGAGAAGCAGCAGCAAGTATCAGAAATAATAATAGTTAATTTCTAAAAAATAAAGTTAAAATACCTTAGTGTTTCTTGAGTGAAATTTATATTACACTGTGTGTAATCCTTGGGAAGTACCTAACAATACTACAAGACACTACAAGGTGCCTCAAAACCCACAGTGAAGGCTGAAGGCTGAGCTGCTTTGAGCCTGTTGTTAGATTGAAGTGAGACTTATATGGTTTTGATAAGAGAGGTAAATAGATGATATATTCACATTCCTGGGAATCTGTCTGCTCATGGAAAGGAGCTTTAAGAGTTGATTTAAAAATGCTCGTGATCCTTTTTTTTTATATTTTTTAATTTTTTTTTTTCTTCTTCTCCAGAAAGCCTTAAAACACAGTTCACGCAAGACCTGATATTCCTTTCTTTAATTTTCAAATAGTCAATCAAGGCCAATTATTTTATAAATACTGTGTTGCAGATATAACAGGCTAGCATTTCATGAGGCCCTCAAGGTTATGTGCAGGAAGGAACATCAAGAGGCCTAGATCTGGATAATATCTCACTTGGGCAGGCCGACTGAACAAGTGCTTCTCTTTCTGAAGGCATCGATTGCTTGTACTCCACGACTTAATACTTCTATATGCGAACAATCACATACTTATCCAGTCTGCACCGTTGGAATTTGTAAAGTTGGAAGAACTGTAAACAAAGCAAATTATCCATGCTGTGTTATGTGAATTGGCTCATATTTAGAGCACTTGCAAAATTTGTTTGTTTTACAACTAGGCTGAAAACAAAGATTTCCAGAATGAGGGGAATATTTCTTAATTCTGAAAAGTTGCTTAGGCTTGTGAGGGGGAATACTGAACTGAATGTGAGCTTGCAGAGCGTCACCATGGTGGAAGGGAATGCTGCTGGCGCTTGAAATTTGCCTGTAAGGGAATAATGGGAATTACAATGTAACTGCTCCTGAAATGCTGTGTTTGAATTCGGTGTCCCTGATCCTGGGATGCAGAAGAGTTAGAGGGAGGCTCAGAAGCTGCCATGCACTTCAGGCCAGGGCCTCGTTCTCTAAGAGTGATCACGGCTGGATGTCTGGGAGGAAGATGAGGAACAGGATGAATTTAATCTGATTATCCCCCCCTCCAGCCATTTTGAGCTGGGGGAGGAGGGAGGCTGAGATGCTTGTAGTTTGTGCTTCCAAATGCTTGTCTTGTGTCTGTTCCTTTGCAGATTTCTTGGATCTACAATATCCTGTGGCAAAGAGTTCATAGGTTTGCTACCATCTTCACCAAGAGCAGCCTGCCTCCTGCTTGCTTTGTTTGATGGCCCTGGGGCCTTATTCTTGGAGGATTTTTTTTTGTTTTAAATGATGCTGAGACAAGCATTATGTGGGATCTTTGCTCCTTTCCATCCTTCTCCAGTGCTGGCATATTGGAGTGGGGGGGTGTTTTTGCTCAGATTCTCTGACTTTATTTACTGTGCAGCTCTGTGCAAGCCTGTCTAGCCCAGCTGGAGGGGAGGGAGCAAATGTCTGGGGACAGGAAGGAGTTGCATGGGCCTCCATAACTGCCTCATGCAACTGTTGTAATTTTTTTTTGAGAAGAAAAATCTAGAGTTGAATCCTAAATTACCTGTATGTGTGTATGAGCTTTAGCATTATAATTGGGGCAAAATACCAGGATTTAATATTTTCAAAAATTTCTATTTTACCACAGCAGTTCCTCAAAGCAGGATTTTAACAGTGTGAAGGTTTGTGACCTTTCTGATAAAGGTCAGGTTAGAGCTTGCTCTGAGTAGTGCTTGAGCAGCTAGAGCTGATCTCTGCTGAACAAATGATAGGCGTTTTTCAAGAGTTCTCTGTTTACCTGGGGCCTGAATTTTCTGGAAGAGCAAGCACTTAGCCTGTTAATTATGTTTAAATAGAAGCACTTAACAGCTCTGAAAATTGGCCCCGGGAGGAAGGCAGGAGAGTGGTGGAAGAACTGGTCGGAGTAGGTACACCATGCCTGGCGAGTCCCTGGCTTCCTGGGTGTCCTGGCTGGTCAGCACGTGCTCTGCAAGGGCAGGAGGGATTGGACCTTCTACCAGCTTTGCTTTTCCATGCTTCCTGCAGTGAGATACAGAAAATGCACTTAAGTGCATTTAATTAATTAATGCCCTTAGAAATGCGCTTAAATCCTCGTGTCCTGGGTGCCTGTGACTAGATAGCAGATGCTGCTGGGAAGTCCAGCATACAAGGCCCATGTGAATGACCCCCTTAAGGCCCCACGGGGCCAGCAGAGCTGCTCAGTGGCTGCCACTTGCTGGTCCTCCCCTCTGGAAGGAGGTAAAACCACACGGCCTGGGTCCTTCCTGCTCGCCTCAGACTGTGCCGCAAGTCACGAGGTGCATCTTCTGGCCTGCAGGCGTAGGCTGCTCCCTTCGCTTGTTCCCGGCAACTCTGTGTAACTCCAACCTGGTATCCCCAAGGCTTTTATCTTTCTTCTGAAGCCACTTCCTGTGTTTTGTTTGAAATACGCTGCAGGAAATGAATCTATATACTGTAAAAAGTAGAGCTGCTTGGTCCTATGTTTAAATAATAATGCAAGGTTAAGCCAGAGGGTGTGGTGTTTTTTTGTTGTTTTTTATAAATTCCATAATGCTCTTGCTCCAAGCTTTGCCAGCTGACTTTTCCTGCTGTCTCATCAGTCTCTCGCTGTGGCTGGGATATGACTCAGCAGACCATGCTCAGGATCAGTGTCTCGTGTAGGCCGAGCTGCTCTTCCCTAGAGCTCCCCAAGGGCTGTGCCAAGTGTGGGCAGGCAGCAGCGCATCACATGCTGCTGTCATCCTGGTACGCAGAAGCAGGAATATATGCTTGTGTATTTAGGGTCTTTCTGATTTTCATGCATGTTTTTTAGCTTGTGACATCCTAATTATCAGTGAGTAAACAAGGGAAGAGTTTTTTGTGCCTGTAATTTTAAATGGCAGAGCCTTCACAGAGAAGCTACTCTGTGTCCAAGGAGCAAAAGAAATGGATAAAAACAGCATGTGGAGTGTTAAAGGAGCATGTGGGTGTATCTTTTGTGATGCCTAAGTAGGCATTCCCTCAGCCCTCATCTGTTAGCAGATTAATTTTTTTAATGTTGTATCCTGATTTAATAGATAGATAGAAATTTTATAGTGGTAGCATTGTGATGAATATATTTAGGTTCTGACAGTTAACTCGATAGCTCGATGGGCTTGCTGAGGAGCTGTTTCTCAGACCAGAGACCAACTGAGGGGCAACTTCTGGTCTTCTCCATAATCCTACCATAGCTTTCCTAGACCCAAAGCCTTCCATAAAACCTCACTAAGCCTTTTTTTTTTTTTTTTTTTTTCTTTCTGCATCCCCACTTCCTGAA
This sequence comes from Crypturellus undulatus, assembly GCA_013389825.1. Lineage (NCBI taxonomy): Eukaryota > Metazoa > Chordata > Aves > Tinamiformes > Tinamidae > Crypturellus > Crypturellus undulatus. Next base: position 184,728 of record VWPW01026051.1, on the reverse strand, counting down.
ACAGCCACTGACCCTCTCTTCCTCCCTTTTGTATAAGAAGCCTGAAACAACGAGCTCTGGCTGTAACCACATCTGTCCCAGACTGTACTTTATTTTAGAGCTTAGGCCGGGCTCAGGCCATGCAGTTCCTGCAGGAGGGTGTCCTACCCATCCTCATTAACTGCAGGATCCCCCCCCTCCCGGCCTCTGCAGCTGAGGAGCTGCAAGCAGAGCCGCTTTTGCGGGGCTAGTGGGTAGCGACCTCAACCTGCTCGAGGCTCATGGCCAAAAGGGCAGGTGGTGATTGCCCGTTTGGCAGCTGCTTTGTCACAAGTTGAGTTAAGCCACTTTTGGGGCTATGTCCAAATCCGGGACTGCTCCAGCGGTGCTAGGTCTCTGCTCAGAGAAGCTCTACAGAATCATATGCATTAAATCTTGATATAATCTTGATTAAATCAAGATATTCGTGTTGGGGGGAAAAATGAATGTAAGCTCTACGCACTGCTTAGTCTTATAAGCCTATCTGGTGCTCTCCTTAAAGCTTAACTAGCAAGGTGCAAATAAGTTTAGGGATTTTTGTTGGAGGAGATGTGTGCCAAGCATGTTTCTTGAGGAAGGTCTTTATATTTTCTCATTCCTCCTTCTCCATTTTACTTCAAAACTTGAATGAATATCAGGAGAGCCCTGAGAAAGACAGTGAATATGAGAGCTTCCCTTACAGTATCATGTATATGTATAAATATATATATAATTTTAGGCCTGTAACTGAAAACAGGATGTAGAATTTGCATAAGAATTGGGTTCCTGACCACAAAGACATCAATTGCCTGATGATCTAGCCAAGTGCTTGACAGAAAATGTGGAAGGCTTCTGTATCTGATCTAAGGATAAGTGTAATTCTCTTGCAGTTCTCAGCAGAACAGCCTGTTTCTGAGATGTGATCAAAAATTGATGCACGATGCCTACAACGATATTTTTTGCTCTGGTGTATGAGTTGCTGCCACAGAAACCTGTGGGGAGTAAACATCTTGCAGGTGACCAGCTTAGCCTGAAAAGTTATTTCACATGCCGCTGATTACAAGAGAAATGGTATCTGAGGTGCCCTCTATCCAAGGCAGCACTTAACAGACTCCTCCTTACTGTCTTTAATGAACAAATGTGGATTTTTATTCTGATTTTCTTTGTTATCAAGAAAATTCACACAGGAAAAGTGTTAATTGGATAATTTATTCTATTTTTTATGTAATTCACCTTGCAAGTTTTAGGATGTAGACTTCTCTCCCAGCGATCTTTTAAGGGTGTGATTGATCGCTGTTGCAATGTGTTGAAATGCCTAAAACTCTCTACTGGCTGATGATTCTGCCAAAGCACAAAATTCATCCTGCAACTCCACCTGTCTGTACCAGTTCATTCACGGGGACCTTTCATGCTACACAAGCACAAGAGGAGAACATTTTAGACATTTTAGAAGTAAATCCTTAAACAGAATGGATCTTGGGGCGAGTTGAATGCTCTTGAACTAGGATTTGGAAGCAGCGAAAAGAGATGATGTGAACAGCTTTTAATGTGGAGCCTGCAGTTTTCTTTGATATCAGTAAAGCCAAACTGTGGAAGGGAGGTCTCTTGGTGCGGAGCTTATGACAGTCTTGGGCAAGATGGCTTAGCGTTGGTTTGTGTGACATTAATCTGGCTAGTGGAGGACTAGAATGGAATGTTGCCAAACGATGCTGAGCATGTAGTAATGCGGCGCTGGAGCTTTCCACCACGTACGTGCCACCTGCATACCCAGCAAGTTTGTTGAATCTTAGGCTAAAGTTTCTATTGCTGCATCTTAGCTCTGGCTGTTATCTGTGCTTTTGAAGTTAAAGATAGCTCCTGTGTACCTGCACACTCTGTAATTGCGTCCCTGATAGCTGTGGGCCTCATAGCCAGCAGCTGTTTCATCTGCCTTTAGGTGCTGGACAGACATTGCTCGCAGGCTGTTCTTCGCTTGGCTTGTTGATAAATGTTTGTTCTGAAGGGGGACAAAGCACTGAGCCAAAGTGTGTGGTGTCGGCACCTGAGAACAGTTAATCTAACGTGGTGGTGTCGACACCGGGTAGGACTTTGGTCTGCCTTGTGGCTAGTGCAGGTGGGTAACAAGCTCCCAAGTCCATCCTCCCATGGCCCTCGGCGCTCAGTGAGGTAACAGCGGGGAAGAACGATGCTGGGGCAAGTGAAAACTAGGTCAGTGTGTGGGAGCCGGCGTCTCTGCTGGAAACAACGATCACTTCCTTTGTCACACTTATTCCTGCGTTGCGCAGTTATACCTATCTAACTGACTACAGAATTTCACTGTGCCTAGTTAAATAAACTATTAGGTAAATCTAGTTGTATCATGTACATATGAATCGGGAGACAACTAGCAAACACTCGCCTATCCCAAATTTTCTGTATATTTCCTTCTTCCTTTCCTTCCTGAATGTTTTTGCCCCCCTCTAAAGCTTTGTGTGACAAGATCTCCTTTAGTTTCACTGCTGTGAACAGAGATAGGACTTCGAACTACCACCCAAGTACTTTTACATGTGATATGGGCAACTTTTATCAGACTCTCCTGGCCCTCCTCCCTTTTCTCGCAGTGCAGACACCAAGCTTGGTTAGACGCTGCCTTGCCCTGGGAAGGTTGGCTAGGTTTGGATGGAGTGAGAATTGCCAGAGGTTCATGGAGAATGAATAGGAACTGAAATTGGGAAGCTGCTTGCTTTTAAAAACATAGTCGAGAAGGTAAACTGTTCAAAAACAAAGAATTCAGAACTTGTTTTTGTGCAATGGGTATATTTTGAAGTTATTCAAACAGAGTTGTGTTCAAGTAGTGTTGCTCAGTCTACAACCTCTCTTGTTGAATGAATGTTTCTTATGATAGAGTGGTCCATAAAACATAAGAAAATGTAGTGTGAGGAGTATTAATTCTGCCACTGGGAGTTTTAACTTGCAATTCTGTTGTGCTTATATTAGCAGTTTATTCACAGAATCTTTCTCAGCTATAGTACCTGTTTCACAGAATTCTATATTGCTTCATTTTAAAACTGAAGAGAGTTATCCCCCTCCCTCCCCATGTCTACTACTCTTCCTTATTACTGTTGTGTCAATCATCATATTTTGTGCTATAATCAGTTAGTTTATGCCATCTGAATCTTTATGGTTGTTCCTCAGAATCTTTAATAGAAACCCAAGTTTCATATTTCAAAGATGATTTTCTTTTCTAAATTTCTTTAGCCCGGGCTAGATAAAGACTAGCTCCATATGCCCGGTGATTTTAGTTTTCCTGGGCAATGATTTTGTTGTACAGCTGAGTGATATCAAGACTTTGATGTTCATCAATGTGAATTAACCCCTTAATGCCACTGAAAAGGGAGCTGTTGTGCTTCTGTCCCTGCTCTGCCTTCTCCCCCCTGAGCTGGCACTGCATTCGTCTGATCAAAAGGTAGGTTGAGTAAGATCAGTAAAGACTAGAAATCACTTTTTTTTCTGAATGAATTAGTTTTTGGTTTTAATCAGTTGAATTGACTCACTGTGGTATGAAATGAGAGCCTAAGCCTAAGGCAAAAAGAAGTGGGAGGGAGAAAAAGGTCCTCTCCCCATTAGTGGCTGTTAATCTGATTTACAAAACCATAGGCTTCTGTTTGCCCTGAGAAATTGCCTATCACTTGTTAAATGATGTGAGATTCAAGGCATCCAGAGCACAAAAGCCATATGCTTCTTAGTGGTTTGTCTTTATAAGTCCTTTGAAACTTAAATTCTGCGTATCTTGGTGTAATTGTACTGCATTACACAACCATGGATTTCCTATGTTATGAGTAAGTGAGCTATCAAACTGATGTTCCAGGCCACTGCAATTTTGCCGAGGTCAATTTGGTGGCTGTTGGAGTCTTATTTCCATTTCACTCCTTAAGCATACATCAAGTGTTTTTTGACATCTGCTACTTTCTTTTTCTTTCAGGTATTTACATATGGGTGAGTTGGTTCATCCCATAAAGGTTTTTTTTCTATGTAAACAGAATTGACTATCAGTTGTTTCAGAATGAGCTCAGAATGTTGGCTGGTAACTTTTACAATTATTTAAAAAAATATGTTTATCATTTAATTTAAGAGCTGTCAGCATTTTTTTTTCTTCATATATCTACCTAGTATGTAGGGAAAAATACTTTCCACAGTTTTAGTTTCTAATCCCTTTACCACTTTTATTTCTGTCCTTTGTTTGTATAGCTGCAGTAAACAAACTTTTGGTAATAACAAACCTCAAGATACCAAAGTGATTTATAATGTGAAGAAAGACTACCCAGCAAAGTTCTTTGCTCAGTTCCCAAGCTTACAGTCTTAGACAAGTTTCAGAGACCTGTAGATGTACTGCTTGTGCTGAACTTCTGGCATCTGAGTAGTCCCTGGTCTTGTTTTTTGATTTTGATGTGGCCTGTTGCTTGTACTTCACAAACACTTTGACATGTATGTTGACATGTTGGAAATGTTTTGACAAATGTGTTCCAGTATTGTAGTGTGGCAGTATGAACGGTAAATTGCAAAAAATACAAAATGAAATTTCACAATACTTAAGTGTAAAATCTTCAGAAGAAATGCACTTGCTTCAGGGTCCTATATTGTTCACAGAAAATTTGATCTGGACACTTAAAATTTTGCCCAAAATGAAGAACTAGTATCTCAATATCATTTACATCTCCAAGAGCAGATGTGGCTATATGGCTCAGTAATGCAGTTCACATCTGTTAGTTTTCTGCAGGAGAAATAGGGGAGGGAGAACAAACTTCTGTTTTCAGAGCTAGTGAGCTGTTAAATCAGTTCAGCCTTAAGTGTAGCTCAACCTTGTGAAAGGAGGATTGCACATTTGTGTCTGCAAAACTTTTGCTTAAGGAAGTGATCCAGTTGTGGTTCGGCCTTGCCTTAAGAATTGTGTGAACTATTCTCCAAAATGTGATTGACAAAATAAGTTTACTTTCTCTTAGCTGTTTTCCTTTCCTGTCTTTAAATGTGAATCTCTTTCTTGTTTAAAGAGCGTTCAGGGTAATTATATTTATCTACATCACATTCCCTAGAGACATGCAAAATTATATCATGAAATTTAAGCAACTGTTTAAAAATAACCTCAATGTGCGTTAAGGTTCTGCCTCAAATGAGAAAAGGAACGTGATCTTCGTCTCATCCAGAGAAAACTGAAGGTGTTTGCTGGAGACAAGCGGTCTCACAGAGACTAAGGATACCGGGCATCTGCACCACAAAAGCTGTTTCTTGTGTGCAGCCAGTTTGCTTCAGGGCAAGGAGAGACAGATGGGTCATTGCAGCCAGTAAAACTCTCCCCAGCTGATACTACATAATCAAACTCCTGAGCAATTGTTCTTAGCTTGCATTTAGCAAAGCCTGCTGCTCCTTTCACCTGAAAAGTTGGTTTGTGATCTCAAAGGCTTCATATTTCCACCTGTATCAATTGCTTTAACAGTAACCTACTACCCTGATAACCTTTCATCCTACAAGATGACTTTGCTTCTTGTGTTCTCTCATTCCTCTTCACTGTGACCCAAAGTATTCACACTGAAAATGGAAACCTGGGAAAAGATGGGAGAGAGCTCCCAGAAAAAAAGACCCATCTCCTTTTCTGGGAATGAATTTTATAGGAGCTGGAAACCTAAGCTCGCTGCCCATCAACATTCCTCATTAGCAGGGAACAGTTGTGCAGCCTCCCATCACCACAGCGGGTGCGTGAAAGCCTTTCTATATGGGTTTGCATGCAGAATAATGTATGCAAACCATGATGTTTAATAAACATTGCCACCACCTATTTCTTAAGGATTGATCTCTATCTGCCTGATGTGCAAATAGTAGGTCTGGTTTCTATCCGATAAGTTATCTGTTGATCTGAATCCTTCCTGCGTCATCAGACAACAAATATATCACAGGGAACTTCACCCTGTCTTTACGGGGCATCCCCACTGGGTCCTGCTCTGTTAAGCTTCTGTTTTTCACAGTAGAGTTCAATTTACAGAATTTTCCAGTCACCCCATTTTAATTCTTTCTTCTGGGTGACACACCATTTTGGCAACACGCTAATCCCAGTATGTTCCAACTATTGCCATTTTTTTTCAGATTAGATTTAGAACTAAAGTGCTGTTTTCCTGGCGTCATCTCACTGTTGTTTGTTTTTTCTTATTTTCTCAATATGCAAAATTACTTTTTCACCAATTGGAACATATGAAGTGGTTTTTTTTTTTATTTTTGTCTTTCCTTTTCCTAAACTTCACTGACCTCTTTAACTAGATTTTTCTTCCTCTTCTCACTTTTTAGACAAGTTCCCAGGAAGAAAGCTTGGCAAGATATGCACCACAACATTCAATCCCCAGCATGAGAGCTGCTTAGATCCTCTGTGTCCTTTGCTCACACACCCTTCACTGTCCCTAAAGCTCTCCTGTCTCTTGCTCTGTGTCAGTCCAGCTGGTCTGTAGTGCCTGATACGTGAAGTGCCAGCAAAGGAGGACTGTGGCAGTGTCCTGTCACAGGACTGCTTGGAGGGCAGTCTTGATGGAGAGGCCTTCTCCATCCCCTCCACTCGAGGGGTTCCTGTGAAAATGCAGTGTGCAGACACTGCTGCAAGGCCCAGTGCCCCAAAATACCCCACTGCCCAAAGTGGAGATTTTGTTTTTCCTTCCACCCTGTGCATGCATGCAGAGCGCTAAGAGGCTGTAAGGGAAGGATGGCAAGAGATACTGTGGTTCATTGACTTTAGTCGTATGGAAAAATATCGTTTCACACTTTGGTACAGCACAGTCAAATGATAACGAACTGTTAAAAATATGCAGCATTGTTCTGCTGAGCCTTTTCAGGTTAAACCAGAGCAGCTAAAAACACTTTTTTTTTTTCCTAAGGAGAGGGTAGGTAGGAGGAGGATTTAAGTCTCTTGTGTTTGCAGTTTTCCATGAAGAAAAGAATATCAGTGCCAAACTCTTATTTGCAAATATGTTGAAATGTGCTTTTCATTTAGAGCAAGAGTAGCAGCCTTCTGTTATATCAGTTCTGTGGACTGGTGGTGATTTTTTCGGGGAGCCTGGTGACTTTTTCATTATTTTAAAAAACTTACCTGAAAATAGGGCAGAGTCACAGCCATTTGTTGATAACGAAATGGTGGGAAATTGTTCAAGCTGTCGGTGTTTCAGAATCACGTGGCTGGGTTTTAGGAATAGCTTTGGGAATTGCTGTTCTTTAGTAAAGAAAATTTCTGTGACTACGGAGCACATATATGGTCATGATAGGTGCAGGACTTCTACATTCCCGAGGTCTTTGTGCGTGTCTCAAATGAATTAAGTGATACTTATGGTGCCTGCATGCATCTCTATTGTCACGGTTGGTATCAGGCCTTGGTCACTGATATGGAAGATAACCACCCAGAAAGCTTTGTTAGCTTGGTTCCGTATCACTGCTTTTTTATGGTTAGGTTACTGGAAGTGATTGCTATCTCCCTTGAACTTGTTTCAATTCAGATTTGCAAGACAGGCTTTCACTCCTTAGTTCTAGTTGGCTAGACTGTAGTGGCTACATTGCTTTATTTCTCTTAGTAAATGGGTCCTAGTGACTTGGGACTGCAGTGTCTTAAAACAGCAGTGAGGTACTCAGATGCGGAAAATGATGAATAGTATGTTACAGTTTTAAGGAAACCATCATTACATTGTATAAACTCATAGTTCCTCCACATCTTGAGCACTGCGTGCAGTTTTCCTTCCTCCATCTCAAAAAGGATATATTGGAAGAAGAAAACGTACACTGGAGGACAGCCAGTGGAATAGGAGAATGGTAGTGTTAGCCTAAAAAAATGAGGCAACCAAGAGAAGATACAGAGGTCTGCACTGTCATGAACTGCATGGAAAAGGTGAACAAGGAATGACCATTTGTTCACCTTCAAAGTAAGCTTACTGGAGTAGTCAGTGAAATTAGTCATCTGTAAAGCAAAAGAAGGGAAGCACTACTTCATGTAGTGGGTAATGACATTTTGGAGGTCCTTATCATAGGCAGTACCTCTGCTCTTTTAAACTACTGGGTTATTTGCCTGCTGTGGCTCCGGCTACGTTGGCATTCCTACTGGTGTTTCTGGTGTAGGCTGGCCTGATGGTTTGGAAACTCTCTGGTTGTCACTGCTGGCACCGCACAACCCGCTGCTGATTTCGGCTGCCAGCAGGTTAGTCCATAAAGTTAATGGTTACGGTATCTCCTTGCACTGGGAGGTTGTGTCTCAGTACGAGTGGCCCAAGATTCTGTTAACTCTTCTTGACCTCTGCTGTTCTGTTTATACAACTATTTGCATAGCTGCAGAGGTGTAATTCCCCTATCGTGTCAAGGTCTCTTAGATGATACACTGGTTGACCTCTTTATCATACTCCATCAGTAGCTGCTTTCCAAGTTAGTCCTGTGTTACTATTTTGTGTTACAATTTTTTGTAAGGTTTCCCACAGCTGAATTAGATATAATTATTGAATTAGGTATAAACATATTGATAAGGGGGGAAACTGAATTAGGTATAAATATATTGATGAGGGGGGAAAATATCTAGTCCAGTCAGCCATGAAGAGGCCTATATTTTCTTGCCTGTTCTCACTTAACATTCATTTTCCCTGCTCATTAATATTACTATTTTTATATAATTCTTGTTTTACATGTTTCCTGAAAATGCAGAGATATTCAGTCCACCCACTGTGTCCTTTTCTTGCAAATGCAGTAGGATTAAATTTGCATGAACACCTCTTCAGTTCTCAGATTGATATTCAGCCAATGCCCCTGTTCAGCATTTGTGCAGTGCAGGAAAAACTTGGGAGGCAGAGCCATCAGTCGCTGTTCCACTAAGCAAATGTTCAAGTTCAAAAAGCAGCCAACTGCTTTTATTTTACAGCCTGAGGGGAGGTATCTCCTTTCCACCCAGTCATGTTTGAAAAGAAGGTGGGTACCGAGAAGATCGGCCTGGCTGCACTCCATGGTGCCTTGGTGGTGCTCTGGATACCCATGGGGCTACCACCAGAGCAAAACCACCCGCAGATAGTGTCAGAAGATGAGAGAGCATGAGGGGACTGGGCAAGTGGCGCAGCGTAGTGTTGTACTGTCTTTGCTGGAGTTTCTGTCTGTAGCCATTCATGAGAGTTTAGTTTGTGACCTTGGCCTAACTATACAAGTACAGTAAATGGGATGAGCAGCAGCTCTCCTTTAATGGATTCATTGGAACTTTTTCCTCTGGGAATCTGATGATTTTTATTTATAATTTTAAAGTTTTATATGCACAATTAGAAACAGAAGGGAAAAAGATGCACTGTTTAAAGTGATTTCATAGAACCATAGAATCATTATGGTTGGAAAGGACCTTCAAGATAACCAAGTCCAGCCATAAACCCTTCAGCACCCTACCTGCTAAACCCTTAGTGCCCGTGTCCCTACGCGCCTCATCTCCACGTTTCTTGAACTCTGCTAGGGATGGTGTCTCCACCACTTCCCTGGGCAGCCTGTTCCAATGCTTCACCACTCCTTCCATGTAGAAACTCTTCCTAATGTCTAATCTGTACCTGCCCTGGTGCAGCTTGAGACCATTTCCTTTTGTCCTACCAGCGGTTATTCTGAAGAAGGGATCACCCTCCACCCTCCTACAACCTCCTTTTGGGTAGTTGATGTGGTTTGGAATAGTACCAAGTCAGATAGTTAGGGTTAGTGTAAGGGTGGTGTTCCGAATACGTTATTGTTGGGATTAAGCAACAGAGAAACAAGAAGCACCTGATTTGGGCTGTGGTAGACTGGCAGATACACTGAGAGAGCTACTTTTGGCCTTGGGTAAGACTTACCGCTAAGTCTGCAGGGGGCTTCCTGACACAGCGATAGCTTCAGGTGTTCTGTTTCCAGGAGGGGAAAGTATGGCAAACACCTCTTTAAAAGAGAACTAGGATAGAAAAAAATCCCTAGCTTTTACTACTTTTGCTAATAGAGGAAACGTGGCACTGGCCAGCATGAACCTCCTGAAGCCCCTGCAGTGTGTGGGTGTTGCAGCCCTTCCCTCCTCCCCTTATATCCCAGGCAGCTTCACAGTACCCAGCCCGCCTCCTGCAAGGGGGGGGGGGAATATGTTTTGCTTTTCAACAGGGTAGGAATCTGCTTTGCCTTATGTCATCTGAGGGAAAAACTCAGATACGAATGAGTATTTCTTAAAACTATGTCTTTAAAATGCTCATTCGTTCGTTATGCACTGAGAATTCCTGAAATTGCAAAAATATAAAGATGGGGAAGGTGACATGAATGTTTTAATTCAGCTAAAAAACATCTTGAAGGAGCATTTCTTAGATTTTATTAAAAAATGATTTTAAGAATCTTACCCCAAAAGCTACTATGTATTGAAATTAAGTCATCATCATTGCCAAATGTCTTTCACAATGTAGTGATAGGTATTTTGCCTTCATGTCTGTGTTGCACAGTTCTGGTTATCCTGGAGTCACAGAAGAGATATCCCTTGAGCAGCATGGAACAGCGTAATTTATTTCACTCTTTGTTGGAGGAGTTTCTCCTTGTAGGATTGAGTCTGTATTAGCAGTTGTACATAAATAATGCATTACAGCAGCATCCACTATTTGCCATCCCTCTGTCCATCCCATTAGCATTCTGTTGCTGATGGTTTAATACTGTGTTCTGCCACAATGGTCATTATCCTATTTTTCTGTCCTTCACCATAAATTGATTGGACTTTGATTGATCTGAGGAAGATGATGAAAATGCAGATGGCCAGAAAGGGGCAGCAAAAAGCCCTCATCCTGATACTCCTGTGCCTAACTCTGTCCTTTATATGTGTCTTGTCCCTGGGTATTGAAATTGTGTGCATGTCTTCCCTGTCTATTTGCTAAGGACAAAGCTGTTTTGCTCTGTGTCATGCTGCTAACTGGGGAGCTTGTCAGGGTTGCATCCTTGGCACGTCGCGGGCACCTTGCTGTGCAGAGCAGGCTGAGCTTGTGTGAGTGTCTGTGGTGTGAAAGCAGAGTTATGTGACTCTGTCACTTTAGTTTATAGAAAATGCTGAGGCAGTCCGGAGCGTTAATCTGCCTGTGGAAATGAGCTGGTGGCAGGGTCAACCCTGACACACTGCCGGGCTCCTCCTTCGCTTTTGCATGTGTTACAGTTGGGAATACGAGTACTCGCCCTTCTTTTTACAGTCTGCCTCGTGTTCTTTGGCAGTAGCAAAGGTTGCAGCAAACCGACTGTGAGCCAGAAGCCTCGCGTCACTCGTCCCACTTCTGTCTTCCCTGACGTCCCTCCACTTTGGAGCTCAGGACCGGCCCCCTCAGGAGGACCGAGGCTTCTCTTCTCTGGCCCTGGTGCTCGGTTTCCTGGGCCCAGCGGTGCCTCTCGCCTTTCCACGGGCCAGCCAGACAGCGGGACCCTGTGGGAGGTGGTGGGGGCCCTTGCCGAGGGGCCACCGCGGGCGCCCCATGCGTGGTCCTGCGTCTGCCCGGCCGCGCACGTGGAGCTGGGGCTGCGCACCACCCTCGCCGCCCCCAGGTACGCGCCCCAGGTGAGGTCTGCGCGGGGCCGAGGGCTGTGGGGACCTCCCTGCCGTCACGGTGAGAGTGACACCCGGCTCACGCTGCTGCCCCTGCAGGGGTGCAACGGGATCTGTGTGGCAACTGGTGGAAAATGTCGTCTGAACTGTGCGTGTTGTGTGTGTTTGCAGAGCTCCTCCCATACGTGGGGCTCGAGGGATGAGGTATTTGGTATGAAGAGATAGTGGTTAACCAGCACACACCACGGCCGTACCGGTGTAGGCTCAGTGTGCCTACGTGCTGGCTTCTGTCTGAGCTCTGACAGCAGCTCCTCACAGCAGGTGCCTATATTCAGCAGCCATACTGTAGCGGTCGGGGAGAAAAACATTGGAGCAGTTCGGTATTGATGCAAGAGCATGTGTTAATTATTCTTTCCGAGTTCCTGAGTGGTTACCAAATCTGCAGCACTTGATGACATTTGGCTTGTCCTGCAATGCAATTTCAGGACCTAATAAATATTTTTGACCTGTGTTCCTGTTCACAGATGTTGTTTGCACATCCTGTGAACCTTCTTTGAAACATGCTGATGGACAAATGTATTGAAAGTCATTAGCTTGAATGATATCTTTTTCCTCTATAGATGACAGCCAAAACAAAACCAATGAAAAGAAGGAGAAAAAAATGGTTTCCCAGAAACCCCATGGCACCATAGAATACACTGTAAGTATTGGTGTGTAGTTTGGTCGCTTCTGCTTTTCAAAGTGAAGTTGTTGAGGTTGGTAACCAAAATGACACAAAACTGAAAATGCCAGGAGAATGTTCACTGTAATTTGTGTGTATCTCAGTGAAGGTTACTCCAAATATCCTTGCATGAGGAGTGTTAGACTGAAATCCAGAACCACTAGTCATCCGGTGTGTTCTGCTTATCCTCACAATTGCTTGTCCTATTTTTACTTCCGCAACGTGGCCCGTTAATAGACTAATTGTTTCCTCCCCACCCCCGCCCTGAGTAAGACTCTTATTCCATAGTGTTGCTTAGGACAGCAATGTGATTGAGAGACAACCTTCTCTAAACAGAAGCACCATGGACAGATATGGACCTCACACCTTGAAGGCCTGTCTCTGTGCAGAGTCACTCCAGTGGGGTCCCAAGCCTCTGGACAGTGCTTGTCCCTTGCACTCCTCCACGCAGTGCCAGTGTAAAGGGCTGGTGTCCTAGCTGGGAGCAAAGCAAACATGTGGCTTGACATGACTGGGACTGATGAAAGGGCAATGAACTCTCTCACATAGGTGTCCTTTTCCTGCTTGCCATACCAATTCAAATTAAGGTGGTACTGCATTAAAGGGATATTGCAGCTCAATCTTATATGAGAGGGAAATCTTTAACACATTTGTGCTTTATTTACTGTATAGCATGAGAGATTTTTTTTTTTCTGGATATTGATTTATCACATATTTTCTATGGAAAAATAAGTCTACTAAACAAAAGATGAATTTTCTTATCAAATCTACTGCCTGAAAACTGTCCATTAGATGGTTTTAGTTCAGCTGTTGTGCTATATACAATCACTACCATATCTTAAGCTTCAACTCTTTTTCAGGCTGGAAATGAGGACACTATAAACAGCATAGCATTAAAGTTTAACATCACCCCAAACAAGCTTGTGGAACTTAATAAACTTTTTACGCACACGATTGTTCCAGGACAGGTAAATCTTTTATAGATCTTAATATCTGAAACCTGATTATTTGCTCTGTATCTGAAGACATTTACTGCTTTCACATATCTTTCAGGTACATGGATACAAGGGGAATGGACAGTAATTTAAATCTCTCAAATGGAAACTCAGTCCTTCCCTGAGTGGGGAGGTGGAATGGGACTTTGTAATTACTCTGGCTGATTTTTGTTATTTATTTGCTGTCACAAAAGCTTTAAGATTACTCAGAAGCTCAAGAGGAATGTATCTGTTGCAAGAGAGCTGCTTGCTTGAAAAACCTAGATAAATGCTACATAATGCATTAAGGGGAATAAGAGGCAGTAATTGAAATGTCTCTTTGGCTTTTATATTAGAGATGAGTCAGTCTCCTGTAAGATGAGAATAGATGGATACACGATGGGCTCTTGGAGAGATTCAAGTAATGGAAATGGAAATAGGAGGGCTAACACCCAGGTTATAATAAAGAGGAGATCTCTACTCCTGCTCCGTAGATGAGAAGAGGCTGAAGTGTGCTAGTTTGTAGGTGGGGTAGCTGAGTTGGGGTGGCTTGCCTAAGGTCATGCAGGAGACAAAGGCTGGGATAAGCCATGTTTTTCTTTCGATGTCGTTAATTTAAACTGTCTTTTGTTGTTTGTTGTTTTCTTAAACTTTAGGAACATTTTCTTTGAGATGTCCAAAGCTGTACTGCAGTTGAAAAACTAGGACATACACTGTTATAGATTGTAAAAAGTCAAACAAAGCATTGTATTTTTCTATGAATTCATTTGTACTAATGTAAGAGCTTCTTTAAATGAAGCACAAAATGCTGAAATAGTGCATTTTGGAAACAGGCAGCCTGCAGTGAAGCTGCTAGCACTAAAAAATCTCCCTGCTCAAGAAGAATGGTCAAACTTTTTTTTGCTGTTATGAGTTAAAAAGTTAGTAAAAGTTAGCTCTGAGTGAAAGTTAGTAGAGAAGCTTGGAATGTAACCTAGGAGGTTCTTGCCCTGGTGAAAATATTTTGTTTTCTTGCCTATGCTACTGCACAAAATGTAGCATTAGATGCTGTAATGAGATCTGCCTTTGCTCCACCGCTAATGAAGGAGGACTCTAGGGTAAGAAGTCATTGAAGAGTGATTTGCAGTTATGAGTGATGGGTATTGGGTTGTCTTATGTAGTAGAACGTGGGTGTTTGACTTTTTTCAACTTAAGGGTATTTTTTTTTTTTTCCTTTTTAAGATTCTCTATGTACCGGAAACAAGTGTTGGAAGACTGTCTTTCAGCTCCGGTGCTCCTGTTTCTCCTTCATCATCAGATGCTGAATATGATAAACTGCCTGTAAGTGAAGCATTGGTTCACTGGTCTTACTCTTTCAAAATGATTTTACTGATTTTGAAGCTGTGATTCTGGGCTGTGTGAATAGCGTCGCTTCTGCTTACAATTCATGTTTTGTGAATACTGTTTTTAACATTGACTAATGTTAATTTTAATGTGCTGCATTACCAAATTTGCCATTGCTTAAAATATTTGAAACAAAGGGCTCTATCTGCTCTTGCAAACCTAGTTGAACTGGGCCCAAATTGCACCAGAATTTTAGAAGATTGCACCAGAATTTTAGAAGATGTGGTGTATTGTTTTTAACGCATAGAAAGTTAAGACATGGTGTGTGTTTAGTGCTTCTCCCTAGAGATTTCTCCATGGAGATATATGGAGTACGTGTGGGAATACGGAGCGTGCTGATGTCTTGCTCAGTATCGCGCCCGCACTGCCGAACCGGGCAGGCCCTGCTCCATGCAGGGGTCTTTGGTGGGGATTGCATGACAGGACTGAACCTCCCTTGTATTAAACTATGTGCATAATGGGACAACATTGTACTGAGTTGCCTTAGGATTTCTGATTTTTATTTATTTGTTTATTGTATATTATTTTTGGAGAATTTTTTGTAATGTTTCAAGTTTTTCTTCCATACAGGCTGTTGCATGAAGTGTACATATGTGACCATAACTTTTTCCCCTTAAGCAAAAGAACAGTTGCTAGCGGTTGTTACTTTAGTTGCTCAAAATCTCAGAGCATATGACACTGGTCCTGCAACCCTGCACTGAGGTTTTCCTTTTTTAAGGATGCCGATTTGGCAAGAAAGGCCTTCAAACCAGTTGAGAGAGTCCTGTCCTCTACTTCAGAAGAGGATGAGCCTGTGGTTGTCAAGTTTTTAAAAATGAATTGTCGCTACTTCACAGATGGCAAGGTAGGTGAAACCTGGTCCTTTGGGCATTGTTGGAAAGCCTTTAAAAGCAAAATTGGTTTGGGAGAGAGAAGAGTAGCTGGGGAGTGAAACATAGACCACATCTGCAAAAAATGTTAATGTTATGACAACTTTATCAATACTCTACTGGTAGAGACACTACACTATTATTTTATTTGTTAATTACTTGTAGCTGTTACACTAACTGTTATGAATAGCCCTTTCTTCTGCCTGTCTCCATTCCCTTAGTGTCTTACTAGAAATATCCCCTTCAGAGTGTTTTGCTAGATAATCCTTGCATTTCAGAGTTCAGATGTGTCAGGATTAGTTGTCCAGTTCTGTCAAATTGTGCAATGGTTTATAAAATCAGTACATTCCTATCTATTTTATGTATGAGTTTAACCTAAATTTCAAATCCTTCAGAGCAATCTTTCCAAATACTTGCATGTTGCGTTTCCAAATGAATGTCACGTAACCCCCAATGCAAATATTGCGTGGTATGGCTTGTTTTTTTTTTTTTTTTTTTTTTTTTTTTTTTTTTTTTTTTTTTTCTCTCTCTTTTCCTTCCTTTGCATGTCCTCTTGCAAGTCATATTCCCACTGGCATTGCAACCCTTAACTGGGAGCAACTTTGTTAAAAAGTGAAGTCACTGAGCTTGGACAACCTCCATCTGTTCCAAAGATTGCAGAGTTTGTCGTCTCGAATGATGTGCTTTTATACATCTACTCTTACTGATTCCCACTGGTATTAGAGATTTGCATGTTTTGGTTTTCAAGCTCTCTGTAATCTACAGCACTGGAAATGCTAACCATTGTCCTTCAAATATCTTTTCCCTTTGTTTTGTGATCTTCATCCTAAGAAAAATGCATTTATACGTAATGGTTTTGGCTTCTTTTGGCGTTGAGTGGGCACAGATTGCATTTAAAAGCACTCTGCAATGTTGATAATCTGCTGTTTTGTAAAACGTAACAGAGGGCCACGTGATTTCCTGCACGTGAATTATAACAGCGCTGTTGCTTGGTTAGGTGATGTTTGCTAAGTGTAGAAGATGGAGGGTTGGTTTTATTGCTTCAGAATAGAAAAAGTCCCCTGCAATCCTGTCACTGAGAAATGGGACACCTTCCTTTCCTGCGTAGCTAGGAGCCATGTTACTTTTCTTCTTTTTTGTGACTGGATAGAAAGCGCAATCTACTGATGTTTTGTTTTCCTGCCTAAACCAAGTGTGTGCCTGTGGGTAAAGTCTCTGCACTTGAATTGAATTTTTTCATCCAAATACAAACCTGCTACGATACACGAGTTGTACAGGAGGCAGCATGTGGGAAGTACATGCACACATGGCTTTATAAAAGAGCTTTCTTTTTTTTTTTTTTTTTCCTCCCAGATAAAAACCTCATGGTCATATTGCTGCCTAGGTCTTAGCCTCCTTCTGCATGTCTTCCAGATGACCTTGAGTGATGAATATTAGTGTGACTGGCCAGTGTAGGCTGATCTTGTTAACCTGTGACTCTTGTTTGTCACATCTTACGATTGCTGTACAGCTTCTGGGTTGGTTTGGTGAATTTTGCACCACATTTCATGGGAGAAAAGGTACAGGAACAACGAAGTAGAAACCTCATTTGAAAATCTTCAAACACTGTGAGATGTCACAAGCTGAAGTCATGTTGAATAACAGCTGATGCTGTCTCTGATCAAATATATGGCTAGAGCAAATTTTGAAGAATTAAATGCAACTTCTGAAGCTGTGTATAATATTTTTGGATCAGTAGTACCAGAGAAGCAGCCTAATATTAGGTTAAACACTACAGAGATGCTTTTTGCCTGTACCTCTTGAAGACTAGATCAAAGAGATATGGAATTAGTTTAGAATTACGACCTTGCCATTCCCACAAATATGACTGCGGCCAAGTGTGTCATAGGTATAAGAATTAACACATTATATCTGGCTTGCTGTAGCCAGAGTATGTTTTTTTTTAACCCATCCTTCCAATCTTGTCTGAGGTTGATCAACAAACTGAAGGTTTGGTTTTTAACAGCCAACACTGAAAACTGAATAGCTCAGATGTTCTTCCTCTGTCCTTTTTGTACGTAGTGACTTGGGGAGTCACTAAGAAATCTTTCTTCACTCTTCTTTCTATGTCTTGTCTGATGCAATTGGAAAATCAAAATATTTCGTTAGGAAGCACTGCAGAGGCAGAGAGATTTTTCTAGGCTAGTAGCTTAAAAGCCAGTACCAAATGATAAATGGATTATATGTGACGTGCTAACTCTTATTTCTTCTATTTTAGGGTGTAGTTGGAGGAGTCATGATAGTAACTCCAAACAACATCATGTTTGACCCACATAAGTCTGATCCTCTGGTGATTGAGAATGGCTGTGAAGAGTATGGGCTCATCTGTCCTATGGAGGAGGTTGTCTCTATAGCTCTCTACAATGATATTTCTCACATGAAGATTAAAGATGCATTGCCATCGTAAGGAGTGTGCTTTTCTGAACTTGTATTTACAAACTGTGATTAAGAGAGAGGGAAATGGGGAAAAAAATAAAAATGAGGTTTAATACAGGAAGATAAAACATGTCAGAGGAAGAAGATGCAAGCAAAGAAATGATGGAATACTGGTGCTGTTCTTCCCCCTTTAAAAAAAAAATCTGTGGCAGTAAAAGAGAATTATGTCAATAATAAGAAAAACAAAGTGTGGAGACGACCAGTAAAAACTAATGTTTAAAAGCACTGGTAACATGCCAAGGTTAGGCTTGTGTACTCTATGATCTCTAGGATTATTTCATGGAGGAGTTCTGCTGAAATTTTCATAGTTTCAGTGGAAATGAGGACTGTTAAGATTTGGATCCTGGTTTGCGCTACTGGGACAGTATTAAGGGCAGTATTAAAAAGTTTGAATGTAACAGCAGGTAATTGCTATTTTCAGGACTCACAGAAATATCAGTCTCTAGACTGTGGTTTTTGGTTATTGAATTTCTGATGATTTGCACATTGTTCTTACATATGTACCATTTCCTCACTTGGTTGGCAAACTGAAGAATGGCACTTCCCTATATTTTTATCTGTTGTTTGGTTTTTGTTTTCATTTTAAATGTCACTTATTTCCATCACTGTATGTTTATTTTGGAGAAAATATTTTTAGTTGAGTTTCAGAGCTTAAGTTAAGTTGATATATTATTTTTTTTTTCCATTTTGTTTGTTTTCCATTTTGCTTTTAACATCCCATATACATCCACATTTTCTCTGACAGTGACATACCAAAGGATCTTTGTCCTCTGTACAGGCCAGGAGAATGGGAAGACCTTTCTTCTGAGAAAGATATCAATCCTTTCAGCAAATTCAAATCTCTTAGCAAGGAGAAGAGGCAGCAGAATGGGGTTTCATCCACTGCTCTGGGTGCCAAACAAATAAAGCCTTCAGATACAGAAAAGTCTGCTGATTTTGAAGTTCTTCAGTCTTCTGAGAGTATGGGTTCAATCAAATCAAAATCATTGGAGTTTTCCAACAACATCACTGCCACTGAGCATCTGGAAAAGTCTGCTGCAGAACCACATGCCAAGGAGCTTTCTGGGGAGAAGAACATGTCAGACCTCAAAACCAAAGAGAACTCCCTCCTGGGAGGAGGAGAGGATGATTTCATTGAGCTGCAGGAGACGTCCTCTAGTACGGACAGAGGGTTGAACAGCAAATGCTCAGTGATGGAAGACTTTCTGGGTGACCCCAGGGAACTGGGGAGAATGAAGCAGCAGGTAACCAAACCCACTGCAGAAGTCCAGGAGCTCTTGACAGTTGATTCCTTGGAAAAAAAGGACAGTATTGAACCCAAAGCTGAATTAGACTTAGAGCTGTGTGAAAAGCAAGATGTTATTCCAGAAGTAAACAAATGTGTCAGTTCCCCAACAGGTAAGGTGGAGACTGCATTGGACACTAAGAAAGAGCTAGAGAAAGATAAACTTATTGAATTTTACCTCAATAAAGATGGGAACGGGTCTCAGTCATCTGAAGACTTGCACAAGGCCGAAATCCAGAAAGGTGAAAACAATAAAGCAATTGGCATAGACCTTACACTTAGCAGTTCAAAGTCCCAGGCTAATGAAGTCCATACAGTTAAAAGTATGGAGCTTGAATCCTGCTGTTTTGAAAGGAAAGCACCTTCATTAGAAATCAGCTCAGCAGCAGCAGAGAAAAAGGATCTGAAAGAGTCTGTGGACTCTTCGTTAGTACCAACTGTAGACAAGACCTGCCAAGAAACACAGTTAGACAATCAATCAGAAATCAGACTGTGGCTGCTGCAGAAAATTCAAGTGCCAATTGAAGGTAGGTCTCTGGTTATCCTTGTTTCCTCTGAGAGCCAGCCAACATTATGACGGTAACTGTTGAATTGATCCTTATGCTCTGAATTTCGTCTTTCTGTGATATATGGTCCTTTTTTACTCTGGTAAATATATGTACATTTATATAAACTCACTATATATTCTTATATTTTCCACTATTTGGAAGAAAAAGAAGTCGTCTTCTCCTAAGCTTCTTGTTTGACAAGCAGCTTGCTTGCTCCATATTTAGTGATTACTGTTCATACATACTTTCTCTGTGTAGTGCTTTTAAGAAAGACAATAAATTATCATCCAGTTGTGGTATTGATGGGAACATACGACCTAGAAACTTTTACTCCGTGTTGCTAGATTCTGTTCCCTCAGTGAAGTCAGTCTTATTTATTTCTCAGAGTTGAAATCCAAAGTAGTACACTGCTGTGAAGGGAAGCCCAAAGTATTCTTACCTACATTTTTGTGCTGTGGGTATTGCCAAAGAAGCAGTAAATAGGCTTATATGTAGAGTCTTACCTGACTGATCCTTCATGGGTTTTAGGGTTCTTACAGTTAAAATCCACACCGTTACTGGAAGGCATGCAACAAAATGAAATCTCAGTTTAGATATGTGCTCACATGGTGCTATTTCTACCACTACCCTCTGAATGCCAGCACTGATGCTCCTCTCTTGGAGCCAGCTAGTTCAATCCCAGTGATTGCACTGGAGGACAATTAACGTGGAAGTCTTTACTTTAAAAACAGTTTATATTAAAGTGGGTTTTCTTCTCTTTTTAGAGGGATTTGTGTCTTCTTGGTAGTATCTGCTGATCTTTCCCTATGTGGGGAGGAGGAAAAGATGGCTGTGTGCATTCCCCTGCAGTTATATTTGTCAAATTCAGTGTGACTGAGGTGATATTTTAATGAAACCTTCTGGTGACAGTGGCAACTTAACTTCAGCTGCTCTCGTGTAGGCAGAAGGTGCCTTGCCAGCGGGGAAGCTGGTTGAGCTGGATGGGTGGCCATGGCCCAGGTGCTCTCTCACCGTCCCCTTCCCTTGCCTGCTGCCTGTGACAGTTTGTGCCCTGCTGGCTACTGCCATTCTACATTTTGTCTTGCCAATGTCATTTTTACCCCTCATGATCTTTGTGGCTTTAGAGAGCTATTCTGTAAGCAGCCCTGCAACAAAGGGGGAAAACAGGGCAAAAATCCCTGCTCCTCCAAAGCTGTGGCCCCTCTTCAGCCCATTTTTCTGCAGCTCCACATGCAGCGCCTGCATCTGTGTGCGGAGCTGCTGCTGCTGCTTGTGCTCGTCCTGCTGTCCTGTTGGGTGCACTGACCTGCAAACCGAGCGTTTCTGTTGTGTCTCCTGCTCAGATATGCTTCCTTCAAAAGAGGAGAAGAGTAAGACTCCTCCAATGTTTCTGTGCATTAAAGTGGGAAAGCCCATGAGGAAGTCCTTCGCGTCACAGAGCACCACCATGTCTCAGCAGTACAGTAAAAAGATAAAGCAGCCAGAGTACTGGTTTGCTGTTCCTCGGGAAAGGTAAGTTGCAGCACATCATTTGTTTTAAAGCGTTTTTGTCTCATAACTTCTGAGTGTGTTTTGCTTTCTGTAGTTGAATCTAGCTTTTCCTATCCTGTTGAAGGTGTCACATGCAGCCAGGAGAGGCAAGGAATTTAAAAAGGTGCCCGCGCCAAAATTGCGACCTCACCTGAGCAAAGGATGTAGTGTAACCAGGGGAGATACTTCTAACTGAATAGATGAGGCTGCTCCTGCTTTTAGGCCCACATAGGAAATTGATCCCTTCCTTTCACGATAATATACAGTTAGATCCTTTATGCAGTGCACATGTATGAATATATATATGTATAATGAGTTTTGATATAGCCAAAGCAAGATGAAAACCTGTGATTGTCCAGGTAAATCTCACACAGAATTTCCCTAACTACCCAGAATCAAATTCCTGGCCCATCGCTGTAGAGGGAAGGCTTTCTTTCCCTTCCCTTACTTTCCCTTACAGAAAGGGAATGTGACTTAGAGCAACTCTTGGGTCTGACCTGTAGGAAAATCAGTGAACATAGTTCTGGTGAACTAGACATTAGTCTGAACTTGTGATAATTCAGTCGCATCTCTTTAACATACAGTCAGTTTTCATCTGTGTTTTCTTTTTTCTTGTTAAAAATTTTCAGAGTATTTCTTTTTGTTGTTTATTTTTAATTTATTACATGTATGTGGTTTTATGTACTTACTCCTCCTGTTCTAAAAGTGTATTGAGCAGGTGAGGAGTGTGGAGGCTGCTGATGCAGGGGAGGCTGGGGAGGTTTAATCCAGCTGGAACAGGTATAATTGAGGGTAGCTTTAGGTTTGCTTGCAATGTGCTGAATCCAGTCCTTGGCTCCCGAGGATTGCAAACATTGTGGCTTCATAAGATGCTAGATTAAGAGTGAGCAAATACTTCCAGGAGTTGGTGTGGTGCCCTAATATAATACAGGGCCAGTTTGAGCCTTGAGGGTGGTATATCCGGTATTTAATAAAACTGTTGAACTGAATTGAGGTTGTCTTTGGTTCATAGTTCTCTTTAACAGGCAAAGCTGTTAAATTGCTTGACACACACTTGGAAATTAACTTCTCCACTTGTTTTGCTTAGTGATGGGACTAATTCATTTGTGAACTTAAGTACCAAAAATTGGTTTAAACTTTAGGCTTTAGAATGAGAAAAGGTAATGTCTGAAGTGAGCTGTTGCAGAAGTGCTCGACCATGTTGCAAAAGCTGCACCTTCACGGTTAGATGTATTATGCTCAATAAAGCTTCAGTAGTGAAAGCAGTAGGATTGGATCCTTTGTTCATATATATCCGTTTTAACAGCACAGAGATGCATTAAGAAAACACAGAGCAGAGGGCAGGAAATTATGATATGACCATTCTTTCATTTCATTACAAGATGTATCTGTATGTAACAAGTGAATTAAGTTTTATTTAAACTCTCTGATACATGAGAAGACACAATGTATAGCTTCCCTCTCACTGGTAGTAATACTTTCACCAGAAATGACAAGCTTATCAGTTCTCCATTCTGAGAAAGCTAAAGTTATGGACAGCAGGCCTTTGTGATAGCTTTACAATGTGTTTTTGAGACAATCTATCAAAATAACTTACCATGTCTATAAACATTCCATTAAAAATCTGCAAAGCAATGCACATTATGTTCAAGTATAAAACTATCAAAGTAGCTCCTGTCCCATTGACCATAAAGCACCTTTCTGCCCAGTTTGGTCACAGTAACTTGCAAAACTTTTTATTGTCTTGTAAACTTGTGTGTTCCCATGTTACCCTGGGCTGCTAAGAGAGCTTCAGCAGCCCCTTGCGAAAGTGGCTGCATTTTCGCCCTGGGTCTTTAGCAGCCGCTCCCAGCCCAGTTGCTGCTCCTGTGTAAACAGCCTGATGTTTTAATGCCCTTGAC
Organism: Crypturellus undulatus; assembly: GCA_013389825.1. Classification (NCBI taxonomy): domain Eukaryota; kingdom Metazoa; phylum Chordata; class Aves; order Tinamiformes; family Tinamidae; genus Crypturellus; species Crypturellus undulatus. Next base: position 161,509 of record VWPW01026051.1, on the reverse strand, counting down.
AGGCTTTGGTAAAGTGGCATGGGGGAGGAGACTTTCTTCTCACTTTTAAAAAATGTGTGTGCTGATATATCTCTGCGATGGAAGACTCTGAAAATATTAATACAGAGAGGAAACTGATGAATATTTTTAAGGCTGTTAATGAATCTTAAATGTTGTTTCCTTGTGTCTGCTCTCCCAGTCCTCCTTTCTGCATACGTGACTTACAGGGTGCTGAGAGTGGCCTCAGTAGGTTGCTCCCAGACCATCAGAGCTGAGTTAATCAGTGACTGCACAGCACCCTGTGCTACTTGCTTAATCACGGGAGTAGTTGCATTTGGCATGGGTTGGGCCAAGATGGACATCAGTGGCTGCCCTATATAATGACTGCTCTGAACAGGGCAGCATCTTGTTAGGTTAGCTGTTCATTTGAGCAGAGACACACTGATGCTTTTGGACAGTGATGAAGAGATTGATTCTTTTGCTGAAAAATCTCGCAATGGGTATAGCTTACAGTGCCAGAGGGTAAGTTTGTGTGCGCTTTTACTACACAAATTTGTATTTAAGGATATTTATGTAGACTTTCTATTTTTAATTCTTTTGGAGTAGAGGTAGGTTAATTATTAAGTTGCTAAGAGATTTCCTACAGGTCTAATGCAGAATGGTTTTGCTCAGGGAAGTGTGTCCTGACGGATTTTTCCTTATTTTAGCACTGACTATTTCCTCTGTCAAGAAGCAAATCTTGTTGATTATCTCTAATATAAACTTGGTTAACAGATAAGTGTTTTATAAATGTCTATTTTGCACAGATACTGATATGAAAGACATAGCACTGAGTTCATGCTGCTGAGAGGGCATCTACCCCTGTGGAAGCATGTGGTTTTAGGGAGCAGGTAGGTTCTCGAGGTGGAGAGCTAGTAGAGTTTGAGCTTTGCTTCCACTCTTTCCAGCCTCAGCTTCCTGTCCTGTTGGTTGTTGGCCTGGCTTGGGAAGCTCTTGCTGCTCTTTTATTTCACTTGCCTCTGGTTGTTTCATCATTTTGCAGTGCAGAGCAGGACACTGCTTGGTTGTGGCTCTGGTTATGCGGTATTTGGCCCGTGACTTGTGGACTGGAGGTGACTGTGGTTGCTGTTGCAGTTTGAAAGGACTTGCAGCATGAGTTGCTGGAGTCCGTCCGTACGTACTGTGTCTGTACGTGAGGTGACGCATAAAGGGGCGATAATTCGGTAGTAATTTGGGTGTTTCTGATGCTCGGGCCACCCTTTCCCGCACTGTTATGGAATCAAATAAGTAGCACAAGGCTTAGATTTAGACTCATTGTGAATTACTCTTTAGTATTCTGAGGCTCCTGATAAATAGGATCTCAAGCTGCGCAGGTAGAACATAAGGAAAACCTGTTTGTGTGTATAGCTTCATATCTTACATGCAGCCTTTATTCATGAAGGATTATCATTATCATCTAGTTTGATCTCTTTGTACCAAAGCTGAAAAAAATCATAGGACTTCTGAATTAATGTCCATTTCTGGGCCAGGAGCCGTGGTTGAGCCGTACATGTGTGAGGTGCAACTGTGCCACCTGACATGACCTGGTAGAGCGGGGACAGCCCCAGCGCTGCCAGTGACTGGCCAGATGTCATTCAGTTACAGAAAACCTGGGTGCCTCTCCCCACCGCGTGGCCACGTAGTGTTGCCATGCCAAGAAAAATGATTGTGGTGGGGCCAGTGTGGGACCTGCTAGTTGAAAGTACGTATTTTATAAGAAAAACCTCATTTACAGTTATGTAATAGTTGCTCTTGTTGTTCAAAAACAGTCTTTTTCAGTGCCCTGTGCATCTGATTTTTTCTGGCTTCCGGTCCCTGGATGTGGTTATAACTGTTACCAGGATTCAGTTCCTCTTATAACTATAACCTGAACAGCTCTTTTTGCCTCCTGACCTGATTTAGAGAAAAAAAAAATGTTTTGTTCCCTCTGTTCTTCCCTTCTAACTTGACTATTTATGTCTTTTCTCTCATTTTTGTTAATAGGATTTTTTGATGGAGTTTCTCGAGCACTGTTTTTGTTTTAAAACTTATCTCCAATTTTTGCAATTTAGTAATTTAGAAATATCACTGGTAGTGTAATGTTAAAATTAGATTAGAAATAGTGTGCTTTCAGAATCATTTCTGCAGTCACCTGTTTTTCAGTTTATGCTGGTGCTTCTTTTCTGCTGTGTCTGGATTTGTTTCACTTCTGCTCTTGGCAAGGGAATATTAGTTGTGGATTCCTGAAGCAAACTGAACATGCACAAGTTGGTGGGGCAAGAAATTGAGGAAGCTGGGTGCTGCTGCGGGGCCACTTCCATCCCCCGAACCACTGTGAACATTCGGGTGTGATCTTTACTGGTTGGAAAGCAAATTCTGCAGCTACCTTCAGGGGCTGCAGAAGATCTGTGGGAAGCCTTTGAAGGCACAGGGACAACAAGGAGTGATTGGGAACAACTAGGGTGGATTTATCAAGGGCAAATCGTGTCTTAGAAAAACAGTCTAGAATAAAATGAGATGATGTGACTTTCAAAAGCTTTCTCCGTAATCCGCTACTTACAGAGCTATGAAAACTTGTGAGCTGGAGGTCCCATGATCCCTCACAGAGAAGGAGGGAACTGCTGAAAACAGGATTGTGACCCCTTTTTTAGCCCCTTCCAGGCCGTTTTTGGTTAAAACTGTCAGCTATCCTGCAGGCTGATCACTTGCCCAGTACTACCTTGTTCTGTGTGTGCCCATGTGTTTATATCCACCTTGGTTGTTCTGGATGGAGAGGGGCTGTTGAGGCGCCTTGGGAGCCACAGTTAGGCGGTACTCACTGGCATGCAACTACGGTACTGCGTGTTGGTATTGTATGTTAAGGTTTTGCTGGTGCTGCTTTTGTTTGATAACAGAAGCTTAAATTCAGCTATGTTATCTGGTAGTCATGCCCCACAGAAGTGTTCGTGACTATGCACAAAGAAAGAGGAAATAATGGTAATGCTAATTTGTTCCATTTTTGTGGTTAAGAGGACATTTCCACGATGCAACAAAGTCAATCCTTTAATTCTTTCTGAGGGCAGTGGAAATTGGAGCCAAATTTCTTGTGTCCAAAGTGGGTCAGCTCCCTGCGCCACCCCCAGTTTCTCATTTTGACTAGGAACTAATCCAGCTGCCCTGAGCAGGCAGTTTGGGGACTTTTCAAGCCAAGCAACTAGGAAGGGCAACACTCCAGCCCGTATCGATGCAGTACAGGACAAAAACTGGGAAAGGCTCTAGACTGGAGTGACCCACAATCTAACACAAGTGTTTTAAGATTACTTGTGCATATACTGTAAATCCAAATAACTTGAAATACAGGGGGAAAATACCTCCTAGGAGTCTATACGTTTTTACTTATTTTCTATTTATCGAAGAATTGCCATGCATTTTTTTTTCTGATGAATAACTGGATCTGTCTCCAGTGTCGTAAGTGCTTATAGCCTTTCTACCTAGGATTTGACTTTTCCCAGCAATTCAGCTTCATATACATGGGGCTCACTAGCTTATTCTGTTAGAAATTGCATGTGTTTAATATTTAGTGTGTATGTTCGTTTTAAAGAAAAATGCTAAACAAAGTTCTTTAGAATTTATGTCGTTGTTATTTAAGAATGTTTTTGAATAGTATCTCTTCCTATAATGTGATTTAGTGCTGGCTGCTTTTATGGAAATGCATACAGTGCTGCTATTACCACTATTGTAACTGTCAGTAACTGATTATTTTCACAAAGATAACAGGATGAAAATTGGCTTGTGGTTAATATTAATGAATAATATGTTTTAGAGGGCATCTAGAAACACGGTGTATCTTTTATTAGTGATATCTGGTGGCTGGTTTTGGGCAGGCGGTCAAACTAAATGATTAAAGTGCAATTTTTTTTTCCTTCTTCAGACTCAGTCTTTTGTGAGCACAATCTAATAGCAAGTGATCAGACTTGTTAAGACTGCTCCTTAAAAAATGTGACTGAACAAGCCACTTATAATTACAGCAACACAGAATATGCGTAGTAAAGGAGAAAACACTGTGGGGAAGAAAAGCAGAGAGTCTTGAGGTGCTTTATGGAAGGGGCTGTTGCCCTTGGTTTGTTTGTTGATTTGTGGGCAACCTGTGTTCTGTGCAGTTGTCCCCTTCTAGTTACTGAGCAAAATCTCTGCAGTACAAGGCAGTGTTGTGCTCTTGTATCACTGAAAAACTGTCCCTTCCTCCTCTTCTTTCTACAGGGTAGATCATTTATACACATTTTTTGTTCAGTGGTCACCAGAAATATATGGGAAAGACGCCAAAGAGCAAGGTTTTGTTGTAGTAGAAAAGGAGGAGCTTGATATGATAGACAACTTCTTCAGTGAGCCAACTACTAAAAGCTGGGAGGTGAGTGCGTTTTGTCATTGTTTTGAGTGTGTTGCATCAAGTACATACCATTTGTCAGGAACCTGAGCTTCTGATGTTTTATACAATGTTTACAGTGCTTGCTGCTTCACGCAGAAGTGTTCTCAAGGCCTGTAGCCCTCTCACAACTGTGCTTGTTTGCCTGTAGTATTCCCTTCACTCCCAGAAAGGGCAGGCAAACAAATGGGAGCTTTCTGGCCTGCAGCCAGTGTAAGTTATGTAAATATACTGGTTATGCAATGTTAGCCTTTTGGGAAACCATATCAGTGCATGTTGTCAGCATTGCTAAATTTGTATCATACTTACATGTTAGTAGTAAAACTTGTTGTGTGTAAACCTGTGTGCACATGAACACCAGAACAAACTCCTGTGTAGTGGTTGAATATGTTGGATGGTGGTGGTGTGCCAGGCCAGTGCTTCTCAGGTGCATTACAGCACTACTACTAAAATATAGGTTGCTAAGATGGATATTTTGAATCATCTATTACTTATGCCCTATAGGACTTTTGCAGTCTGTTTCAACTACTTATGTGTCTCTGTTTATCTCTCTGTTTCTCATATATATATATATATATATATGTGTGTGTGTGTGTGTGTATATATATATAAAGCCTTGCTTCTAAGAAAAATAATCCAACCGGTATGCATATGACTTTTTTATTATTATTATATTTCTGAATTATTTTGTATTTGCTGCACTGAAGATATGCAGACAAACTAAAAATAAATCTTCGGATGGAAAAGTGTTTGATGGCTATTTTAAAACAGATCTGATTATTTTTCTTAAACACATACTTGTTTGCAGAATTCCACTGTCAGTGTTTTAAGCAATTTTAGTTTGAAATATGTTGAAATATGTCATCCTGCTCAAGAGCTGAGAGTGGGGCTTGTCATTTGAAATGTAGACATAAAATCTCTAATCATAGATAGCTTTTATTTTTACAATTTTGCGGTTTTTGCATGTTGGTGCTATAAGAACTGCAGAATGAAAGACTGTCACCATTCCTCATATCTTGCAGAGCTGACTGCAGTCACATACTACACTAGCCTTCACTCTTCAGTTGTTATTTGCATGTTATTTTCTTAATCATAAAATGAGAAAGGAGGGACAGTGATCTAAAGAACAGAGGTAGGAGAGATCCAGCCACGTGGTGAACTTGTCTCTCTTTGTTTTATCTGTGTTTGGAAAAGTAGCAGCTGGAAATGCTTATAAAGGTATTCTGGCTTTACAAAATGAAACTAGGTCTGCAAGGAAATATCTGTAGAAAGGCCAAATTTGGGTATGATCACTTCTGAAAGTTTCATTCTCTCTTCTGGGGAAACGGAAAGTATGATTGTAGGGACATAAATAAGCAATTTCATCAAAGCAAGTTGCTCACAGTAACTGCCAGTCTTGCTTATGGGCAAGAGCTCTTGCCACCAGAGAAAAGGAGTAACAGATACTGCAGAACAAGCTGGTAGGCAATGAAAGGGCGACCAGTGCCTTTGAATATTCGCATTGTTTACTGTGCCAGACCTGGCCAGGAGCCTTGTGTGCAGGTATGTTCAACTGTGTCCCTGTTTGAATGGGATATACCTGATATAGCATTTCCTAGTAAAAAAGGAACTCTGCGGTTAACTTTAATTTTCATTGAATATTTCTTCCCCAGGTAGCCTGCCGCTTCATTTCTGTAGATGAAAATACTTAAAAATCTTAACAAGGTTTCTTAACTCTGGTTTCTGTCATAGCTGATTCCTGTTATTTGTTTTTGCTTTTGCCTGTGTAGATATCTTGCCTCACAGATCCTTTTGCTGCAGTTTTTGAATCTGAAGTTGTTTCAAACATATTATCGGTTATTATCAGTTATAATGAAAAGAACCGCATTGATCAAATTTAGACTGAACAGATACTCATGCAGTGAAGAAAATTAATTAACTTTCTTCCTTTTAGGTAATGAATATGGGCAATTTGGAATTGATTTGCAATCTGTGATTGTTTTTAGTAGATTTTCTGTAGTTGTCTGGTCTGTAAACTTAGTTACATTTTGCTTCAGATAACTGGTGCTGGAGAATAGTCTTGAAAGAAGAGTATAAAACTTGTAGGAGTAGGAGAACAAGCTCAAAAAAATGCTCAATTAAAATGATCTGAGAGAGGAGGAAGGTGAAATCACTCAAGAGGTGGAAAAAAAATAACAATAAAAGCATAAAACCCATGTTCTTTTTTAGCAGTTTTGAATGGCCTGAATACTACAGTGTAATCTTCCCTGAAATTGGCAATATGAACATTTTTTTTAGTGCAGAATTCCCTCTTGTCTCAGGTTGCCTTTGACGGGGTCCCATTGAGCCTGGATTAGATTGTGCTGACAGGACCGGGTGCGGCTGGGCAGTAATACCCACAGTGCCTGGATTCAGGGGACCATTTAACAGTAATTTTGCGGGTTGGGTTTTGCCATGTGGCCCTGACCTGTTGTCTCTGCCTGCACTGTGGTGCTGCACCTGAGTGAGGTGTCGCGTGCCCAGCTCGCACGGCTGCCCCAGCGCATGCTCTGTTTCTGCAGGTGAGCACGGGCTGCACATAGGTGACCGCAGTGCGCACATTGCTCCCATCCTTCTGGGGGTGCTCGATGTGACCAACACCATTAGGGCCTTGTCCTTTGCCACAGTGACTTCTTCGCAGCTCTAGGCATTTGTAGAAGGCTCTTTCCGTGCTTTGTGGTGGCCGAGCCTCTGGAATCTCTGCAGTGACTTTGCTTTGCTTTGCCTGCGGAGCAGGTTTGTTGGAGCTCCATGCACTTCTCAGTAGCTGTCTGGGACTGTGGCAGCTTCTGCGGACTTGAGCAGTGATATGAAGGTGCACATGATTTTTACAAAGCTTTTCCTCTCTACACCGTGGTGGTGTTGTGAAACTGTGCCTGTAGGAATGGAGGTGGAGTGGGGCAGGGCGCTCTGCAGTGACGTGCCAAGGTTCCTGTCCTCAATAAGACTCTTGTGGTAATGTGCTCGTGGCAGGACGGTGGTTTAACGTTTTCCAGGTGTTTTGTAGCTGAACAACTTGACTTCCTCCTTTCTCATTAGCCCCATCTCTCTGAGCTCTTGCTGGAGCTCCCTGTTTGCCCTGGTAATGGGAAGCCCACAGTAAAATCCTGCTGTGCTGCCAGCTTGGCCATTGAGCGCAGTGGAGTCCAGCGCTTGCTGTGCCAGGCACGCTGCAGCTTGGGAGCTCCTGTCTCAAGGGGCCGGACAGGAGGTGTTTTGGCTTCTGCTTCCTGCTCTTAACAGCATGAGGTTCTCGATTTATCCACTGATTCTTGTTTCCAGGTCATAGGCTGCAGACAAGCATTAAATGTAGGGACTCACATTCTCATTGTTTTTAGCGTTGTTGAAAAAGGTGGTGTGTCTACCTGTAATTGCTGGAGAGAACTTTGTACTCTGTTTTATAATAATTAAGTTCAAAGCTAAATTAAAAATATTTATATGGATGCATGTTTTAAAACATTATTTTAAAACAATGCTTTATAAAACCCTTTTTTTTTCCCCTTTAAAATGTCTCCAAATCTCCAAAGAGCTGCTTCATCATTCTCGGCTGAGAATATATTCTTAAATACCTTTACTCTTCTGAAAATGAGTGCATTAAAGAACTTACAAATGTAAAGTGCATGCTGAATATCTCAGTAGCTTTTTTACATGATAAAACTTCGAAATACTTGCTCAAATTGGTTTGCCTTTTTTAGCTCTTTCATATATGGCTTCTGTTTCGGCTTGTATACGCAAAAACATTTTTATGTGGGTAAATAAAAACAAAAACTGCCATCTTAAAAATGGGAGGTGAAATTTTAAAGTTGTTCATATTCTTACTCATCAGCAGCTAAGAAAATAATTAATATACTCAACTTGCTGCATGAAGGAAAATAAGGAAGCTTTTGTGTTGGAAGTCACTAGGATATGAAGCAATTCTTACCACACTGCCTGTGCTATCTCAAAGACACATTGCTATTTGAAAATGTAACCGTATTCAGTTCAGGCTGCCTATGCTTGATATTTCTATTTGTGTTTCACAGAGTATGATAGCCAATGAGTATGTTGTTTTAAATTAATTTTCCTGGGTAGAAGATTGACAAAATGAGAGCTGTGCTTTAGGTCGGTGTCGGTTTCTCTTTCCGCAGATCATTACCGTAGAAGAAGCAAAAAGACGAAAGAGTGTTTGCAGTTACTATGAAGATGATGATGATGATTCTTTACCTGTCCTAAAGCACCACAGTGCTCTCCTGGAGAACATGCACATAGAGCAGGTATGGCTAGAAAAAAAGAAGTTTCCTTATTTGCTCTTGTGCTCTGAGAGATGAGTGTGAACAACCTGCCTTCTGGGGGCAGCCGCTGGCGCTTTCTCACGGCTTGGAAAATGCTTAGTTTGTTGGACTGGCTCTGTGAAAGATTCTGTTTTTTTTTTTTTTTTAACACTTGCTTATTTGAAATGTTTATTTTTAGATTTGCAATTCTGGAGAGTTTGTGTAGTGATGTTGAGAAGTATCATCTCTTTCAGTGCTAGGAGAAGGAGTGTCAGTTTCAAAATCTTTTCCAGATGACACAAATGTAGTCGATAGGGTTCAGAGTACACAGCTGTGCGCAGATGGTGGAGCCACTAATTGTCACTTTCTTGGCTCAGAAGCTGCTGTGGGAAAGGTAACAGTGTGTAGGCTGCTGCCTGTGGCCTGCTAACTGGTTGTGTTTACATGCCCTTGTTTTTGGCCTAGCTTGCCCGGCGCTTGCCAGCAAGAGTGCAGGGCTATCCGTGGCGGCTGGCGTACAGCACGCTGGAGCATGGGACCAGCCTCAAGACTCTGTACCGTAAATCGGCAGCGCTTGACAGTCCAGTTCTCCTGGTCATCAAGGACATGGACAACCAGGTAAGGAGCGCTCATCTTGCCAGGGTTGCACTGAAAGGGCATCATTTAAGAAACTGAATGTTGTGAAGTGCTAAGTTTGTTTTTGATTTTTTTTCTTCTTTTCTATGCTCTCTACTGCTTAAACTAAACTGACATGCAAGAAAGTATATGAGAACTAGCAGAACTAGAACTCCCACTTTCACAATAGCAATTAATGTGCCTCCTAATAGTGTCCACCAAAATAACTTCCTCAATTAAGCTGTTACAAATATGCTTCTGCAGAGGTGTAGTACTCTAGTAGCTCCTCGAGGTCTCATTTCTGTTCTCATGAGGCTTTTAAACTTAAAAGGATACAAAATTTTTGCAGGGACACTTGCTAATCTGATACACTTCACTTATTAGTTGAGTGCTAGTGTGAAACACCAGCACCATTATTCTTCAGGAAGTATGTTGAAAGTTTATTCCTTTTAAATTTTGCATAGTCCTCAAAATAGCTTAATCATTTTACTCTGACAGATATTTGGAGCGTATGCTACACATCCTTTCAGGTTTAGTGACCACTACTATGGCACCGGTGAGACATTCCTCTACACATTCAGTCCAAATTTCAAGGTAAGTGATGTGGTCTTTCTCAAATGAGATATTTTGGTTCCAGTTCTGAAGCATTTATGAGGGAAAAATACAAAGACTTATGTATTTAATTTTAGAAGGTTTGGCGATTTATTGATGAATTACCTCATTGTTTCAGTGGAACTTTAAGCAAGAGATGTTTTAACTGTTTGGCATACTTAGTTTGAGAAGGTGTAGAGGTTTTAAGGAGATTGAGATGGGGGCAGGGCATAGGATTAGTGAATGGACTGTCAAAAATTAATCTTCGTGAGTAGTGCCTGATATCAGGAGTAAGGTTCAACTTCACAGGTGCTTAGGATCACAGAAGCAGAAGTAAGAGTGCCGTTGAAATGCCCCTTAATGAAAGACAGCCTTCCTGTCTGTCAGTATTGAGTACATGATCATCTTTCTCTTTCAAAAAAAAAAAAAAGTATCCAAAAATATCCCCTAAGGAGGTAGTAGTATTCCTCACAATCAAATATATATATATGTATGTGTTTAAATATATGTCATATTATATATATATATATATATACACACACACACAAAATGTATATACATACACACACAAAATATTTTTTTTTTCTCCCTCAGGTATTTAAATGGAGTGGCGAGAACACCTACTTCATCAATGGAGACATGAGCTCTCTGGAACTTGGAGGTGGAGGGTGAGTGTTTGGTTTTAAAATCATGTAGTTGACTTTTTCAGTAAAATGCTTACTTCTGTTACAAACCCATAGCAATTTCTAAGGCCTAAGGAGAGTAGCTGATGTTGGGCAGTCTTGTTGGGCAGTTTTTCCTTAAGTGGGAAAAAAAAATAAAAACATGTTTTGAGTAGATACTTGGGTTACTGTTTAAGACGTTTTTCAAGTAGAAGATAATCTCTAACGGCAGTTTTGCCATCAGCTTTTAGTGTTTACCCCATGGTCTTTATTGAACTGTCATTATTCCACTGTTTCGCAGAATAATGATACAGGCACTGCTTAATCAGGCCCCAAATTTCAAAGGACAGTGAGTGAAATCAAGGGCTGATTTCAGGGCAGTGGAGACCAGAAGCTGGCAGCAACCAGATCTGGCTTTGCTGATCACCGGTGTGGGCACACACTCCAGCCTGTGGTGTTTCACTTAGTGGTATAAATCAAAGCAAGGCCACCTTGCACATGCCACCACGTTCAGCCTAGGTGCTTCTCAGAATTCTCTGTATCTTTCTGCATTGCCTCTTGAGTTGTTTCTGAAGCTTCTCAGTGTGCTTGCTCCCAGTGGTTTGGAAGGGAAGAGGGGAAGTTTTTGTTTGAAAAGTCTAACAAAGAATGTGCAGTGTTTAATTATACCCTCAGCCCGAGTAATTAGAAAGATTGGACATGGATTAACTGTTGAATGTAAACTTAAAATTTTCTGTATATTTTGTTTTTAGTGGTCGATTTGGCTTATGGTTAGATGCAGATTTGTATCATGGGCGAAGCAATTCCTGCAGCACCTTCAATAATGACATCTTATCTAAGAAAGAAGATTTCATAATACAAGATGTGGAAGTATGGACATTTGAATGAAATACTAACTGCCTCAAGGACTGGATCCATTAGGCACTTAAAAGCTGAAGAGAAGGTGCAGGCTGCCTCACAATGTTACACACTTTTTTTTTCTCAAATTATACTGGAGCATGACTATGCCAAACAAAAGAAAATCTGGTTTTGAGAGGCAGTAAGAGACAGGACAGTATATATCAATTTGAGGTGTTTTTTACTTCCTCCTCTCACACGTCTCTATCGACGATATGATGCTTATGAAAACATTCACGGTGTATGAGGTGAAAACTTTTCCTGTAACTGTGAAAAAGATACTGTGGGAAAACTGTAACTATTTAGTACATTCCATGTATATTTATGTTCAACATATAAATGCTAACCAAAAATAAAAGGTTGCATTACCAAAATCCTCAGCATACTGTTTGCCATGGAAAAAATCTGAAGATGTACACAGCACTTAAGGGAACATGTTTTTAAGGTCTTTTTATTTATTGTTATTGTACAGCATTCTTTCTTTTTTTGTAATGCCTGAGTTTTTCTTTTAGGTTTTCCGATATCGATTTGATAAACAATTGTTATTCAGGTAGGTTTCTTATGCATTGGCATTTTTTTTCCGAATCAATTTATTTGATTTCTGAACTTAATTTTTATATTTTTATTTTGTAAATGAGATTTGCTTTTCACTTTGCCCTAATCAGAGGGTGTGTTTTCTGTCAGAAACATTTGAGTGCATAATTCTGGTTTTCTCTGAGATGAGGGAAAAGGGGGTTAGCGCTTCCTAACGGTGCTGTTCCCTATTCCTTTGGTAGTGCTCGGAGGCGCTGGGCAAGCAGCCAGCACTCAGTGGAACAGGGACAGCACATGCTAAGCGACTGCTCTGGTTGTGGTCAAGGGCGCTTAGTCAAGGCCTTTCTAAGAGGAGATTGGTTCTCTGCATTGCCACCAAGCAATTCAAAATAAACCACCCCTTGTGCTTTTATGAGCACTTTGCAAATTGAAGTGTATCTTTTTTGTTAAGGGGAGATACAGAGAAGAGTGTTATTTCCCTAACCATCCAGGTCATGGTGGTGTAATACTTGCTTCTGTAGTAATAAATGATTTTCTTCCTGAGAAAGACTTGAAGCAACAGGCTGCTTTAGGATGTGACAGACAACTAAATATTTTTGGGCTTTTTTGTGAAATACTTGTCACCTTTCCCCTTCTTCCCTTCAACACTAAGAAGATGTGTTAGAAAGCTAGGCCGGACTCTAAACTGGTCAGTGCTGTGAAATTTTCAGCAACCAGGGAAAAATGTAACTGAGGCCTGTTTTCTAACGAATTCTGCTTTGCAATTAAGCTATAGTTTAAACAAATGTTAAAACAATTCCAAGCCTGCCACCATAGACTTTCTAGCAACACTAGGATGTTTTGTCCTGCCCTTAAAACCAAGAGTATCATTGTCCTGAAAAAGGCAGGTTATAGAAATGGCAATGTGCTTCCATGCATTAAACAATACTGCCTAATTTTGGAATATTAGTAATTGAGTAATACAACTCAATTTAGTAACTGCTTTTCTCCTTTTTAATATATTCGAAAATAGTCAACAAGATGAGCAGTTTTCTTTCAAGAACAGTAACAACTCTTAATCCTGCACAGAAATTTCACAGTCTAAAAGCCAGTGCTATACAGTAAGTCTGTATCACGCTGCATGTGGGCTTTTCACACTTTTCTTCCAGGTGGTTTGATACAGCTAAGAATACAGTTCTTATTGGCAATGCTGTAAAATATTTCAGAAGTTGCTAATAGTGTAATGCTTTGAAGATACCGGGAATATCTAATACTGTTTGCTCTTTCTATTGGTGGCACACCACTTAACTAGTTCAAAAAAAAAAAAAAGAAATAAAGAAATAAAACACCACCACCAAGCTCACATTTTACATACATTTCACTGTTGTTACCTACACCTTATTCCATTATATTATATTTGTCAGAGGATATCTAAACGCTGTGTTCTATATTCAAAACAGTGTTGTTCAATCAAAATTGTGACCCTTGAAACTATGAATATTGAATATATGTAATGCAGTGCTATCACAATATTTTCAATAAAGGAATTTATGCATTCAGAAACTTGTTATATGTCTTCTCTTTTATTCAGACTTCAGTACATTTTAAGGATAAAAGAATATGACTCAAGCTACAGATTATGCAAACAGAAATACCTAAGTTTGCTCAAAAAGTGAGTTTAACAATCTCCTGGAAAAAAAGGGGCTAAAAACTTTTTTTTTTTTTTGTAAATGACATGGCATCTCCTAATATAGGCCTGTGTTTGTGTTCACTCAAAGACAGGCTATGCTAAAGGGATAGGAAATACCAGTTATCATATTCTAGCTGAACAGTTAATCAGTAATTCTCATCAAACTGTTACTGTTTGCCTCTTTCACCTGTAGAGAATTACATGTATTTTTTCATCTTTTTTGAACATACTTTGACCAACATGTTCCTAAAAATCAAGTATCTCTGTAAATGTTCTTTCAGTGTGTGCCCTTTTTATATTCCTAAACTTCATGTATTGTTGTTGAAGCAACACAAAACATACAACCTAAAACTAAGTGGTGTAGCTTTTTAATTCATTTATTATCCACAGATGTAGAATTTAGAAAAACAAAAAATCTGATTAATAAGGAAATAATAAAATTTCAGCAAAATATCGGTTACTTGAAATTTAGTAATAGTATGAATCTTTATCAAAAAGTAAGCTATGAGAATAATTATGGTCACTAATAATTTTCCTCTCAGAGGAGAAACTATTTTAGAAGTACATCAAACATACATACCTTGCTGGTACTCAAATGAAATTTTTCATTTTGGACTATGTGAAAGGCTTATTAACAGTAGGGCCAGTAAGTACCCAGTAAAGGACTAATTTTTGGTGCTGTTTTTGGTACTTGTTTTTTTTTTTTTCCACTGGACAGTTTGATGCCAGCCTTACAGCAAATTAGAAGTCAGTTACTGTCAGAATAACAGTAGTCAAGAATAACAAGAAAAGCTTTTTCAAATAAACAGCAAAAGGAAGACTAGGGGAAATGTGGGTCCCCTAGTGAAAAGGATGGGCACCCTGGTTACGAACAACACAGAAAAAGCAGAGTTGCTGAATGTCTTCTTTGCTTCGGTATTTAGCAAGGGCAGCCCTGTAGAGTCCCAGGCCCTAGAGATGAGAGAAGAAGCCGGGAGAGAAGAAGACTTGCCCAGGGTAGAGGAAGATTGGGTCAGAGATCTCCTGAGGAACCTTGATACTCACAAATCCATGGGCCCTGATGGGATGCACCCCAGAGTTCTGCGTGAGCTGGTGGACGTCGTAGCTAAGCCACTCTCCATCATCTTTGAAAGATCCTGCAGAACGGAGGAGGTGTCAGAGGATTGGAAGAAGGCCAGTGTCACGCCAGTCTTCAAAAAAGACAGGCAACTACAGGCCAGTGAGCCTCACCTCCATCCCCAGAAAAGTGATGGAACGGCTCGTGCTGGCCATTGTCTCCAGGCACATAGAGGACAAGGAGGTGCTGAGGACTAGTCAGCATGGATTCACGAAAGGGAAATCATGCTTGACTAACCTGATAGCCTTCTATGATGGGATGACCAGGTGAATAGATCCTCACCTATCCAGTGGGAGAGCGGTGGATGTCATCTACCTTGACTTCACCAAGGCTTTTGACACCCTCCCTCACAGCATCCTCCTAGACAAGCTCCGAAGGTGTGGGATGGATGAGTGGACGGTGAGGTGGATTGGCAACTGGCTACATGGCAGAGCTCAGAGGGTGATAATCAGCAGTGTGGAGTCTAGTTGGAGGCCTGTGTTGAGCGGTGTCCCCCAGGAGTCAGTCCTTGGTCCAGTCCTGTTCAATTTGTTCATCAGCGACCTGGATGAAGGCACAGAGTGCTCCCTCAGCAAGTTTGCAGATGATACAAAGCTGGGAGGAGTAGCGGATACTCCAGAGGGCTGTGCTGCCATCCAGAGGGACCTGGACAGACTGGACAACTGGGCGGTCAAAAACCTCATGAAATTCAACAAGGCCAAGTGCACGGTCCTGCACCTGGGGAGAAATAACCCCAGACACCAGTACAGGCTGGGGACCGACCTGCTGGAGAGCAGCTCTGCAGAGAAGGACCTGGGCGTCATGGTGGACGACAGGTTGACCATGAGGCAGCAATGTGCCCTCGTGGCCAAGAAGGCCAATGGCATCCTGGGGTGCATTAAGAGGAGCATCTCCAGCAGGTCAAGGGAGGGGATCCTGCCCCTCTACTCAGCCCTGGTGAGGCCACATCTGGAGTACTGTGTCCAGTTCTGGGCCCCACAGTACAAGAGGGATGTGGAGCTGCTGGAGAGAGTCCAGCGCAGGGCCACGAGGATGATCAGGGGCCTGGAACATCTGCCCTATGAGGAGAGGCTGAGGGAGCTGGGCCTGTTCAGCCTGGAGAAGAGAAGGCTGAGAGGGGACCTGATCAGTGTCTATAAGTACCTCAAGGGAGGCAGTGAGGAGGATGGGGCTGGCCCCTTTTCAGGGGTGACCACTGACAGAACAAGAGGAAATGGCCACAAACTTAAACACCAAAAGTTCCACAGGAACTTAAGGAAAAATTTTTTGACAGTGAGGGTGACAGAGCCCTGGAACAGGCTGCCCAGAGAGGTTGTGGAGTCTCCTTCTCTGGAGATCTTCAAGACCCGCTTGGATGCAGTCATGTGCCAGGTACTCTAGGTGGCCCTGTGTGTGCAGGGGGATTGGAACTAGATGACCTCTAGAGGTCCCTTCCAACCTTAGGCATTCTATGATTCTATGAATCTTCATATGTAAACTCTGATATTTCACTAGCCTGTTCCTAGGTGAGAAAAGGAGCAGGCTGGCTAATTCAGGACTGAATTGCATGCCACAAATTACTGATTGCTGACAAATGAGCTTTTCCGGGCAGAGTAGCTAGCCACATATTATTTGTACTGAACCCAACTTGTTTGTTCTGAAATATAATTAGTGTTACTAAACTGTGATCAGTGGTTCTGCAGCTGTGCAACAAGTCTAATGAAAAGTGATTTAAAATACAAATTATTAAGAAAATGATTTTAGATTTAGAAAGCTGCTACACTGAGGAATGCAGTCCCTTAATTTTTGGAGATTTTTAATTTCGATTCTGCTCAGAAAGTACTCACAAAGTATTCCTAGCTATTGTACAGAAAAGCTATGGTGAGCGGAGTTCATGCGCTTTTAGTGATGCTATAATTTAACATGAGGCTAGAGCTTTGCTTGAAAGCTTCAAACAACGTTATTTGGGTAATTGTGAACAAGCCAAATACACCCTCACCTCTGGCACCTAAGTCTGAAGAACACACATCATCTCCAACTTGAGCTGTATAAAACTTCAGAAATGCTACCGCTGGCGTAATTCATTTGAAACAGCTAACAGTTGGTTAGCGTCCTAACCAACCTGAATTTGTCACCGCGCTCCGACGTGCCGCTGCTGTGCGTGGACATGGAGCTCCCAGAAGGAAAGATCGCGGCCAAAACGTGCGTGTTCGCCTGTGTGTGGATGCGGGGACCTTCAAGCGTGAGGCGGCTCCCTGCAACACCCGGCGTTTCGCCGGTGCTGGCTGCGCTGAACCCGCCCCGCGCCTCCCGCGGCCGTTGGCGGCTCCCGCGGCCGTTGGCGGCGGGGCCGCCNCCGAGGGGCGCCCGGCCGGCGGCGCGGCTGGCGGTGGCGGCGGCTACGAGGGCAAGTGCGTGTTCTGCAGGATCGCCCGCCGCGAGGAGCCGCGCACTGCGCTGCTGCCCTGCCAGGTGCGTGCCGACGCCCGCGCCCTCCCTCGGCGCCGCCGGCGCCTCTGACGCGTCGCTGCTCGTTGCCCTTGTCAGTGAAGAGACGAGGAAACGCGGCGGGGATGGCAGCAGGGGTTGTGGAAACGGGAAGCGCGGAGGCTGCGCGTCCGGGGCCCGGATGCGGGCGCCGAGGAACGTCAGGGTGAACCGGAGCTGCCCGGCCTCGGGCATCTCCATCCGCCTCCCTGTGTTTTTAAAAAAATCCGTAAATCTTCGTGGGATCCTTTTTATGTTGGTAATAATGGAATGCAAAATAGACCTGGGTTCTCTCTCCTCGACTGTGTCGGCTGCTAATAAAGTGTGGCACTTGAAAATACTGTCACTTCTGGGGTTGTCATGTAGTTTGGAGACCGTCCTTTGTGGAGATAGTTGTGAGACATTGATCAGATGGAAGGAAATAACTTGTCCTTTTAAATGCTTCTGCAACAGCACGAAGCCTTAAAGCAGTCGTGGAGCAGATATTTGTGCTGCTAGATATTGAGGAGGCCCGAATGCAGGAAGTCAGATCATCCTTGAAACTCCTTTTGTGGACGGACTCTTAAGATAACTTACTTGGATGTGGTAATGGAAAAAATATGCTGCAGTTCTGAGATTTTTCCCTAGCCATTTCAGATATAATACCAAGTATGACACTGATGTGGGGAATGACTTTGCGTGTTTGTCAGTATCCTCACCCTAGCACACTTGGCATGTTTGTATTCCCTCGCAGTATGAAGACCTGGTTTGCTTCAGAGATATCAAACCTGATGCACCCCACCACTACCTGGTGGTGCCCGTGGAGCACATGAGAAACTGCAAGACACTGAAGAAAGAACACATACCTTTAGGTAAGGCTGCAGGTGCTTGTTAGTGTGTGTTTAATGTGAGGAAGATAATTTTGCACTCTGGGTTGCAGTGAAAACACTTCAAATAAATCACAACTTTGAACACCATTTAGTTGTAGATGAAACATATCTTCTGCTTCAATGGAGTAGAGAAACCTCTTCAATTTATCTGTACTAGTATTTTTCTGAAGTATACGTATATATGCCACTTCATTATTTTTTATCAGTATATATGCAATCTTAAATAATATCTTAAAAATCTGTTTGTACTATTTTCATAAAATGTTACATTATCTTTCATGGAAGAAGAAAAATGAAGGAGAAAATGGCATTCTAGTAAATCCTATTTTTTTTTAAAAGCTAGAACCCTAAAATATTGAAACTGTGATGTAGTTTTTTTTTTTTTTTCTTATTTTAACATTGTAATAAATAACTAGGATTACTTATTTCACAAGAATTGTTTTGTTTTTGCTGATGTGTTGAGGATCAGGTTAAAAACTGTGACCATACACACATGAGCAGGTTCCACCTTAGTGAAGATTACAGGTGATGCAAAAAAAAAATTATAGTTGTGTGTTGCAACTTCTTGTGTCTCTGTGTATGCTAAATCTAGGGCACTTTTTTCCAGTAACAGCTTTTGTGTGTATTTGGCTTCAAAGCAATTGCTTTGGACTTTGTCTTAAGATCTTGTCTTAGAATTGCTTCTCTTTTTACTGAGTTGATAGAGGAAAAAAAATGTTCTTCCTTTGAGTAGGATTGAGAATTTTTAAATTAGTTTAATTTGGTGTATTGTCTCTAAAACATTCTAGCTTATAAGGTTTTTTGTCTACTAACTTTAAAAAGGCTTAAAAAAAATATCTGCTTGCATATCAGACTTTCACCTCAGTACCTAGCGATGAAAGTCGTGGAGCTGCCTAGAGTTGCTGGACACTGTAGTATGTGTAATAAGTGTAAACTTATCATTCTAACTAACTACTGTTTGGAGGTTTTCTATAAGGTGAGACCATGGCTTTGGTCAACACTGTTAGAATAATGACACAGTTAGAAGCTTCATGGTTGTGGAAATCAATGACATGGGTGTTTTTCTTTGTAGTAAACTGTTTTACAATCTTTTTCTGATTCCTATAAGCTATAGTATTTGTGTTTTATTGTAAAATGCATGAGTTTGTTCTTAATGTAATTAGATTATTGAAATAAATATTTGAAGATTTTGCTTCTAAAAAGCAAAGAGGTTTTCCTAATTTCTTAATCTAAAGACCTATGGTGCTTAAAATACTAAGCATTAAATGAAATTTATTTCTATTTAATAGTGAAGAAAATGATGGAAGTTGGAAAAAATGTCCTCCAACATAATAATTTTAGTGACATGAATGATGTAAGGTATGTAAATGAAGCCTTCTATACATCCTGAATACGCTCTTTCCAAAATCGTGTTTTAGAGATACTGGCAACACCTGCAGTGTGATTTATTAAAGGGGCATTGGACTGCATTATTGCCTGACTTCTCAAGTAGTATAGCTGTCATTGGATATAAACGTGTTTTGATGGATTTTTTTTTTTGCTTATTTGTTTTTTCTGATGAACTTTTAGTGCAAAATTCCTTGCAACTCTGAAATTTTCTTGCTCATGTGTTGGGGAAGGAATGGCACTTCAAATAAGATATTTAAAAGGCTGCTGTTTAATCATATGCTGAGTATATGCTCCAAAGTTCTAGGTACTGGAAGAGAGGTAAACTTTGGCCTCTTTGAGCAGGGCACTGCATTGTTATTATCTGCATTGGTTTGATTACAGTTTAAGCCAGTATATTTAGTAGTTAAACTCATTTAAACTATTTATAAATTCATTTGCAAAGTCAAGCAAATGGAAACATAATTGGAATGTAGTATAGGAAGTCAGGTCAGCATGGTTAAAATAAGGTAGAAGATACTTTTATCCAGGTGACAGTTGATTTTCTAGCTGAAAACTAGGAATGGTATATTTAAGGATTTAAGCTATATCATATTTAAAGGAGAAGGAATTTTAAAAAAAGTATATTTTAAGTACTGAGATTAAAGCAGGAGATTAATAGGCTTTAAAAAAGGTGCCTGGAGAGCACAATGAAAGGAAAACACATGTTTTTGTTCATGCCCTTATGCAAAAGTAAAATGTAATTATTTTGAAATGCCAGGCTAAAAGTTAAGCCCTTAACTCATTTGATCATGGTAAATGACTTACGATGTTCATCTTCTTTCTGAACTAATACAAATATTTTAACTTGTTCATTTTCCTTTTCTGAAGAATGGGCTTTCACTGGCCTCCGTTCTGCTCAATAGCCCACTTGCATCTTCACGTCTTGGCTCCAGCCAGTCAGCTAGGATTCTTAGGCAGACTGCTTTACAGAGTCAATTCTTACTGGTTTATCACGGTAAGTGTAATGCCAGATATGTCAGTAGCTTTTCAGTTGCAAGCTGAAAATGTTGTATCTTTCAAAGAGTTTAACTTTTGTCCAGAAAATCTTAGAACAATTATTTTAGTCATTGCTATAATTAATTTTGCATGTTTTACCTTAACTAAAAAAAAAAAAATATTATTCTTTATACTTACTGAGAAAATCAAGTAGCTTATGTTAATATGTTTTACTTCTGATTACACTTTATAATTATTAATTATTTATTGTGAGAAAATGTATTAGAATGTGGAAATTTATTGTGGAAAATATATTGAAACATAATGGAGTAGGTATTATATATGCCTTGGTTAATCCAATCTAAGTTTTGATGGAGATTATCTAATGGCTGATCTAATGGCTGCTTATATCAGTTCACATGAAGCTTTTCTCATCTTGTTGTCTTTAGACTGCAACAAGTTCCTGCTTTACAAAAAATATTTTTCTAATACTGGTATCTGTGGGTAAAGATTAGACATTCTCACTGTTTATCTGGAAGAGCAAGGAACTCATGCTTGCAATGCAGCTACACTATAGCTACCCCATCCTGGTGTCTTTAGGAGTGTTACTGGACACCCGCAAAGCAGCAATGCTGAAAAAGAGGGGTATCTCCTTTTAAGAAGAATCTAGAGAGCCTCTTACTACCACCACCACCACCATGCCCTCTTTAAAAAAAAAAAAAAAAAAAAAAAAGGAGAAGTCAAGCCTCTTGGTGGCACCCTGTTGGGAGTCCTCATCTAGGTTCAAACAAGCAGATGTGTCCATGCAGTACAACTTCGCACAGAGATACTAGACCCTTAGATTAGAATAGTTGTGTAGTTACACTGCTTACTGTATGGAGTTACTCAGGGATGTCTGGACCAAGTTTGGTTATAGGATAGAAGTAACTCAAGAGGTATTTTGCAATATCCCATTAGCAAGTTGAAAAAATGTTCTTGATTCTTTTATTATTAACAACTTGAATGTGATATTTGTATAAGAATGCAAATCCAGTTTGAGATAATTTTATTTTCAGTTCCTTTTTTTTTTTTAAAGTTTTATTTCCAAATTAACTGCAAGACCTACTCAACTCTGGTTGTTTCTACCAAAGGAGCTGATTGTTTATCTGCTGTGTGAGTTAAAAATACTAGACTTAAGCTTCTTTCCTTTTAAGATGGTTCTTCAAGGACTAGTTTGAAGCACTCAGTGGGAAGATTAATTCAGTGGGACTTGAAAAAAAGGTTGTCAGTAACAACCAGTTCTTAAAAATCAGTTAACTTGACCACTGCTTTCAAGATTTTTAAAGTCATGCTTCTTGACTTACTATTTACTCAAACGTATCCCAGCTTTCACAGTTTGTTCTTCCTAATAACAATTTGATAGAAAAAATCTGTTGTTTAAAACAACCATTGCATTTTACTTCTGTCGTATTCTTTGTCTGTGCAAAACAAGAAGTATGTGCTTTGTTCATCCCCATCACTGGTATTTTCTTAAACTGAAACTTCCAGTAAACTCAGTAACTGTGTAGTTAATGCACTGCTTTCTTTCATAGGCTGAACAACTGATTGAGCGACTGCAAACTGAAAATGACTCCAGCTGAAAGCACATTGAGCTCAGTGTCACCAACAAGTTTGGTTCTTCATCTGTGACCTCTGCTTGAAGGTTGCATGGTTTGATGTTACTAATAACATACCAGGATAAAAAGGCTTTAATGCTTTATAAAGAAATACAAATTCTGTGTGTAAGTGCCAACCAGTTCTTGCAGTCTGCGTACCTAAGTTCATGTATTTAAGAAGTCCATGTACTTCTCTGATGGTGAGGCAATGTATTTTACTGATAGCTTTTTATTTATATACATGTAGTATACATACAGGTACATATACGTACGTGTGTGTGTGTGTGTGTATACACACATATACATGCAGCCTATTTTTCCTAGTAAAATGCAGAATGTGTTTTAACTAAGGAAACAACAGTTAATCCTAACAGCATGTACATGATACCAAAGGGAATGTTTGTTGTGGAATCTAGATTTTTGATTTAAAAAATACATTGTTCTGGGATTGCAAGTAACATTTAAGACATTAAGTTTCTATACTTTCTGTAGTTTTCTGTCCTTTTTTACCTGTTTTGTTAGTAAATATATTGCAAAAGTGACATTTTTCTGTTGCTAAATCACTTTAATATATTACCTCTCTTACCTGCATGACAGTGACATAGTAAATGTTAATACAGTATGTGTCTGAGATGTGTTGCTGCTAAACAGTATAGAATATAATTTGAATGTATGTATAAGCATTTACATGTTGGATTTAAGATTATTTCCCCTTATGTGCACAGTATTTTAAGTTAGCTACTGTTTCGAAAGAATGTGAAGAGTTCAGATAAATAATATAATATACTGATCTTCTGCATGACAGTATAAGAGAAAATCAAATTTTGAGATGATGCTGACGATGTTCTTCCTTGGAACTCCAAGTCACTTGGAATGTACTAATAGCTTGTTTAAATTTGATTTTATAAATGAAGTCACAAGAGAATGGATCTTTCGTGCAGTCAGTATGTGCAGACTTGCAGAATAGCAGTCACCTGATTTGAAGTTGGATCAGCAGAGACTCAGACCAAAACTGGGACACCTATGAGTTGTGTTTGGAATTGCCTAGGGAGCTTGCCAGCATGTGACTTTACTGTGATTCTGTAATTTGTTGTTTTTCAATACCATTTTGTTGTTTTTTAATACCTTTTTAAGGCAGACTGTTAGCAAAGCAGAAGTTCCAGAAAACAAAGTGGAGTTATTTGTTCATAGGATATATCTCTCGGTGCCTAATTAATCAAGTGTCCTTGGCTGATACTTGTAGCTGTAGATAAGTTGAAGATGGTCTGCAGCACCTGCAAGCTTCCCTGGACCTAATCTTCTCAGTGGTTTCCACTGATGCAGCACCTGTTGCCTTAGTGGTACAATGTATTGTAATATCCATACAATAACTGATACATAATATTTCAGAAAGCACACCTCCATTCTAAACAACAACATTTTCTATCCAGAAGTTTACATCTGTCCTTTTTTGAAGCCCTGAATATCTGAATATTTTTGTGTTCTTATTAGTGGACACTCACATGTCATCTGTATTACTTTATGGTTTTGATTTGTTAACTTCAGCTAGGAGAAGCGTGAATTAAAGCCACTGGACTTTGACTAATTCTGTGCAATAGATTAGAATTAGATTGGCTCCTAAATTGCTGAAATATTTAAACATGAAAATCATTTGACAGTTAATACTGTGTACGCGTCTTCTGACTTGTATTTAACATGTGTAACTGTACTTAATTGTGACATGTAATATTTAAGGTATAATGAATTCTTGTCAAAAGGATTAATAAAGAACAAATACTAATCTTGAAATTTTACAATGGTTGTCAAATGTAAACAGAAGGAAACATGAAAGTCAATTTTTAGATGTTTTAACTTGTACAGAACCATTGAAGTGCAAAGGCAAGCTGATTTTTGGTATGTTGACACTGTTAAAAAGTACTAATAGTGGTGTGGGAACTGCTGAGAATTAAATGCAGAGTCCAGCAGGAGGTTAGTATGATTTTACTGGGGGTGGGAAGGAAATCTGCATTTATCATCATCCCTGTTTTCAGAGTATATTGGACTCCTTATCTCTGAGCAAAATCAATTGCACTGAACTCCATTTAGCTCTGAAGGTCTGATGCATGTAAATAAAGGTGAGCTACAGCTCTGCTGTAGCATATTATTACTTTCATAAATTTCAGTTCGTGTTGATAAAGGGCCGCTATTGGCTTTAAGACTGTAAAGTGAGATCAGGATATAATTCATCTTCTCAAACTTTTATTGGTGAAGAAGGTAGGAAGCATTCAAATTGTCTTTGTCATTAGCAGGCTACACTCAAACCAGCTCAAAGAGGAAAGTGTAATTATAAACGGAGCCACGTTAATTATTGAGATGAACAGTAGTACTCAGGATCTCATTAGTGCTTTCTGGTGGAGAACTGCATTCCGTTTCCCTTCTGTATTGGCAAGTGTTCTTCCTGGACCCTAAAGAGATTTTTTAATTAGACCAAAGAATATTTTTTTATAAATTCTAATACTTTGAGTAGGTGTGAGAATTATTGGCCATTCTCCAGCAAACATAGCTGGCAGACTCCATTAGTGATGTTTGTCCTCTTTTACAACAGCCTTTTGGAAATTTCCAAAACTTTTTCTGGAGCTTTCCAATGAACCAAAGCAGTTAGTTAAATGACTTTTTCTGGAGAGTCAACTCAGTAGCACTTCTTGGATGTAAGAGCCTGAGAAGCAGGGGAAACTTGCTTAGCTGCTACTCACTGGTCTGTTGTTCCTTGATCCAGTATTAGCAGCTCTGTGAAAAGCAGCTTTTTTGACTGCATGTACAAGTTTTAATTGTACTCTTTTGCTGCATTGTTTTACATAAACTACCAGACTTGTGCAAGCCCCCAGAGTAATGCTTTTATGCTTAAGTACTGCTTACCTCTTCGTGAAGGAGTGAAGCAGATATATATACAATACTGTTAAATGTAAAAATAAAACAAAAACCTTCAAGCATGTAACTAAGAAAAGCATTTTCAGTGCTGGTGTTGCTAATAGCTATTTTAAAGTCTTTTTAAGCATGAGATGCAAATAAAAACATAAAAACTGGGAGTACAAATGGATAAAAATCATGTTTGAAACCTGTCAGACTAGGAAACTGTAAAACGCTGCTTGAAAAAGAAAAAAAAAATCACATTGCAGTCATGTAAAATTGATGTGCAGTATTTATTGAAGGCATTTTCAGTGTTGCACAAGACAAAATACAGATAATTCTTGTACAATTTATTTTCTAAAACCCATGTAGAACAGATAGGCTTCAACTGGGAAGAAAAGACTGGAAGAAAAGAGAGAGTTGATGAGCTTGCTACAAAACGTGAAGTAGCAGATATCTGACGAGCTAAAAGTAACCTGATGGGGTAAAAGCACCTTTTAGAAGGTTAAAGTTTGCTTACTAGGACAAATAATCTGTTTACTAACATAGACTAATGTCTTAACATGTCCTGTGAAAATGACCTATTAGGCTAGCTGTTCCATGTCTTTTAATGGTGGCCCTTTCCTGCTTGAAAAAGAAACTGGTTCATCTGCAGATGTCAGTACGTCCTCTACATGGCAGATGACAAAGCAGAATGTTCTGAAGCTTGCAAACTGGGAGCTAAGTCCAGCCCTATGCACTGGATATGATGCATACCTGACTGTACTGGTTTTAGGAACTGTTTTTATTCTTAAGTGTATCAGTAGACAGCTCAATCGATTGTACTTACCCTTTAGATTTCTTGTGAAGTAACAGCTCCTGCAGAAAGCAGGAGATCTGTCAGCCTGGGAGCTGACGCAGTTTGGCAGCTTTCTCATGTTTGTGACAGTGGTGTGCACATGCACAATAGAAGGCAGTTACCCTTGACTGAGTATTCATCTATAGCTGGCAGATAGTACCAAATTTGGCCCTATGATTATTAAAAATATATATCTATTGCTAAATAAATCATCTCTGTGGTACTAATTCTTGGATTCTTGCTTACAGTTGCTGACAGAGTTGGCATGACCAGTTAGGGCTTACTCTACTTTTCTATCTTTTGATACTAATCAGAGTTATGACCATAGTTCCTGTAGATGGACCCTAGTGCTATTTACAGCTCTTGCAGATGCACCCAGCAGTAGCTGGAAAGAATACACAGAGGCTATATAAGTACCTAACACTGACTGCGTACATGGCAGTTGAAGCCCAGATTCCTGTGGTTTAATTCTCTTAAAACAACAACTTGGAAGGCTGCAGGAGCTACCCTTGCGTCTCAGTTGAGGCAGAGCACAGCCTGAGCACTAGGTGCGTTTGCTGAGAATAATTATTTTTTCCTGATAATTTTTCCTGATGCGGTCATCCTGTTAAGTCAGTAATACCTGAACTGCCTCGTACTGTTTCCTGCAAATTATGAACTAACATTAGAGCAGAACCAAACGGATTTAAAATTAAGTTAAAATGAAACTGCATCGTGTAGCTGTAGTTTAACAGTCTTGAGATTGATTTTGAAATTAATTTTTATACAATGTGTGCCCAGGCATTATCTAGTGGGAACTGAAATCCGTTGAGGCATGCTCCCATCATTTTGGCAAGAGATTGATTTCTTTTGAAAAACACAGCACTTTCAATGTATTAAATGGTGTCTGGGGCAGGACGTATCCCCCAGTTTCCAACACGGTAAAATTATGTGATGATAAAACCCACCCTTTGTTTCTCCTTCCATGATATATCTGGCCTCCCTGTACCTCACATATACTTACGTTGGCACCTTCTTTTCTCCCCGTTTGCCTTTCTTCTAATTACCTTTTCACTAGGAAAAGGAGGCAGAAAAATAATAAATTATATTTTTATTCAATTATTATTGCTAAAGGAAACAAAAATGGTTTTGATGTGAATCTCTATTTGATGAAAATATAAAAATATCAGGCTTTTTGCAAAAAAGCAGTCTTTTATATAATTAGTATAAAATAATTTAATCACATTTACCATGTTCATAATTTATACTGAGTCCCAAAATCATTTTGAGGCAATAGAATATTCTTATTTCAAAAACCCATTGAGTAATACAGTTAGAACCACCTAAGAGCTTTCACCACATAAGAGCTTTCATTTTAAGCTGGTGTAAAAACAAACAAACAAAAAAACCCCCAAAAACAACAAAAAAGAAAGCTATTCCCAATGGATACAGATTTCTTAGTGGGAACATAGCTCCTGAATATTTCTAATGGCATTCTTAATATTGTTGTATATAATCAATCCTTGTTGTTAAAAATCCCCAGGAGAATTAGGAAAAGAAATGTCATCTTTCAGTCCCATTTTTAAACAGCAGCTCATTTTTTCTCCCAGTTTGGAGAACTCAGCTACTCTGGACCAAGTGAGGCATGTGACTTCATTGTTATATTTTTATTTATGCATTTGGCACTCTAGCTCTCATCTCCTGTTGTGAACAGCATTGCAGTGTTTTGTTGGACAGAGTGAAAGGTGTCTTCTTTTTCCTTCCACCAATACAGAGTTTCTATTCTCTTTCACATCTCTGCATTATGGCACCCTACTTTCTAAGAAGTAACATAATCAAATTCCCCCAAAAGGCTGCCAAGCTTTCTGAACTTCTAGAGGGTGAGATAGCATTAGAAGAACAGAACAAGTGAAAATGTTGTGAGATAGAAGAACAAAGAACACTTGGAAGCTCTGGAGAAGATACAATAATAAGAGTTAAATACCAGGACTAGTGCAGTTCTACAGAATTCATGAAAGATACATACAGTTTAGGAACCATGTAATATTCTTGTTGTATATTTTGTAGACCCTTAAGCAAGTGATATCTCTGTAAACTTGGGAATCTTCATATACCTCCTGAAAGGCAGTAACACGTTCCTTTATTTAACTTTTGCTATAGGTCAAGCTCTTTCTAGAAGTATATTTCCTACAGAAATGTTTAAATTCTGTGTTTTACCATAAAGCACCTCCCCATTGCATAATCCTTCTAGGACTGCGCCTGCGCAAATTCCAGAAGGGAGTCTCATTCCTCAATTCAGTGGTCTTGATTTTCTTACCCTTCTCGTTCTCACAGTGTCTTTGGCCTTCAAACCTCCTTAGACAGCAGTTTGTAGTCAGGCTGGCAGTAAACCAGCCTGAACAGCAGTTCTCGTTTCTTCTGGACTAACTACTTCTTTGTTGCTTTCTGCTCTTCTTCAGAGATTTGGGTATTAAAACCTTCCTTTGTTAGTGGCCTCTGCTGAGCATAGTATCAATGTTCAGTGTTTCCCTCCAAGGTCTGGATTTTGTTTCACACAATGCTTATTTATAACTCTACAGATCATAAAAATTTTCCATCTCCAATACAACACAGTGAGTATTCCACAGCTTGCAAGAATTAAGTGTTGTATGGTAGCAAATTACTAGTTTAAGCTTTCCGTTACCTAAAGCGATAAACCCACAGCGACATTTAACCACATGCGATGGATGGTAATAATGAGAGGACAAACCTTTGGAAGAGTAATAGATTAGTTGACAGTTCATGATTTATGTCCCCAGTATCTATCATTTTTATGAAAATACCTTTCATCCTTCCAACCAATTACAACTTCTACTCATATCCCATTAATTCGGAGAGTTGACATTCTGTAATGAAAATTTCAAGATGGTATCTAGAGAAGTTCTTTCCAAATGGAAACACGCAGCAGAATTCATCAAGTGGCCAAGCCTTATTCTAGCAAAGTGATGACCACATCATCATCTTTTCCTTGCCAAAGCATTTCACCTTCAAAGTGAACTAGACCATGTTTTCTGGCTCGCAGCAAGATCCCCACCACCTTGTTGGAAATAGTCACGTATGTCTCAAACAGCTGCCGGAACGTCACACTCACATGTCCATCCTCTCCCTTCTCCCCAGTGCTTCTTATGATCCCGCAGAGCTCTTCCACCTCCTTGCCCACGTGTGAGTGAGCATCCCGTCCCCGCTGCTCCGTCTTAGACCCTTCGGGGGGTCTGCCATAGGAAGGGTCTCCTTTGTGGCTGTGCACAGGCTTAGTCGCAAGCCGCTCATCGTTGCTGAAGGGGTTCTTCCTCTGGTACTCCACTCGGTCCTCTGCCCAGGTCTGCCAACTCTTTCTGAGGTCACCCACCGCACCGGTAGCTTTAGCACTCTGCCCTTTATCTTCCTCCATTTCTTAACAGTGTTCCGTGGCACTCGAGTAGGAGTCAAGTAATTGTAAGTATGCTTGGGTGCACTGTCAGCTTGGAAGGGAAAAAAAAGTATCAACAAGATCGGTCTTCACACAAGAAAAACTTCCAATAATTTCTGTACATTTTGCCTAAATGAGAGGCTAAGCTACTGAAAAAGACATTAAATAGCTGGACACTTCTAATTCTGCAGCAAGCAAGGAAGTAAAATGGATTCAGCTAAACTTTATGAAGTCATGTGAGTTGTACATGTCACTAAGTTAAATGTGTCAGCTTCCAAGACATACAATTCCCCCCCGTTCTCAGACACAGACCTACAATACATGTCCTGTAGCTTTCACATATGAATGTAGCACAGTATTTACTTACTTTTCATGCAGTGACGCCTGTTAAAGAACTTTATCCTTCTTTTGCAGCCCAGTACACTTTCCAGATAATCTCATCCAGTGTTGGTTGGCCTGTTCAGTCCAGGCTTAAGGAGGAGGGAGAGCACAAACCATTCCCCAAGAGCCGGTGCGCCAATCCAGAGAGAGGGGTGGGCAGCTCTTGCCTTGCCTGTGCACCCATTAAAGGTGGACAAACAAAGCTACTCCTTCAGGGTTCACACATTACGACAGTTACTATATGCAGAGAACATCATCTTGGAGCTGCAACAGTGAAATGCTATAAAAGCAGGAGGATTCTGCTGCTCAAACACGGAAAACAGCAGCAGAATTCCGATTAATTCTTGTAGTGACATCTACAACACTGCTTTTAGTAAGCACCAGAACAGATAGTTCTGAGTTCTCCCTTAAAAGGCTGCGCTGCGCAGCAGTGTCTGCCCTGCCTAGCAAACCTGCACTGCCGGCATGCGTGCAGCAGAGATGGAAATGTCAGTCTCACTCAGGTAAACAGGCTGTCCTATATATATATAAAATAAAATAAAATAAAATAAAATAAAATAAAATAAAATAAAATAAAATAAAATAAAATAACCTGTGCACAGAATTTGGATTCCATGTGCAGAACGTAATTATGTTGAGGAATTAGGGCAAGACTGTGATACAGAGATTTGATTGTGTTAAATTTTTTCTAGATCATACACATACTTTAGCTGTTAAAACATACTAGAATTTTCATATATTTCTTACTAGTGTTTGTAGATCAAACAGAATTACTGCAGGCTTTTCTATGGGGAAGAGACACAAATACTGATAATTAAATTGTAGACTGTGCATTTCTAATACGTTATCTTGTTTAAAATTAAGTTTAATTGGTATCATGGTCCATATATAAATTCTAATACTACTTCATATGAACTCCATTAACACAGCAACATTTAAGACAGTCAAAATAAGGCTTTTGTTGTGTTTGGCCTTAAAGAATGCACAGGGTGGACAGAAGATAGCAGCAGAGCAGCTATGAAACAGAACTGAGAAAGATAAACAGCACACATTAAATAATAGCTTTTCATTTGCTGTCTTTCACTTTTATAATGAAACTCATGATCATCACATGATCTTGTTATATTTGTTGTGAGAGAATGGTGGTTAATTCTAGGCCTGGATACCTTCCAATTACAGTAATTATACTTTGTGCACTTAAAACCCCTCTGAAGGCTAAAAAGGATAGATTGTCCTTCCTTTCCCTCTCTGAAACAGTTATGTAATGCTGTTGACTGTGATGACTACCAAAATCCATGCTAAAAAAACGCTGCAGAAAAGAATCAAGCAATACATGTTATGTTTATAGAGTTTGAAAAGCACTTGCTTTTATGTCACAATCAAATAACGCTGTAACTCCTCCGTATTAATGTACATGGATTTTCACACCATGCTGAGCAGCTCACTCCTCACAGCGACTGTTAGTCCCTGGTGAGCTGCTGCAGCAGAGACCTCTCTGCACGAGTCCTGGCTCTGAGCGCACAAAAACAGCAGCCTTCACCTCCAGGTAAGAATGGGGAGCAATCCGCTCCGCGGGAAAAGGAGGGAGTCGAGACACTCAAGTACCAACAACTCATCAGAACTTGCTAGAATAGAGGTAATTGATAGAGATAAGAATTGGAAGCCAAGCAGATTGGAAAAATAACAGTGGTCATCTTCCACTAAATCTCTGTTTGCATTCCCAAGATTTTGTAAGCAATCCCAGACTAGCTCTATTTGTCAGCAATTTAAGAATAGGTTTATTAGTTTTCAGCATTAACTGCTGAGATGAAGATGAACCCACATCTACTTATTTTCTCTCTCTCCAGTGACTATCTGGGGCAGGCATAATTAGATGTCAGTTCACATTTACATGTTTTTGTATCAAGCACCAGGGCCAAAGCTTCACAACAAACTTCAATTTTGAATTCTGCAGGAAAAGACCAGGAGGCTAGGGAAGGTCCAGTGTGGGATTATTGAGATATATAAAGAATGTGACCTCTTACAGTCATAAGCAAAATCTTAACCATCTAGAAAAAAAGCTATCCTGAGTCAGAACAGAAACTAAAAAATGTGAGTTAAATGCTGAGCTGGCCTGGTCCTTTATAAAAGGCTTACTGAAATCTGGATAAGCTGAACCTTTCAGATCAACATAACAGGGGGATCAGTGAGTAGAGGATTTTAGTTACCAAGCCTAGAAGTTCAGAAAATAAAAGAACAAAATTTAACCTGCAATGCAAAAAAAAAAAGAAAAAAAGGTATTTTTTTTCCTGATGGATAGTAAAATCTTTGCCACTTTCCTGAGAATCTCTTTGCCTTCTCTATATGCTGCTACCCTCATGTCACAGTCACTGACCTCCTTCCTGTGGAAAAATGAACGCAACTCCTTTGGTGTCCGTTAATTGTTAATGTTATCCAACTATCGTCTGCTGACGATGACGGCAGGGAAAGGCAAGGCAAAAACCAGCGAGGTGCTGCCAGGCGTTACGGGACACTCGTGGTGACCCAGAGCTCTGGGAAAGCATGGCACTGAACACGGAAACAAGGAGGCCTGCTCTGCTAAAAACGGACTCGATACTTACACCGCTTTATCTTGCTGAATATGCCCTGCCGCTGCTGGTCATTAATTGTGTACACTGTTTCCCGGGGTAGCAGCCCCAGTTTAAATGGCTGCCTGGACCCAGGAGCTCTCCTCAGTTAAAAATCCTCACGGCCAAACTAACAGGAAAAGCACCAGGAAAAAAAAATATAAAGAAAATAAAAGAAGCCTGCAAGAGCCCAGAGGAAAACGAGCAGGAGCGAACACGAGGGTGGGACCCCTGTGTACCCAAAGCCGCAAAGCGCCACAGCGCCTGGGCCAGCGCGCTCCCCCCGCGGGCTCGTCGAGGCGCCCCCCTTTCACGCCCTTCCCATCCCCACTGCCGGAGGGGCCGCGGGCGGCGGGACGCGAGCGGCCGCCCCGCAGCGCGCCGCAAGGCGC
>VWPW01026051.1:75132-128783 GCA_013389825.1 Crypturellus undulatus | reverse complement strand
CCTGCTGCTGCTGGCGCAGGAGCACCTCGAGTTCCGCCTGCCGGTGAGGGCCGCGCCGCGCCGGGGCAGCACCGGGGCGCGGGGCGGCCGCTTGCAGGACGCTGCCTCGCGCGCGGGCGCCGCTCAGCCCTTCCGTGGCCTCGCAGGGGGCCCTCCCGCTACTGCTTCTCTCCCTCCTCCCGCGCCGGGAAAAGCCGCTCTCGTGTTCACGTGCTCTTGCTGCTCCCGGGTGTGCGTGTGTGTCCTGGCGAGGTGGCGTGTGCTCGGGAGGGCCGCGGGGGGCACGGATCCCCCCGCGGAGGCTGTGGAGCGAGGAGCCAGAGTAGTGGGAGACGTGGGTTACACGTGGAAACTTGGAGGAAGAAAATACAGCCTCGGGGAATGCGCTGAAGGGCTCGGAGCGGCTTTGCTGTTGCTCTTAGTGCTGTGGTGGTTCCCGCCCGTGAGGTGCGGGTGGTGGGAAGGTCCGTGCTGCTGCTGCCGCCACGGTACCCACGGTCCTCTCTGAGGCCCCGTGTGTTTGTGCAGCTGTGTGAGGCAGGGAGGGCGAAAATGTCCTCTTTTTAGAGGGAGATTTGAGGAACGGAGAGGATGTGACCTCTCTGAGAGGCAGCGCAGGCCGGGGCTGCATGGAGGCTCCTCAGGCCAGGCCAGCATCCTCATTCTGCCCTCCTCCTGCTCCGCATCCCTGTGGCCACAGAGGGCTTTGAGCCCGGGGCGTCCATTTCCAGGTGCTCAGGACGGGGCGTGCTGTGTGGGCTGAAACAGGGCCAGGAGGATCGCATTATACGTGGAGTTTGGGACTCGTAATTAGTGATTTAAGTAATTGGTAAGGAACTGCAGTTTTGCTTTGCGTTGGAAAGCCCAAGAGGCTGGTTGCAAAATTGGGCTGCAGATTTTGTTTTCTCATTATAAAAATGTTTTTCTCTTACTAAATGATATGTTAAAAATACATATGTAGTTATCTGAAGCTCTCTGATATTTTTGAGGAGTCTCTGCTATGTATAGTTAAGCATATATGCATTTTTCATGTTTATATGTATATTAAAACCTTGTGAAGTTTTTTTAAATTTTTTTTTTAATGACAGATTAGAGTGATTGTTCACTCTAAATGTTTTGAGACGATGCATATTTTTTGAGTACTATCTTGAAGAAGAAGTAGTATGGTATCCAGAATAATGTGTTGTTGTTTAAAACAGTTGTAATGTAAAATGATTGTCTTAGTAAATTGGTAGGTAATCAGTACCTCTGTTATAAAATGCATGATAAGTGTTACATCATGTCTTTTTTTTTCCTTCTTTCCATTAAGACTTGCTCTTCTGTGTTACAGTTTAATAAATGCTTTGTAGGCCTGGAATATGGATTTATTTCTATTTATTTATTACCCATCCAATATTTCTTTAGGCGGGTCATCAGAGCAAAATAATAATAATAATAAAAAGAGAGATGCAGCACACAAAGTTCCCCCCTGCCTGAACTTTGTAGTTACTCTTGGCTGCTAGTGCTATGAAGGATATAGATTTATTTCTGTTTTGCTCTGCGTCCTTTCAGCTATGTGTTTGGCCATGTGATGAGCAACATCAGGGAACTGATTTGTTTGAAATTTTACTCACTGAAAAAAAATAAGCATGTGATTTTCAGTCAGATCAATTGCCCAGTTACATCTCCTTCATGCAGAGCAATACTTTTATTTATTTTTTTGATCAGATATTGAAAGATCATGTAATGCATTTGTTATCCCAGCACAGCAGGGCCCCTGTTAATGGGCAGGTGCTTGTGAAGCGTGTTCTTAAGAACCTCCTCAGGCCAATGTGTTTCAGTGCTTTGCAGTCTTTGCTGTTGGAAAGTCCTCCTGACGTCTAATCCAGAAATCTGCTGGGGTCTGGACCCCCATTGCGTTTGTTTTTGTTTTTCGACACAGTAAACCCTGAAACCTCATCATTACCCTCCTTTGCATCACAGCATCCCTGTTCATGCCTGTGATTCCCTCTGTTCATGGTTATGTTTCTCTTCGTTTCTCTAAGTCCTTCCTCACAGGACATCTTTTCCTCGTTTTCCAGACTTTTGATTCTTTTGTCTTCTCTTCCTGTCACTTTGCTGTAAACAATATTTGCAGTAATATGAGAAGGTGTTGCCAAACCATGTATAAAATCTCATGTATTTGTGCTTTCCCAGGACCATGCAATGAAATATATATTTTGTTTTCCTGGAATGAATTAAAAAAAAAACAGTTATATCTATTTGTAGAGTTTGACCTGTTAAATTTTCGCTGTAGGAAATAACATCTTTGCTCTCGCTTTATGGTGGACAGTTCAACAATCAGCAGGAAATTCACGTAAATGTAAGTGTGGGCCAAATATTTCGTAGAATACTTTTATGGTTTATACATACATTCTTTATAATATTTTTATTACATGTAGATATCTGAATAAATTTTGAAGTTGCTTGGGAAAATACGGTATATTCCAAAAATCAGTAAATCTGAATTACAGTAAAGATTTTCAGTTTGGTAAAAGATACAGAAAATGCATTTGAAGGCATCTCTGTTTAATATTATGAAAAGAGATAGTGCCATCTACTGGAAAGACTGTGATTCTTTTCAAAATAGTTGCACCACTGAACCAGTTAGTACCTGTGCGTCTCTCTGAATTTGGTCTTTACCTCTAATGCAGTGGTAAAATAAAGCTGAGAAATGGTTTTATTCTAGTCTCAATGCTTAGTCAGAGAACATTTTTTCAGTACCCTTTAGTAATTAAGCGTAAATAGGTGTTAACAATTCTTCAGAGAATGAATAATCTAGAGAAGCATGAACAAATAATATTTGGCAAAGCAAAGAAATGGTGGGGAAATGAAATCTGTAAGAAAATGTCTCACCATTCAAGCTAAATACGCAATTTTATCTCAAATTGTATGTTTCATCCCCATATTCTCTCTACAGTTAACAGATTTTTCTTTATCTTCAGTTTGCATATTCTATTTTTATAAGAGTAACTTGGATCACTCATATATCTTATTTTTATTTCAGTCTCCATTTTGGATTCTTAATATTCCTTCAGAAGAGATGGCAAGGGGACTAATGAAACGGACAGTATGCGCAAAGTAAGAGGTGAAAAAGATGAGTATGTGGTTCTGCCTAGTACAGCCTATGCTGCCAGCATTCCCATAGTTCCATCTATGTACATGGTTTAAATCCTCATAGTAGGTGCAAACAGATGCTTTGAGCAGAAATTGCATAATGCTAAAAATATGTTCTTTTTCAGGGCAAATGGGAATTAGGGGTATAGTCTCAACTGCCTTAACAAAATGACTTACTACTGGACCCGGGTGCCTGCTGTTTCGCTTAGTAAAGTGTAGTTCTTGTGCATGTCTGCATGGGTGGGCTAAACCTGTGAACATTTTGAAGATTTTCCTTCAGGAGTCAGCCATGACCTGTGAGAGGTGCTTTGTGCCACTGCTCACCGTGAGGGACTGCGTGCAGGTGGTGTGATGAGGATCTAGCAGTGCATGCAGGGCTGCTGGGATTCCTGTGCTAGAGGAGTGCTTTTTTTTACACATATGAAAAGGCCCCTAACTGGGATATGTGAGCTTTGGGCAAAAGGCCTGTGATGTGATATGTGTTGCTGGGCCTTTATTGCAATATTAATTCAATTCTCTTTATCTTCCCAAGGCAGTGCTTTTCTTAGAAGGCAGCAATATGGAAACTTTAAAAGTGTTTAAAAAGACAGAGAAAGATTTAAATACTTCCAGGTTGCAGAACCATAATATCTTAAAATGAGATACCTGATGAAATTGTTATATGTAAGCTGTTATTCCATATTTCTTTTATTCTAGGATAGTGTAACATTTTGAAAGTCTGTTCTTGACCTTTTTCAGCCTTTGCTTTTATCCACCAAGCTGCTAGACAGCAAGGGATTTTGGGCTGATTTTCTAGTATGACTATTGCAAAGCAGAAAAAAAAAAAAAAAATGATGATATCCAAGAGTATTAAGACTGAAATTTAACTTCTACCGTATGTTACCAAACAAAGAAGGGATCATTGAAATATCAGCTCAGGATGTTTATTTAAAAAAAAAAAAGTAATCCCTGTTCAGAATAAAACTTAAGCATGTGTCAAAAGTTAAGTAGATGCTTCAGTACTTGAAGTAAAGCCTAAATATAGTGGAGGAGTGATGAAAAGATTTGTCCATAAGGTATCTTTTCTCCCAAATGTATGATTACAGTCCAAAAAAATTGGTATTTTCAGGTCTGTCTTTGAATTGTGGGGTCATGGCAGATCGGCAGGGGAGCTTTATACATCTCTGAAGAGCTATCCAGTGGAGAAGATGGTATGCATGTAAATAATCTGGATCGTATATTTGCCTGATCCCACTGATTAACACTGGAGCTGATCCCATTGATTAACAAACATATCCTTGCCTTTTTTTCAGCTTCCGTATCTACAGCCAGACTCTACGTACAAAATACATATTCATACATTCAACAAAACGCTGACCCAAGCAGAGAAAATAAAAAAGATAGATGTGAGTACTGAAAGAAGTCTTTAACGTTTAATTTCATCTGTTCATGCTGTTCTTATTCTCTGCTATCAGTTTTGTCTGATATGTATTTAAGTTTGTATTTTTGAAAGTCTTAAAGTAGTTTGCAACTTATCAGCTCTAAATGTGATCTTTGTGTTTGACAACTTTCCCCTCAAAAATCATGACTTTTTTTTTTGTTTCTACATAGACCATCAAAAGCATATAAAAAAGACTCATGAATTATGACTCTGTGCTGATGTCATTTGCTGATGCAAAATTTTAAAATTCAAATGGATAGAGTTAGGTTCTAGATTTTTAAAAATCTTCTACTGTTCTTGCCTTGTGCTCTAGTCTGCCCTTATTCTCTCCTCCTAAGCATAAGGCAAGATGAGTGAAGAAGAAAACAAAGGGAAGGAAATACTCTTTCTTGTTTATATAGTTTTAATATGTTATTGAAGTAATCTTGAATATGTAAACTGGTGTTGCAGCAAGTCACTGAAATTTTATATCTTTCTGTCCATTAGAAGAGTTGTTTTCTTACTTTGAAAACTTCATGATTAACATACAGTTTGTTTCCTCAAAAGTTAAATGATCTTCAGCTAATATTAAATGTTTTGATTCCAGATTTCTTAAGTCTGAATCGTTTGGGCTATCCTTATTCACATGTAAGGCATTCTAAAAATTCAGGGAAAAGTGAGATTGTGCTTCTAAGAGTAATTCATCATTCCTCACAAGCAGAATTTGTTGTTGCTGCTGCTGCTGTTGTTATTTTGGGAGGATGCATATTTAAAAAAATGAAGAATTTCTAGAATTTAAGAATTTTTTTTCCTTTATTAATATAGGCCCTAGAATTTCTGCCATTCAATGGAAAAGTGAATTTGAAGAGTCCAGAACATGTCTTCTGGATTTTGGAAGATTATGGGATGGACCCTAATAACGTGCCTGAAGAGCCCCTTGATGTATATTTTGGCAGATGGGTACGTGAGTACACTTACTTAAGTTTTCATTAGCTGGTATCTTCAGAAAAGTCTCCTTCACTTTTAGCTGTAAAAACTTATGTAAAATTTTAATGGAGACAGTGATTATATAATTATAGCTGAGTATGTCATTGTATAATATACTGATGCAAGTCCTGGAAGACCTTACTGTGGATAGAAGGAAACAGGTTAATTCAGCAGTTGAAACAGAGGTGAAAAAATAAAGATGGAGATGGGAATGTATATTTTTCCCTGCCATCTGTGGAGGGAACTCAACACAGTGATGGATTTCTGACAGCTACAGTGTTGCATTAGATCAGTATGAGTTGCAGCTAAAAACACCAGTAGC
Organism: Crypturellus undulatus; assembly: GCA_013389825.1. Taxonomy (NCBI): domain Eukaryota; kingdom Metazoa; phylum Chordata; class Aves; order Tinamiformes; family Tinamidae; genus Crypturellus; species Crypturellus undulatus. Next base: position 122,940 of record VWPW01026051.1, on the reverse strand, counting down.
TTGTTTCAGACGTGGAAAAAAAAAGATCTACAGAAACTGTAGATGACTTGTGCTAAGGTGCATCAGCCTGTTGGAGCCTTCCTTGGGTGCTTAAAGAGACCCTGACAACCACCGTAGTAGAAGAGTTTGGACCGATCTCTGTGACTTTGAAATTCGGTAGGCCCAGCCCAGAGATGAATGGACCTGATGTGGGAGGATGTTTGCAGTGCGCTGTTCTGTAGTAAAAACATGAATTGAAGAAGGCCTTCATCATCTGAGGTATTTATTGCGAACATTCTGGCCCCTTGAGCGTACACACCTCAAACCTGGTGCCTTGCCAGGATATCCTGAGGAAATGAGATCTGGTCTTTTATACCTTGTGAGGGAAAAGTGGGTCCCCAGGGGGCTTCCTTGAAGAAGGACTGTAGCCTCTGATGGGGAGAACATGCTCTGGAATGGCCTGCTTCAGGTGCAGTTAGGAGGGAGGAGAACCACTGCTGGAGATGTACGGCTGTGGTTACAGGTCATGCTCTGATAACTGTGTAAGGCAGAGATCCAAGTTACCGCTTAGTGCCCGGGAATATTCACCTTTCCTGTGATTAATGCAAAAGTGCCCTAAGTTGTGGCAATGCTGCAAAGCATTTGAGTTGGTGTCCCATGTGTGCTGAAGTGGTTAACAAAATAGAAGTTAGAAAACAACACCAACAGGCAACAGCGACATACAACAGTGTATGTTCTTCAGACAGTAGGGCTGCTGTTGACTAGAGCTGAAGGGTAGTTTACGGGAACTTTTCAAAGTGGTTTGTTCCAAATCACTTTGGTCCCCTTTAACATATTTTGGAAGTCCGATGTTAAAATGCTCAAAAATTGAGCCATGTTTGTTTTTCTGGCATAGTATGGCAGTGCTAGCTTAAATGTAGATTTTAAACATAACAAGAAAGCTGATGAAGAAGGAACTTCTGTGTGATCTTAAGCCTCCATGAGTGTGTGCTCATGTCTGTGTTTACCTATACATACCTGCAGTTCCACTTCTTAACATCTTAAAATTATTTTAACTCTGAGTTGCCAACAGCTGATATCCTGATAACTCGAATAATAGCAGTATTGCTAAGATTATTGTTTCTTAGAAGAATTTATAGTCTAAGTTCCTTAGTTTTTTTTTCAAGGTAGAGGTCAAAAGTATATTTTGCACAAAGGTATCTCTTGCTTGGAAAAAGCTGTGTCATATTTTCAGAAGGCAGACAGCCTTCTGTCACATTATGAAATTACAAAATGAGGAGTTACCTGTTTGTTAGACAACATCACTAAACAAGCCTGTTGGCATCTCTCTTGTATCTAAGACCTGACAGTCATTTTAAATGTTTCCACAGATCGCAGATGGCCAAAGAGAACTAATTGAGTCCTACAGTGTAAAAAAGAGACACTTCATTGGAAACACTAGCATGGATGCCTGCTTGTCTTTCATTATGGCAAACCATGCGAGAGTAAAACCCAACGATGTCGTATTTGATCCATTTGTTGGAACAGGTATTTTTGCTTCTTTTCCTGGAGAAACTGTAGGCTACAGTGGCATTCCTGCGGGCACCTCGCTGTTCCTGAACATAGCAGCTGGTGCTTAACTGAGATTTGAGATGATGCTGAAAACAAAATAATGATAATAAAAAGAAACGTTTATTTATCTTTTAAGGGCTTTTTAGGGAGGTTAGCAATTTCAGACAATGTAAACAGATTTGTCAAAAATGCAAAGTAAAATATCTTAATCGGTTATTTATGTAGCATGGCTTAAATAGTAGTTGCTATGTGTTATGGGCTGCTTCAAGACCCCGTGTGATTTAGAAATGAAACTCCAGTGTTCCCTGGAGCCAATTTCAAAATCTTGCATGGAGCAATATATATTTTTAGAAGACGATTTAGAGCAGCACTGAAGGCATCTCTGAGCATATAACACAAAATAGCAGCTGTTAGATCATAGTGTGGTCTGTTCCTTGTATTGTCAGGTCCTTAGGATAATATTGTTCATACCCAAGCTGAGTTTTTCTTAGTTAAGCCAGCAGGGGGAGCTTTTATTCCACATAATACTTAACTTTCCATGGCCTAGAGTGTTTTTCTGATGAAGGACACAGCTGGTTTGTAAATTAAATAGAAGCTCCATTGTGTCAGATTGTGTCATTTAATCATATAAAGTAGAGCTATCTTCATGCTTTTTTTTTTTTCAAAGGCATTAAAAAGGTTGTTTTCTCATTTTTTTCTTTAAATTTTGCCTATATGCAGATTTTCTTTTTTGGGGGGCAGGGGAGGGGGCAAAGAGGGAGATATTGAGAATAATCTGTTGAGAAGCATACTCCTCTTTCACTCACTCACCTGCAAGGGGCTTGTGTTCCTTGCAGATGGCTAGTTCTTTTTGAAAGGCTGAGGAAACTGAGCAAGCTCCTCTAGTTCTTCTCTAGGCAGTTTAATCTCAGTGACCGTGGGTTTGTTTCCTTTTACAAATACCTGCTAAACCTAAAACAAACAAATAAAAATTGGGGGGAATTAATTCTCTTGGGAGTGAAAATTGAGGAAAAAATATGAGTGAAAAGGTAGAAAGATCAAGATAAGCATTATAAGTCTCATGTGATTCAGTGCTCAAGTGTAAGTTATGTGCAAAATTCTTGCCAAATGGCTTCACAATTTGAATTTAAAATAGTTGTTTGTATTAGACTAGTTATCTCTAATGTGCAGACTTGCAGTTTAAAATATGCACCTCACTTGTCGGTAAGGTGTATTTATAAGGATACAGATATTCTTAACTAGGGTAGCTTTTTTTTTTTTTTTTCCAGCTGTTATTGGTGAAAAAAATCCAAGAGCCTCATTAGTCTCATGAAGTCATTTAGAGCATTTTCAAGATTGCTGTGGCAGTGGTAATCATCTCTGGAGTGTTGGAAGGCAGTTCAGAGTTGTGTGTGATAGTGAATTTGATCTGATGGGTTTGGAAAGAACAATACAGGACTTGATGAACACTTAGAATAAACTGTAGTCTGGATTTCCTCATTGGTGCAAGTTTAATACCTGACTAGATTTCTTCCTGTTTTTATGCTGAACAGGTGAATATTACCAAACTGGAACAGCTTTGCAAAGTTGTGCTTGCTTACAGCAAGCAAGCTTTTTGCTAGATGAGTCAAATCACAAGTCTTTCCCATAAATATAACACTAAGTATACAGAATTTGTTCTTGGAATGAGAAGTGTTTTCGACCAAGCTGATTTAAGAGATTTAGTTCTGAATCTGAATGGCAGAACTTAATTTCCATAAACTTCTCCATAAACTTTCCATAAAAGTTCTCCATTTGCGTTATGCTGCTGCATAGTTGCAAATGGTAGGAATTTCTTCTTTGACACCCTGAAGGGTAGCTGTATGACCAAAATCTCATGCCTGCCCAAGTAGTGAGGGAAATAGATGCTTTCCTATGGAAAAACATGAAATTCTGTGCCATCGTCCCTATGCTAGCAGTCATCAGGGCACAGTCTGCATCAGGGCACAGTCTGATTCTCTGCTTAACCTTGTATACATCTATTTAGTACTTAGCCCAAAAGGCTGGCCAAATTACAGTCTTTAAATGCCCATGCACTGTATATATGAACACGAGTTAATTGAGCACTATCTGAGATTTATTGAAAGCTGTAAGTTTAAGTTTTCTTATCTCCTTTTTTCCTTTTGTGTTTTAAAAAACTATATATATATGTTCTTAGATGGGCAAAGTACTTTCTTTTTACTCTTTTTCATAGGACTGGGTGGTTTGGGGGCCTTGGCCCTGTAACTGGGGACAGGGCTAGCTAAATTTCTCTTGGCCCTCTGGAGTCACTGCCCATCTGCTCGGAGGGATTACAGCTGAGAAGGGAAATGGGGGACTCCTCAGGGTGAGTAGCCTTGTTTTTCACTGATCCATTTTACAAGAAAAAGCAGAGAATTTTTTTTTCTCCCTCACCTTCAGTTTAATTTATTAGCATATGATATGGGAGATTTCTAGTGCTATTTCTATATTTCTACCCACAAGCAGTCGGGATCAGTAGTCTGGGGTTCACAACCCAATTCTCAGTTGCTGTTCTGTTTTAAATTATTCTATTAGCTCTACATGTCCTAGTTAACAACTCAGCAACAAAATTCTGTAATAATTCTGTGCAATTCCTCCATTTCTCTTTTTGAGAACTTTTAAGGACATAATGGAGATGCTCTGTCTATGAGCTATTCAGCTGTTGCCCAATTTCAAGGGAAATCACAAGTGCTTTTTCAATATGTTTTAAAAGCAAAAAGCAGATCACGATAGAAGTATAGTAGTGAAATAGTAGTAAAAAAAAAAAATAGTTCTATTACAAGATTCCCTGTGCCACATGCTCTAGGTGTCCCTGCTTGTGCAGGAGGGTTGGACTAGATGATCTCTAGAGGTCCCTTCCTACTTCAACCATTTTGTGATTCTGTGAAGATAAGTAAGCTAATGAATGCACTGACAAAATAGGTGATAAAATAGGTAACAGGAAAAAAAAGTGTGTATAGTGGTTTTTGCACTGCAAAATAATTAAGGGAATTTTCTTGATATTGGCATTTACATTGGAGATTTTTACATTTATGAGGTATCTGCCCGTTGCTTCTTATTTGGGGCATGGCCCCATAATACAACCATCTCAGTTTTAGACACGGTTAAGGAGTCAGAGTTGGCAAATAGACACTGGAGTGTTTAGTGTTTTTTTTTTTTTTTAAACAAATTTTAAGGACTGCAAACAAAATAAAATGGCAGCTTTGATTCAGATAGTGATTGGAGAGTGTTACCACTTTGAAATACAGTGAACTGTGAACAAACTCTTAAGAACAGTTGTAAGAGATAAGGACCAGCATAGCAAGTTAAGTGTACACTGAAGGAAAATCAGTTGTAACAGAGATGGGCCTCTAAAGTATAATCAGAGATAATAACACTACAGCCATTGTAAACAGTAGTTTTAATTCTTTATTTGTTTTCCTTTATTTCAAAATAAGCCGATAGTGTTCGTGATGGCACACACTCTTCATACCCTTTACCTTTTTCTGCCATTTGCAGGTGGCCTTCTTATCTCCTCAGCACACTTTGGAGCATATGTGTATGGTGCTGATATAGACTACAACACAATTCATGGGTTAGGTAAGTTGCCCATTTCTAAGCAATGGAGAACTAACTAATAGGAATTAAAGACTGTTGATGATAACAGATGTTACTCTGGGTATAAAAACAACATTAATCTTCGTGGTGTTTATTTTCTCATGCTTCTTTTTTACTGACCAATTTATTTGTATCCCAATTAAGGTGTTTTCATAATATATAAGCAGAAAATATTTAATACAATGAATAAGTAAAAAAATCAAAATAAGATCATGAATAGTGATAATGTCTGTGTGCATCCTTGAGTCTTCCTTGATTCCTGTGCTGCTTCTGTGGTGCAGAAGTTTATTTTCTTGTGACCTAACCCTGCAAGTTTAATGCCATTCTTACATCTCTGAAAAATTGAAGTGTAAAATAAATTTGAATTATTGGATAGGATTATGACTGGTGGGATAATAACAGCCTAATGAGTAATGATAGTTTAAAGCTGTCTTCTTATAAATGAACTTTTTTATTCTAAATTTTATTGTGAATACTTGTGCCAATGATAACTCGGAGATAAAACTCTTATTTGATGTGTGACATTTAATTGTTTCCCTCTAAAATAAATGATATAGAACGAGGAAGACTTTCTTCAAACCTTGTTTCTCATGGGCTGTATATTTTTTTTCCCCTCACTACCCCTTCATCCCACCCAGGGAAGGCTAGCAGAAAGAACCAGAAATGGAGGGGGCCAGACGAAAATATCCGAGCTAATCTCCGGCAGTATGGTCTAGAGAAATACTACCTTGATGCCCTGGTTTCTGATTCTTCAAAATCCATATGGCGAAAGGGGATGCTGTTTGATGCCATCATTACAGATCGTAAGCTGGTTCATGTTTTTGTTGTCTGCTAACAGTAACTAAAAGTTTTTTGCTTTTGTACATGCTTGTTTTCATGTAAATCTGGACTAGTGAAGATTGGTAAAACTTTCCTGAAACAAAAGAAAAACTAGGTAGCACAGAGGTCAGATTTAGCTGTGTTCTTGTGCTCTGTACCTTTGGTATGCAGTAACCCTATCAACTTCGTTAGGACCAGTCAGGGAATAAAATGCTGTTTGGCGTAGATGTATGTTACTCAGTTACTATAGTGGTGGAAATAGAACCTGCCTTTTTAATCTGTTTAAAACTTGAAAAAAAAAATAGCTTTAATATCTTGTTTAGCAGTCAGGTCTCTGGTGAGTTCCATAGTGTAAAACATGACCATTGTCATGTGATTCCAGCACTGTTGAAACTGAGCCTACCTTTTGACATCTGTGTATTTATTTTAAGGAAGTTTATAAATGTGTAACAAAGCAGGAGATCTCTATTGGGGTATATGGGTGTGTATATGTATACATATGTGTGTATATATACGTGTGAGCATATATATTATATATTTTTCTAAATAAAAGTAGATATAAGCATTTCCACGGAGAAAGTATTGCATTTGTCAGTAGAAATCAGCGTGACTGAAAATTATCCTTTGAAGAAGTCTGATTCAGTAAAGGCACAAATTCGTTGATTCTGGAGACTTCTTACCAGAATAGCCTGTGTTGCTGTTGGGACTTGCTGCTCCAACACACTGGAGTCTGCCATGCATCTGTGATGGTCTTCTGGAGGATTTTTTTAAGTGCTTACTGCAATTCTTCCAAAGAGAGATTTTAATTTTTATTTCCAGTATGCTTAACTACTAGAAGCAGGAGGGGCTTGAAAAGGTCCTCCACTCTTCAAAAAAAAAAAAAAATCTTAAAACCTTTGTCATGCATGAGAAGGAGTATAGACTAGGAGAACTAATGTAAGACACTGACACAGCAGTTTCTGCCTCTAGTGCTGGCTCTTGGGAACAGGGAGTGATTTTTTCCCCATAAGTTGCTTATTGATTTTCATTTGGCCTATTTGTCAATAAGCTAATGTGTAATGTGAATATAATTTAGAGCTGAGTTTGTAGATTGTGTAGATGGATATATTGGTGCTCTCAATTTGCTGAAATGAATCTTTCAAAAACAAATGTGCTAAACATGAGATGTTATACCATTAGAAATTTGCAAAAATACATGAGAAAAGCCATCTTTGTTCTTATTTATATGAGAATTACCATTTGTGTAATGTAAGAAGTTCAAGTATATGCAATTTCTTAGCAGAGACCTTGGTTGTGCAAAAGAGGATGGGGTCATCTGTCATATGTTGGGAATGTAAGAAACATCTTTCAATGAGCTAACTTGTTATTAAGGCAGGAAAGCATTGTCTTCTGTATTGTAGTTGATACTTGATATGCTAAAGAGTCTTACTGCTGAGGAGCATTCTTTGAAAAAGCTTTGAAAATAATCTTTTGAAGCAATAAACTTTCAACAGATCTTCAAGAAGTTACCCTTATCAGTTTTTAACCTTAAAACAGCCACGATTTGTGTGCTGTTGTGTATGTATAACATAATTTCATGATGCTATCTGCACAAAGTATGAACCTCTTGTTTCATTCATTATGTATTTGCTTTGTGTAGCACCGTATGGAATCCGAGAAGCTACTCGCAGGACAGGTTCACAAAAGGAAGCGGTTAAGTTGGCTGAAAGAAGGTAGGTGACTTATCTGTCGTATCATGTAAATGGCTTAATGGAGGCCAGTGGCAGTTTTAGAATCTTTGTTATTTCTGATTAACTACCAGCAGATGAAATAAAAAAAAAGCCCTTTCTGTTCTGCTTGCAGGACTGCCTTGTCACTAGTATGTCACTTCCAGAAATCCCCTCATTTTTGTTCTTCTTGCTTATCATTTGCATGTATTCCGATATCAAGTCCTATATTTAATCTCTGTGAGCCACCTTCCTATCCTTAGAAAGTTCTTTTCAGTCCCTGCAGGTTGCAGAAACCAACCTAAAGTCGAATACCTCTGTTTTACTTTAACCTTCCGTCTTTGTCTTCTACTACTCTTTTCTCTTCCTAGATAACACATGGCTTTTCTACTGCATGGCCTTCCTTGTCTTCTGTTTTTTATTATAAATTGCCCTTGAGCTGTGCAAAATAATTATTTCTAACATGTCTGTGATTCCATGCTTTTTCCAAATACTAAAGGTGATGGTTTAAGGATTTGCTAGAGGAGTTTTGAAAACCTTACTTTTCTTAGTAAACATTGTACATCTAGGTTGTCATAGGTAGTTTTGCAAATCTCAAATGATTGTTCTTTTTTAAATTAAAAACACAGATGTTATCTGGACTTTATATTTAAACTTTTTTTTCTTAGCACAGAAAATCACATCTTCATATCATCCAGCTATCATCTGAGTGACATCTTTTTTGACCTGTTGAAATTTGCAGCAGAATATCTGGTGATGGGAGGAAGATTAGTTTACTGGCTACCAGTATACAGGCCTGAGTATGTATTCTTGATTTCTGGTATGTAGTATGTCAAAATGGACTTTGTATTCTAACCATCATCTCTTCTAGGGTGTGATAGAGCTATAACTTGCATAGTACTTGAACTGAAGAGTCATGCTCAGATTTAAGTGTTAAAACTTTTTATGGAGGAAAGCAGATTTTTAAATAAGAGCTTCAAATGAAGATACCTCCTGCCAGTTTCCAACAAGAAAAGCCTTTATGTGCCCTTGTAAACTCATGTCTAGTGGGTTGAGGTTTAAGCTTTGAAAATTAGTGCAGGTATAATAGCAGAAAAGTACTTATGTGTGTCTATTAGAGTAGTTGATAGAGATTCCAGACCAGGTTCTGTAAGAGAACATATGTGGCTCTTTAGGGCTTGCCACCACGAACTTAACATTTTTCATGGAAATCAAAGGTCAGCTTGCTAAGAAATGGCATATGAGAGGCAGAAGTGCAGGAAATAGCTCAGTTAAGGTGGGGAGAGACCAGGAGAGCCTGGGTAGTGGTGTCTGCTCAGAAGGGCAGCCTCAGATTAGGACTGTAATGCTCTAGAGGATGAGGAGTTGTACATGTGTTCGAACATGTGGCAAGTGTTGGGATGGCGAGTTGTCTGAAGAAGTCAAAGTCATGAGAGGAGAGACACCTATTCACATACCTTAGTTCTGCAACTCTTGTCTAAGGGGTCTTTTTGCTTTCTGAAGCAAGTTCTATATTAAGGTGGGGAGGTGATGTGTAGTAGCTGTTTCTAAATAACTCCCAGATGTAGATGAGCTCTGATGAAAGCTTTAGTATTGTCATGTGTTTCTGCAATGTTATAAAACTGGTCGTTGACTCAGGTTTCACTGTGGAAATGGCTTATGGCAATCCTAGGTATAATACCATATGCTGTTCTGAAAATTTGGGAATCAAAAGATCTGTTACATCAGATCTCTGCATGGTCTTTGGTAACAGAAGAGTACTGCTCTTGTAGCTTGCAAGTCTTTTTTTTTTTTTTTTTTTTTTTTTTTTAATTGATACAATTGGTATTTTAGACTATTTTTTTTTTTTTGTACAATTGTTTTCAGACAAAAAAGTGTAATTGACAATTATACATTGACATGCTGTCATGGATAATTCATCATTTAGCTGATGTTCTGAGGAAATAAGCTCTCAAACTGTAGTTTGGTTGTCTTCTCTAAGCATGTATTTGTACCCTCTTCTGTGAGCTGATTTCATGCAGTGAAGATTGAAAAGCTGAAGTCACTCAGTAAGAACAGATTATTAGTATAATCACTTTATTTTCAGCTGCAATAAGGAACATGGGAACATATTAAAACAAATACAGGGAAGAAATAAGGTGGAAGTTAGTAATATATTGAGCTATTGGAGTCTCCCCTGGCACCATCTGCTATCAGGTCAAGTTGTTTTTTGTGATCCTTAAAATGTTAAAATGTGATCCATTTTAATACAGCTTTGGTTTTAAAACAAACCACCGCTATTATATTACTCATTTGAAAATGTATTGAGTTTTGCCTGAAAGTGTGTAGGAAGAACTGTGTGTGTTGATGCTAACAGACAAATTTTTTTTTTTTTAATGAAGTGGTGATGATCTCTTACTCTTCAAGAGAGCAACTCATTCCAAAGTTTACTCCTTCAATCTGACATTGAAATCATTGTTGAGTCTGAGTTTTTTTTTTTTTATTATTATTATTATGTTATTATTATTTTAACTGCAAATACCATACAAACAATTGAGTGTCTGAAATCAGTGTTAAAAATAGCCACAGCTGTATTTCCACCAAATTCTGGGCTGTCGTGGCTGTCAAATGAGGGTCTTCTGCCCCCTCCCCACCGATCTGCTGCTGTTAGGGAATTCCAAAACCATGGCCTAGAGAAGTTTACATGACTTCCCTGTGTCGTCAGGTAGGGCTAGTGAATTAGTCTTTTCTCATGAGTACTTTGTTCTTGGATTTTTCCTCTATCCATCTCTGGTTGATTCTTTTTTTGTCTAAACAGCTTTGTGAAGATGATGTTTTGTGCATTTGCCTACTGTCTCCCAGCAAGCCTATACATTTATATAGAGAGCTATTTTCAGTTGTGCTATATTAGGTTCCTCTTTCTAACTGAACAAAAAGTTTACTTGATAAAGTGCACTCATAAAATCCACTTCTATGCTGGAAAAAAAAATAGAGTTCCTTCTTTATATCTTTTAAGCTCAAATGGGAGGTATGAATATTGTTTAGTTTTGCTTTTTAATGACTGACTTCTGACCTGCAGCCAGATCATGAGAATAATCATTGTATATGAAATTACAATCAATAACAATATCATATACTATTTTCTGTAGTATGTTATTATAGATACTACACATAAGCTTATTACAGAAACTAATCTTGAATAGCTAGTCTGTATTGCAGTGTATAGGAAGGATGTCCGATCTCGTAATTATGTAATTAGCTAGGTCAGTACTATTTTTTCTCTGTTCTCACACACAGGTCTTAAATCTAAAATTCCACTTTCGGCAACTGGAGAATTAGAAAGAGCATATATAATCCGGAGAAAGCTGTGTCTGAAGAAATTAGTGTGCTTAAAAAGTATTTAAAACTGTGACTGCTGATATAGACACGATTTAGCCAGTGTTACTACCATGTGATGTTGAATGTAATCCCTGTCTTTTCCTTGAGATTTTTTTTCTTTATCTGACAAAGAAATGGCAGTGTGATACATTTGTAACTCCAATTTCTGAGCTCCAGGAATGTCTCTATCTATTGGAAGCTGTTCTGATATGTTTGGAATTCGGTATAATCATTTCCCTTTAGGGAGTAGGAGTTAGGTCTTCTTTTGCTGCGCCTTTATAAATGTTGACTGTGGGATACTTTTTTAAAACTATTGATCCTGATGGGATGAGTTATTACTCCTGATTGCCTAAGATAAGAAATTTCCTTTTGAAATAACTCAGGCACATGTACATTAAAAACATGCAAATACATATAGAAAATGGTTTGGGGGATTCTTCTTCCTCTTTACTGTCAGATTTCCATTTATTCTACGTGTTTTATGGCACAAGATGATTGGAATATATAATGGAAAAACTTTTGAACACCAATACCTGAGTATCTGGTAAATTAGACTCTAAAAGGTACAGCAACTCCTAGGTAAGCCATTTTGTAATGATTCTCCTGTGAATTTTGTGCAAGTGATCCAGTTCATGACCTTAAAACTCTCTGAATTTTTATTTCTTCCAGATACACGGAAGAGATCGTTCCCCGGCACCCATGTCTGAAACTTATTAGTAACTGTGAGCAGATGCTTTCCAGCCACACATCAAGGCGCCTGATAACCATGGAAAAGGTGAAAGAATTCAAGGTAAGCTCGGATTCTGATTACAGTGTGTAAAATGGTAGCTATTACATTCCTGAAAGGTTTGTCTGTTACTCAGCATTTGATTTTCATTTGTATTGCTTTTGAGATTTTTATGATGAGAGTTAGAGCTTTTGTAGTTGCCACACATTTCTTTAAAATGAACTGTGTAGTGATTGAAGGGAGGGTTCTGGTTTAAGTGTTTCTCTTTCTCCTCAGCTTTTAGTAAACTTTTTATTCTGGGGAAGCTGTGTAACAGTGTGGAAGGATTTTTCAAGTTACTCTTGCTCGTGGAAATCACATATGCTTTTCCTGGGAAAGTGAACAGTGTGAGTCAGATCCACAAAGATGCTTAGAATCCTAAATTCTCACTCATTCCAAATTATAATTAGGTGCCCAAATGAGTACTAAATACTGTTATGGCAGCATATGTACACCATATTCAGTTCTGGCACTGCATTTTTAGAGTGGTACTTCTGATCTTTAAATCAATGGTGGGACAAGAGGAATGTAATTTTTAGAAAAAAAAATACAGTACCTGTGACATAAGTACAAGGAAGCAAAGTAAAGCAGGGTTTTATGAACCACCCCCCTGCTTTTTTTATAGCACTAAGTGCCTCTCCTGAAGCACTGAGACATGAGAATTTTACCTTCACATCTTCCCATTCTTTCTACCTTTTCCTTTCACCTCTTCATCTTAAAGATGCACAAAGGTGAAGCAAGTTCTTAATGAAAACACACACACACACACACACACACACACACAGAGCAGGTGAGCAGGTTTTCTTTCTTGTTAGGTGGAAGAACTATTTTACTTGACAGGAGACAGGTCAGGCTGCTGGGTCTGCATTGCACTAATAACTCAGCAAGGCTTCAGTACTACACTGGGAATGTTAATGATGGCTGAACTTCTTAAGCAACACCAGAGTCTTTTAGAAAGCTTAGGAATTCCAAAAGCTCGTGTACTGTCTCTGGTGATGCAGGACCTGTGCAGGTAACAAGATGCACATTGATTCCTTACCTAGAGCCTGTTTGTTTTAGTCACATTGTTTGGCATCTTACTATCTGTGTGAATACCTGCCCTCCCCAGTGTCTCTTAACTGACTCTCTTCACTCTTGAAGATGTGTTTTTGAGATGTTAAGATAGGAGAAAACCTTTGAGGTAGTTAACTACTGTTCCACCAGATAGCTCCAACTAGTGAATTAAGGCTTCTCCATCCCCTCTGCCCCTATATGAAAGGAGAAATCTTTATTCATGTACCTGTATTATGTTTCCAGGCAATTTCTGTTTGCTTTACTAAACAGGCTCATAACCAGAACTCAGCTATCCCTTGTAGTTTAGCTTACTGTAATATTCACAAGGGACTGAGATTTTACAAACCATGCACTTTGGTATGCGCAGTGTTTGCCACCAGTAATGAATTGTGAATTTCACATGAATTCCATTACAGTAGTCATATTCTAAACTATTAACTGAGGAGGAATTTCATCAGGTGCTCAGCATGAAATTGATGATACAGTTTTATTGTGCTTACAATGCACAAGAGAACAAAATGAAAATGCTTCTAGTTGGAAGTGTTAGCTAGCAAAATCAATCACAAGCATGAAGGTCATGTGAGTTGTATTTGAAACATCACAAAATGTGATATATAACTTAAATTTTTAAGTGTCAAGTCTCTTCTGTTTAAGTTTACAATGAAACTGTGTGCCAACTGAAAAATATTTCTTAGAGAACACAGTGTTGAAATGAATATATTTTTCACACAAGTGCACAATATAAGCAGAAGAGTTGTGAATGTGGGGTTTTTGTTTTGCGTTTAAAGTTTACTTTGGACAAGCATCATTATCACTAGTAACCACTCATTTCAACATATTGTGATGATGATAATAAAAATGACTGAGTGAAGGCAGTTGTAGAGGACAGTTAACTGTGACACAGTAGCCACTTCTGTGGCTCAATAGGTAGGAATACTCAAAAGGTAAGAAAACTAGAGAAGTGAAGAACAAAATCGAAAATGGGAGAGGAACAAAACAGATGTGATATGAAGTGAAGAGCTACTAACCTGATTTATTACTGTCTAAGGTAAGTCATGTTAGAGCAGGTAGGTTATGTTAGTCTAGTCTCATTCAACTGTAGAGAGTTTTTGTGGCACTAAAAGTTCAGCTCTCCAAGGACACTGTGGGTGTTCATATTTAAAAAATGAAATGCAGTGGTAGTGGAAGAATATTAGTAGCTGTTGGCTCAGCAGATTTGTGTTGTAAGGCCTGTGAACTGTTATCTTCTAGAAGTCCAGTCTTCTGATGTAGGTCGGAGACAGTTTGAAGCGATTCTTCTGGACTGAACCAAGTAAAAATGCGCTTCTCATTATGCCATTTTTTTTTCAAGAACATTTAAAAATCTCCTTACATAAGACTGAAAAGTCTCAATCTGTTCTGTCCATATATATATTCCATATATATATATGTATATGAAATACGTATTTTTTTTGTTGGATCAAATCCAGCATTTTTGTTGGATCCAGTATTTTTTAATTTAAACGTCAATCTGATAAGTGGTTAGTCACTAAGAAAAATGACACATAACAACTACCAAGTAATCCAAAGGAGTTCCTGGGAATCTATATCTGGTGGTCAGTGTCCTATTTTCAGAAGGGAGAAACTTGCTAACAGTCCTTATGGTTGTTTGGTGTTCTGTTTTTTTATAATGATGCATCTGGCTTTTTATTTCCCAAGGGTTGTTGGTTTTCTGATATTGCTTTTTTGCATTTTGGTGTTTGTTTCACTCTTTTTTGATGGCTGTCTTGGAGATGTATCTATTTGGCTGGTAACTGCTACCTCATTCCAAAGTTTCTAATCAGGACTTTTAAAAAATGTTAGAGGAAAGGTCTCTAAGTGACAAGGATTCAGAAAGACACCTAGAAATGGATAAAATAGAGAAGGGGAGGAAAAAAAAAAAATGGACAGCTTATCTAGGAGAGGGCTCTGGCTGTTTGGGTTTACAAATCCACAAAGCTGAATGGCTCTGACACTTACAGCCCTTACAATCACACCAAGAATCTTTATTGATGTTGAATTTTTCCTACCCAACTTAGTGTCTGTTCCTGGATATGACTCTTCTGTCCTTGATTTGGAAACTACATGATGTTGTTTATAACTGTATAGCATTAGCACAAATGGTTTCTGTAGCTACTGTCTAGCTCCAGATATAGAGTGGTAGGAAGTTGTGATAAGGCAAGGAAGATTTTTAAACAAAAGCTGAATGTGGGTAATTACCCTAATGTTGACCTGAGGCCTGTACATTCATAAAAACCTTTTGAATTACATATAATATGTACAAAGATTTAAATAAAAACAAATTTCACCTTTTTTATCTGTAAGCTTTTCTTTCTGCTACTTTTATTATTTATTGAAAGTGTGTGACACCTTTTGTAGTGTTGTCTTTAGAAAATAACAAGACAAGAGTTTTGTTCGTTTTGGATTGTCACAGGAGTCGCTCTTAAACATTGCAGAGTAAAAGTTTTATATAATGGCTATTGTTTGTGATTAGACTGTTGTTTTGAGAACTCAGATTATTCAAAGCCAAAACCGAGGATAAAAAAGAATGACTAGTGGGTAAAGAACATCCTCAGTTCTGACCTTTACAGCTAAAGGAGGAAATCTTTTTTTTTTTTCTAGTAGTGCTGCTGTAAATGCAGAAACACCTGAGTTGCTGCCAAGTAAGCTGATTATTGCTGATCAATCTTGCCACAGGGCGAAGGCAATGCTTTCTGGGGAGATTTCACTACTTTTTGCAGAATTGCCAATTACAAACACGGTCCAGAAAACTAACATTGTATGTGGTTCCAAAGGAAATGATGTGACAAAGGCTTCCTTATGCTTTCTAGTCATCCTTCATTCAAGCTGTAGAGCAGAGGCAATACTCCCTCTTCATCATCCAGTAAGGCATGTTAAAAGGAAGAAAGGGACTGTCTCCTTCCAAGCGCTGTAGTTCAGCTCCATTCTCAGCGTTTGACCTTAAAACAAAACAAAAGAGAAAAATTAAGAAAGGAAAAACATGTATGTTTACTGCACTGGACAGATAACGGGCTTAAGGGAGAGCTTACACTAGTATCATCTTTAATTTCTCAAAACTACGTTGTAAACTGCACTGCATAAGATTCTATTTAAAATACTTCCCACTCAATCTACCAAATGAGATATCTAAAAATGTATGTTTAGGGGGAAGAGGAATTATCAACCTGTGAATTCAGGGCAAGGAGAAGTGCTTTTTTGCTCAGCCTGGTTCTATGTAATGGAGAGCTAGTGGGTACAGGCTGGTTATGAGAGGAGAATGTCGTCTTTGTCTTAAGCTCTCCTTATTTTCTGTCTTCCAGTAGTAATTTTTGCCATGGATGTTTTAAAAACCTGTTGATTATAAACCCAAGAAGGCTATTAGATAGCTGTGTTTCACACGTGATCAAAAGACAATAGATAATACTCCACTTATAATAGGTTTAATGAGGTCATTTTCTCCTATTACTTTCCAACTTCTCAGTAATTAAATGAACTGATTTCCTCATGGTCCCGTATATATTTTACGATAAGGTTTCCACATGGGACTTAACATTTAGCTAGTTAATTGAAGCCAGTGGTGCCACTGGTATCTGCTAGGATAGTTGAGGAAAACAGCTTCCATAGGAATATCTTGCAGTGCCCAGGAGAGGGCACGTGTGCGCACACACACAAAAAGCTCTTGCTGTGTTAGCAGTCTCAGTGTCAGGGTGCTTCACGTGCCTTGGAGGATGCTCCAGAGCAGAACCTGGTGTGCAACCAGCTAGGGGAAAGCTCAGAAGGGCAACAGAGCTGAAGGGAGAGATGTTCACTAGAGTTCAGCTCACCCTTGTATTCACTAGCTCATTTACTAACCTCATTTACTTCCAGGCTATTGCTACTTTTGCTCAAGCACTCTAGGCAACCTCATTTCCACGAATGAATGGATAACCCTGAATTGTAAACTTAAGTAATCAACCATTCTGTTATGGTGCTGCGCTGCTTAGTGTAAAAGCTTGCAGCAAGCCATGAGTTCATGTCGAGAAGAAACACTTCTCAAAGAAGAGTTCTAGTTCTGTTGTATCTTTTTATTTTGTCTTTGCACGCTTTGATTTTTCTTGGAACTGATATAAACAGTCTCACATCTTGTTAGTGAGTGTGGTTAGCACTTCTGGTTGATGTTAGTTTAACTATTTTTAACGTCACTATCAGTTTTCTTTATCACTGAGACTTGTTTGATATATTGTGCATTTTAGAATATTGATAGAAATAGTTGACAAGTATCTCAATATTTAATTGTATAAAACCATTATACATGACAAACTAGATCCTTGTGCCTATAATGGTCAGATTTTCCAAACTGATTCTTGACTTTCCAACTGATTCTTGACTGATGTCAAGAATATAGGTGTTATATGTAAGGATTTGCAGTGTCAGTTATAACTGGTAAGTTAAGCTAGAAGTAAGTAAAAGCTAAACAAGGAAAAACACTCTCTGTAGCTCTTTAATATTTGTACGAACTCATGTTAGCCATTCTGTTCCTTTCCTGTTTGTATCTGCTTTCCACAAATCTCTGGAAAACCCAATCATTCAGATGATACTTTTTCCAGAAACTAATCTTTAGATTTTCCATTACAAAAGTTTGGGTGGCATAGTACCTGTGGTCCCATTCATTCATGCAAGGGTTGAACTCTTTTGACGACAGTAGGGATATTTCCAGTGATTCAGCATAGTTAAGTTTCAAATATCTGAGATTAACAACTTGCATGCAATAGAATAATGGAAATTTGAATTAATTCTTAAATATATGTCTGCTTGCAGATTGTATTTGTCAGTGTTACATGCTATATTATCCATTGCATATGAGTTGTCATTTGTGCTAAGTGTTAGAGCTTGCAATAGAGTATCTGTGTTCTTCTAAATCCTTACGAAATCTTATGATTGTACATGGTGACTTAATTTTTTTAATTCAATGGCATATACTTGATTTTGCTTGCAATTTTTTGAAAGTTTTGAGGGCAAACATTGGCAATGCACACCAAAGATGCAACCATAAATTCTAATGCTTGTCTTTTGATATCACGCAGGATCAAGATCACAATTCTTACTCGTTGGATCGTCAGTATATGCCATACAAGGGACACAATTCTTTTCGTGAGAAGTATTTCAGTGGTGTGACAAAAAGGATTGCCAAGGAAGAAAAAGACAACCAGAAGTAAAATATAATATAAACAGATTAAAAAATGAGGAAAGAATGAAGATCATGTTTCTTTTGTAAGGACATCTGGATGTGCACATTCATCTGGATGCTTCAGAAAATAAATACTGCTCTTGATTTTTAAAACAAGATGAAACCCACAACACAGGTTAAGAGCAGTTTTTTTAATTAGCTTTGTTTATAGCAGATTTTATTGTACAAGTTTTTTGAGCCTTATTTAATTTATATTTGTACTTTCAAGTACTAATGATGATTGACTAAAACCATTATTATTGTTCTTTCACCATTAACATTTACAAAAAAGTAGTAGTATTATTTGGCTTCTTAAACTGTGAACATCTGTCTGTTTTAGAAACACGTGGTGGTGATCAAGGATTGCTTATTAAGAAGACCATTTTCTTTTGTAAATGATGTACAGTAAAAACAGCTAAGCTTGTTGTGAGACTTTTTTTTTTTATTATTATTGTTGCATGCAGTAATTGCTCGTATGAATTCCGATTGCTCTGATTGAGGCCAAGAGTGCTTAAACCAACCAAACAAAAACATAAAGAAACAAACGCATCCACAAAAAAAGCCTCTGTGACCTGACAAACTCTGGAGAGCCCATTAAGTCCTATGAAGCCTGTCCACATCTGAAGCTCATCTGTACCTTGGATTTGCTCTTGCATTCCTAAACCTTGACTCTTGGTCAAGCCAACTGTCTGCAATTTTTGGTTCAGAAACTGATAGTTTAAACAGTAATAACAACAGCATAAAATCAGTAATGATTCCCTAATGGTATTAAGCCTAATCGAATCTTTGAAATTGAAGCTATAGTTGTTAGAGAGAGAACTTTGCTGAATCCACACCATGTCCATCATGAAAATACCTTATTTGAAAACCACTAAGCCCATTAATTCAGGATGTTAATGGTTTTTCTTATTTTGGTGGTCAAATATGGTCAAACATACGCCAGCAGGGCGTTGGTGAAACTTCCTCCAGCTTTGCTTCCTAATTTGCTGAAGGTTATTGACTGTGGTTGTTTTACAGTTTTTGTAGATCATAATCTTTGAAGAGTTGCTCCAAAAAACAATGATATCTAGGCAGCCACAAGACAATGTGCGTATCTGTTTTAGTTTATTAACTAAATTCACTTTTCTGTGTGTTGTGGCCCTCAGCTGCAGCAGGGAGAGCTCAAATACTCAATGACAACTTTGTCTGACCTTCTGGATCTAATCTGTGCTGTCTTAGGAGGTTCTGAAATAGTGATTTATTTTCTCTGGTTCCATAATAAATCACTTTGTTTTGAGACTTTTAATGTCAACCATGTAATAGTTGTTCTGGGCTAAACTTGGAACAAGATCAAAGCTCAGAAATTTCTTTTTCAAAAGCAGAATTTGAATTGATCACTTTCAAATATTACATCAAAAAACTACTGCTTCTGCAAAATCGTCTTTGTTTAAGGCTTCAATTTTAGTATTGCAATTTGGCATTCAGCTTTTATTACTTTGCAAATTGAAATTACTTTATGTTCTTCCTGGGCAAGCAATTTTTATAGATAGATTTATGACACATTTGTAACTTTATTTTCATAGAAGTTACCCTACACAGACATGATCTAAATGGTTATACAGGATGTAAGGTAGTGGCAAATCTGGCTCTTGTTGTTCAAAAAGAATGACTTAGTTTATTTCTTCTTTGCCTCGTCCAATTTTTAGTCCACTCAGTGGTGTATAGCCTCTGTTAGCAGTTCATATGTAACTGCTCTATAATTTCTGAAGAATACCATTTTGAACAGAAACTATAGGCATATTTGGGGTACTCCATCAACATTCACTAATCAAAAATAATATATAATTGAAAACAGATGTTCAAACTATACTGATCCCCAACATGAAGACTATCATTTGGAAATATTTCTGATCACTACAATTTTTTTTTCATTTAATGAGCATGCTCCAAATTATTGTACGCACAGACTTGCAAAGGGGAGAGGTATAACTAGAGTTGTGATAAAGTCCAGTGAGAAATTGTCAAATTTGTGTGAGTTTTGTCTCTCGTATGTAGGCAGATTAGCATTTCGGCAGGATTTGGCCATTGATGGCAGCGGTTGCTGGTGCTTTCATTCAATCTGGTTCTATTCAGACTTTTCTCTTAAATTTGCAGTTTCCTGTCCCTGGCAGGGAGGGTCAGTTCATAAGCCCACGCTGCACTCACTCTGTTGTCATTCTCTCCTTTGGCGTGGTTTGTGCCATTTTCCAGTTTTGAAAAATAAATGTTATTTTGGGCAAGCTCTGCTCTGCAGCAAACTGGATAGCGGTGGGAGCCAAAAGTGGCTGCAAGGTCATATGGGCAGAGGCGGTCTCAGTAGAGTGAGCGACCTATTGAGTTGATAGGTCCCCTTTACCTGACGGGAGTGATTCTGGTTGCCAGGTCTCCCACATATCTACGGGGAGAGGAGATAGAAAAATTGAGGAAATAATAGATTTTCTCTGCATTACTTGCATGCCCTGCCTTTCCTTATTTATTTATTTACTTATTTGAAAACTTTAACTTTTGGACAGCTTGAACAAATTTGATAAACGGTCAAGGCTCGACAAGGTCTCACAGACATTCAGGATCTACAGATTTTGTCCATAGCAGTGTAAATATTGAGGACAGAGACCTATTTCCTTTCTCTTCCAATAAAATGGTAGTAATATATGAGTCCAACTCTCATTAACCTTTGGAGTTTTGGAGTATTGGAATATTTTGTGCAAAGAAATGATGATTGTCAGCCATCATTTAGGATTATAATCCTAAATTTCTGTTTTGAATAAAAATACTTAAAATACCTTCCCTTCCAAGAATGTCAAAACAGTGTAGTATTATTAGTTTTGCTTCCTTCCAAAACTATTTTCTATTAAAAACTTGGTTTTCAAATTTGTTTTTCAATGAAAATGCTACTTGTTATAAAAAAAGTATAATTTAAATCTTTCACGAGCAGTGCTTCAATATCTCTTCATAGATTGATTCTTCCACAGTTCGAAAAATAACCAGATCATGTTGTTTTATGTGTTGGGCTTAATAACTAATTTTAGTCAAATGCCATTAAACATAAGGAGATACCATTCGCAAAGCAAGCACATAGCAGTTAATCGTAATATTTCTTTCTGTGCAAATCTGGCCCAGAAGATGTAATGGCTCTGAGTGATGACCAGGGACAGATGTTTAGGGCAAGAACTGGACAGTCCACAGTGTCTTTGCTTTATCCTGAGCCTGATATGAGGGATTCCTGCTGAAGACCAGGAATTATGTTGATGATTGCATTTTGGATCAAGCAAATGTGTAATTCCAGTACAGGATAAATTTAGCTATGAAAGTTCTTAGCAAGTAATAGGGAAGGTTCATAAAATATTGTGATTTTTGACTAGAGATGAAAAATAGCTTTTGTTTACATAGATGAAATCCCATGGTAGTTGGATCTAGTCCACTAGAAGGATCGGTCCTTACACACAGAAAATCCTCCGTACTAAATTGTGGTCCCATGCCTTATGTACATGATCGACTGGAATGATGCTTCTTTGCCTGCACTTCATAAATAGAACTTTATAAAACATTCTGCTCGACAGGTTTGTTTTGCAAATGTGTGTATAAAGCTGTGAGATGATGAGATTGGAGGTGCTAGGTAGAGGTGATATGTTTACTGCAATAACACTGCCTTGAATAACTAAAGTCACAGGCAGTGCCATGGGAAAGACACTTGTGTCTTGGCTTTTATCTCGCAAAAATAAAACAATAAATAAATAATAACAATTTAGGAAATTTAGGAGAGTCTACTCTCTTCAAAATGCGTATGTACCAGATAGTATTTGTTTACTTTCTCTGAAGTTCTCTCCTTTGCACAACATTCCCTTGGAAAAAAAAAAAAGTAATTATACGAGAAGACAAGGGCTGCTCTGCTTAAACAGAATACATTTCTGTCAGGACTGGCATTTGGAAAATGTTACATTTTAGTCTCTGCTGCTTGTGACAAGAGGTGTTGCAGAGGCGTGTGAACCTATGTATGTTTTTCTGAGAGCAGTACTGGAAATCAGCTTATTCTTACTTGTAACATGATGAATCTGCTCAATCGTGGAATTTCAAAGCAGCTGGTATGGACAGTGGTTGGCCACAGTTTTGTCTGCCTGAGTGACAGCAGCACCCACAGGTAGGCAAATTTTCACAGACTCCCAAGTATTGTGAGTATTTGTTCTGTTTCGGTATTATGGTGTTCTCTGGAGCTAGCTGGCAAGCTGCAGTTTGAACTTGATAAACTACTTCTGTGTGCTCCAGGGAATGACCTGCCAAAAAAGTGCACAGGCCTGTGGCTTTGGGGCCAGGGAAGTGGAGCCCCCTGCCCCTCTTTATAAAAATAATTAAAAAATCTACTTTAGTAAAAAAATATTTTTAGAATAGTTTTTGAAGCCTTACATAAAAAATGACAAAGCAGACAAAGATATGGAACATTTCTTAATTAAATATATATCTTTTTGTCTTTTGTTTTTACTTTTAAAGCTAAACAAGACATGTTTGTGCCAAGAACTGTCATATCTCCTCCCCCCTCCCCTTTTTTTAATTGTATTTTTATATGCTTGGCAGAATTAATGATGAAAATCTTTCCAGCTGTGACTCTGCCAGAATCCTTTTCTGAAGCTCCTACTAATTTGGATTAAACTCGATGGATGAAAGCCTCAAACAGCAAATCCTGGCAGTAGATTTGCTGAGGCCCCACAGCATATACTTCTCCAACTGTTCTTATCTTCTGAGGCAAAAAAAAAAAAAGAGAGAAAAAATAAGCAAACACAGTTTTGTAATCACGCAGTTGTTAGCACTCGCTCTGTCTCCTGGCCTCATCAGTCCTGACTCTGTGTGCAGGACCATGGCGCACACAGCAAGTGGCTCCTACCAGCCTGAACTCTCTGCTTTAACTGCCCTTTGCAGGGGAGACCTCGGATTTTAGTGAGAGGAAGTTTTGGATTCAGGTTTGGGGTTTTCTCTAAGTGCTTGAGGGTGTTTTGGTATCTCACAGCAGCTACCCTGTGTGCTAGCATGCACACGTGTATTTTAAGCAGAGTTGCCGCTCTGGGCAGTTACTATTTAATACAGCAAATGGGAATGCTAGGTTTGTTATCTACTTATTTTGAAGCCACAGAATTTTCTGAGTCCTGACTGCTGGGCACTTTCCTTCACCTCTAGGAGACTTGACACCATGTTTGAGTATTGGCACTGTTGAACTTGACACATATTGAACTTGACACCACTCAGGATTTCTGCCTGAGGAGGCAGCAGCTGCAAGTGCTCCTACAGTAACTAAAAAAGAAATTTCTTCGAATCGGACCAGTCAACCTCTGGCAAGCACCCGTGTCCTTTCCCCGGCTCTGCCACCAGGAGAGCTTTCTGGAAGCCTGTGGGCTTGCTGCGACCTTGCTCAGTACGTTGCTCACTTCACAGCTCGGCTGAAAGTATTGCTGTAAGCTCAGCTAGGGCGCTGATGCTGGCGGACTGCTGCTGTCAGAGAAGACGCCTTTTAAGAGGGTTTTCACTGCACCAAAGCAACCCGGCGAAAGGTTGCAACTCTTCCAGCTACTTGTGAACAACTCGTGGTAGATACCCAGTGATGGTGTCACCTTCAAAACAAGCCGTGCTGCCTCCTGAGTGACACTGTATAAGCTCTGGGCAACTGAAAACCATAGTACTGCCCCTGTGCTGCTAACAGCACCTGACACAGCTCGCTTAAAGTAGGTGTGGAGGCGCCTGCGTGAGGTGCAGCCATAGCTCTGGCGCCTCGCCAAGCAAAGCCCGTGTAACCTCCGCTTGTCAGCTTCCCACCTCTCCCATCACGGTCCACGCTGCAGGATGCTGCACTCTCCAGACCCTCCCGGAGCCCTCTCTGTGAGCTAAGTCAGCAGAAACCTATTCCTTCACAGAGGGAAGTGGTTAGTTTTCCGACAGGTCAGCTTGCTGAGAAAGGCCCTCCAGAGTCCAAGAAGTGCCGGAGCCAGCGCAGGGTTGACAGGACCTAGGAGAGAGGGCAAAACTGCAGCGGCCACTGGTTATATTAGCCGGGGCCGCCAGGAAACTGCAGCCTCAGTGTAAACATACTGCTCAGGTGCTGTTTGGGTAGAGGTCTGAAAAGAGCAGGCCTGACCCCTTCCTCCTCCACATCCCTCACACTTCCTCAGGCCAGGAGGTGCAACAGCCTCTGGCATTCACTGTATCCCTCAGGATTTTGTGTCAGCACTAGCCTGGCAGAAGCCTATTTGCTTTTCTTTTCTTTTTTTTTTTTTTTCTTCCTGCTGGGTGAGTTTTCTGACAGCTCGCAGAGCTGAGTCAGCCCTCTGAAGGGTCGGCGAGTGCTGGAGGCAGCTCGGGGGAAGCGGGAGGGTGGTGTAGCTGGGAGCGTGGTCAGGAGGAGAAGAGGGGTGTGAGCCAGGCTGCTTCTGTGAGCAGCCGCAAGCTGTCAAGTTGGCTTAGCCCTCGTTGCATCTTCAGCCTCTCAGTCTCCTGGTTACTTGCACGATCTCCTCAGACGCGCAGAGAAGAACTGCAGGTGCTCTGAGTCTTGCCAACCTACTAGAGCGCCTTGTATACACATGAGAAGGAATAGGGATACTATCCATTACTTTTATGGTACATACTATTAACTTCAAATATTTATGAACTATAAGTGACTATGAACAATAACATTCTCTCTCTTCTTTTTTTTTTCCCCAGACACACATCTGCACAAATCTGCAGCTTGTGAGGGATGCAGCCTCTGCTCTGAGATCCATTAAAGTGTTACAGGAGACTTTACAGGCAGCAGCATCTTCTGTCTCCAAGTTGTGTGTGCTAGCACTGAAAGCCAGCCAGACTTGTCTGATTTCCTGTCAGAGACCTACCTGTCTGCTTATTTCCATTTATTGAATTGTTATTTTGGTTTTTATTTTTAAGCAGGGTGTGCCCCTTGTCACTGTTACTTGCTGGTTTTCCCCACTGGCTCTTCAATGTGTTGGCAGTGCTTGTTAGACCCCCCCGCAACTTACCTACCAGCCATTTTAAAGGAGCAAGGGAAATGCGTAATGACAGAGCTCTCTCTCCCTTCTCAGGGTGCCTTGAGGTAGGGGTGAAGGTAGTCTCATGAAGGCAAAAAAAAGAAGTGGGGGGAAACGAAGTCCCTAGGCAGAAGTCCAACCTGTCTTTCAGTTAGGAGATCCAGCAGTGTGATGGATCCAGCAGTTTTGTCTGTCATCTTGCATATTTCCATACTAAATATGCTCGTTTTGTGCATGGGGAATACTCCTTCCCTGACTGCCAGCTTTGGAAATGTACTTGGGCTTTTGTTGCAGCAAGTGGATGTTCCACATCCTATTACGAGTAGAAAGAGTTATTCAGCATAATATTTACTCCTAACAAGATCTGTATAAAAGCATTATCTTCCACTTGTACCCTTGAAAGCATCCACCACAGTTCCTTTTTGTATTATTAGTGTATAAACAAGGCACAAGTGTGCACATGCTTCCCTTTAAAGATGCATTAATTGACTTGAATTATCAAAAATGAACAACTGTTAAATTCCCATTTTGAAATGTAAAAATGTAATTTAATGAATTGCTATGCTTTTGCACAGAATTCTAACTCTTCATCCTCATATCAGGATGCAAGATCTATAACGTAGGCACAAAAGGCCATTCATTTTTTGCACAAACAATTCCCATTGTATTCAGTGGCAACAATGCCTACCTACTGGAGAACAGAATTTAGTAAAAGATAATATTGAAAATTCTTTTTTGAAAATAAGGCTGGTATAGTCCTTGTAGTGGTGAAGAATTGAAACTAATAATTCCCTGAAAAAACTCAAGCTTTTTTCAACTCTACAAGAACAGAAAGTAATGGATTTGATTTTTCATCTCACTATGGATCATTCGTCTCTTTGAAAGGTATACCTAGTTAAAATACTGGAGCTATTAATCTAATTCACTACCAATGAACTGGACAAAATGCCTCATTGTTACCCATGATACTTCATCCTATCTTGATTTATGGAAATCAGACATGTTTGTGAAATGAAACTTCCAAAGTTTGGATTGTTTCAATCCTTTAATGCCCTGATTTTTAGAATTTCAAATAACAGGCTTCTAAGAATTTGTAAGTGACAAAAAAGGCAACTAATAAGATTCTTGGATGTGAAAGCATATTTAGGCAAGTGAAAGGATTTGGGGCTTGAATGACATTTTAGAAAATCATGTGGTGGATTTATCTATGCCTTCAAGTAACTACTAATAAAGCCTTTTGAAAATTTTAATCATGATTTTGCGTCCAATTGCAACAGAGTCACTGGCTACCTAAAATATTATTTAATAGATTTTAGATGTGGTTAACTGTTGTAGTTGTCTGCTGTGACCTTGTGCATAGAATGTGCCACAGGATTTCTCTGTTTTAATTTGTGCTTTAACTCTGAGAACTCTGGTTGTACTAAGGCAGTAGATTTTGTTTTTTCCATTTCTAGTGCCCTAATATTTTTCCACTGGAAGAATATCCCCTTGGTAATGAACTAAAACCTACATAATACACCATAATCTCAGGTAATTTCCATCAGTACTCAGTTGCTATAACTGCTAAGGATTAGAGGTTTTTGCTTGTTTGTTTTTTTTGTTTTTGTTTTTAACTCTGAACATGTTTAACTTCTCTCCATTAGAATTCTGTTTTTTCCCTGCTACATTTAAGAGTTCCTGTGATCAGATTTGTGTTCTCACAGATCACTCCTACTATCTTTGAAACTTCTTTTTTTATAAGCTAAGGAGATCAACTGATATTTCTAAATCTTTCGCCATAAGATGTTTTACAGTTTTCTAATGCTTCTTGTGGCTCTTCTCCAAGTGCTCTACAAGTCGTCAGTATCCCCCTGGAATTCTGGGCAGCATCACTAGACAGCAGATAGCTGTTGCAATATTTAACCACTGGTCGTATCAGTGCTATATTCCAGTTCCGTGCTCCTTGTGGAGGCTTTTGGCTGTTTTGGCCATGCTAACTCATTAATTCACCTGTACTTTCACCACAGCCTCATGCTCTCTCCAGTATTTCTTATCTATTTTTTTCTCTTATTTCTTTTCTATCTATTTTCTTTTTTTATCTGTTTTCTTTTTTTTTATTTTTTATCTTCATTTTGTGGGTATATGGGCGGTGCTGTTTGCTGCATGGCTGGAGCTGATTAGAAAGTCAGATGTCAGTGAAACAAGAACTGATTCCTAAATGACTGCACTAGAAACTGCATTGCATTGGCGATTTCTTATTCATGCTTTTATCTTTTGTGCCTTCTCATCTATGCATTTTTGTTCTCTTTAATGAATTTCAAGATTTTTGTTTGTTTGTTTTTGTATCATTCTGATTTATTACAACATTTCAAGTGCTTTCTTGAGAAATCTTTGTCACCAGTACAGAATTTCATAATATCATTAGTTTGATGAGGCCTGCTTTCCACAAACCATTTTTGACTTGTATTAATTTTTTTAATCTCTAATTTTTTGTTATCTGGGTCTCATATCACCATGGGGAAGATCTTGACATGGCTGACAGGCATACTTTGTCCTTCCAGAAGACTGGTACATTCCAGACATTTTGTATTTTTCTGCAGCATGCTGAAATTTACTGGCAGTCAATACTTCGACTCAGCTTTGTCTCATCTAATCTTAAATGTTAGACATTTCTATCTAAATTGTCATGATAAGACTCCTTTCATAGTTAATGGAGAGGTTAAGTTCAGTGTACTTATCAGTCTGCTCTTCTACAACCTTTGGATGTGTGTAGCCTAGACCTGCTCATTTAAGAATGTCTCCAGTCAATAATGCCTTTTTTTTTTTTTTTTTGCTGTAACTCTTTGTTTCCAGTTCCATTTATTTCACCTA
The DNA here is from genome assembly GCA_013389825.1 of Crypturellus undulatus. Lineage (NCBI taxonomy): Eukaryota > Metazoa > Chordata > Aves > Tinamiformes > Tinamidae > Crypturellus > Crypturellus undulatus. The sequence goes on along the minus strand of VWPW01026051.1, from coordinate 94,998 downwards.
CATTTTATGCATATCAGCTGCTTTTTCTGTAGTGCTGGATAAGATTATTTGTAAATGACTTTTGCCTCTCTATTATCTGCTTTGTCTATCCAAAAATGAACCAGTATTGGTTTTGGTGCAACAAAAAGACAAGAATTCAATGCTCTTCCTCCTCACCCCCCAAATGCCAAAGCAAACATCCCAAGAGAAAAATTTCTTTTTTCTTACTGTGTTAGGTGGTCACAGACCTGTTGCTTTACTTATCCCTTTTCTGGCTTATAATTTCTATGAGTTGCTACCTGTTTTTCTTCTTTTTTTTTTCTTTCTTTTTTTTCCCCATGAGTTACATAAATAGTTTTTACGGCTAACTTGACTTTCTCTTTAGCTAGACTTCTATTTAGTATGTGTGATACTTAGGGGAGCTAATGGGTGAGTTATGAATTCTGCTTGAGAGTACGAGATTACATTTCATGAGAGGCTCTGCAGGTGAGTTATTGCTTTATAGCAAGTTCCCAGCCTGCAGTTTCACAAAACAGGGTAGTTAATGTGATAGATCAGCTCTGCAGAAAAGGAAGGTTTTGTTAATTTTCTCTTCTCTGTTTCTCCCGTTCTTCACACTATGCTCCACTTAATTGTCTGCTCTCATACCTGGCCTGGTTCTTACAGGACTTTTCCTTGTGCCATTCCAAATTACTAAGTCAGCAGAAAACTGTTTTTTATTTTTTTTTTTTTCCTGGGATTTTGCATCATCTAGCTGAATCAGTAGTAAGCTTTCTGCAAGGAAAAGAGAAGGAGCTCATGGTCTTTGGGTCATAGTGAGCTTTGCTCAAACATAAAATTATGGAAGGGAAGAGAAGCCATTAGCTGCCTTCCTAAACACAGATCAGCTGTGTTTGTGGGAAAAGATGAACTGAAGGGAGGAGATTGTATTTTGAGGGTTATTTAGTCACTTGTGACTTATTTTCAGCTGAAAAGCTATGCTATGTTAGCCAACTGTACTCAAAGCTTTGTAGATGGGTATGATTGCTGTCAACCCCAGGAGAGGGACTGATGATGTTACCAAGAGGAAGCAGAAGGATCAGCAGTGGAGCCACAGCTAGGCTTTTGGTGCATGGAATTCAGCTCCTTAGAGATCTGTGGAAGGATTTGCAATCCAGGAATACTTGTAGTCTATCTACAGATTCTAGTGACTTACAGACTGTAGAAAAGTTCAGCCACATTCCCTGTGTCCCACCAGCATAAACTTCCTTTTTCTGTGTGTGATGCTGTCTCTTTGGGGATTCAGAGCTCTGTTTTTAAACAACTCCTAGTTATTTCTTTTGTTTTCTTTTCAAAATCTTGTTTCCAAGATGATTTGAATCATGATTGTTTCCAACCCTGTGAATCTTGTCCTTTGGAGGCATGGTGTGTTTACGATTTGGTCTTTGTTGTATTTGCATTTAACAAATGTCATCAAGTCTCACTCCTTTGCATTTCAGTGGCTTCTGATCAGTTCTTTTAGTCTGTCAAAATGAGGTGTAGTCAGGGATTCCTTTACTTGATATTCTACAGCTTTTTGAGACAAATATTTTGAAGACTGCCATGCTTGAGTAGCTGACGTGAAAGGAGATGGAGCACCTTGATGAGACTGAGTGGTTTGGGAGATAGTCCTTGCATATGTTGGTAAGATCGGAGTAGCCAGGATCTTGATCAGACTCAGTGTATGAAATCACTGATTCCAAAACCCATTCTGGATAGTATAGGAGTAGCAGCAGTGTTGTGTCAGTTGTTAGTCAGGTGTCAGGTTCAATCAGTATCAGTTGCTAGGCAAGTAGCTAGCCACTAAAAGAAGACTTTTGGATGGGGTTTAGAGTGAGATGCAATGTGCATAGTATGGGGAATAATTGTACACTCCATACTGAAAAGCTAAAGTGCTAGATCAGTGACAGGTCAGTAGGTGCAGTGGGTGCACCCACTGCACCCACTGTGACTGCAGTGGGTACCTGAGATTTTATATTCTGTCTGGAGGCATTTTCAGTGTGTGAAGTGCATGTAGATATTCATCCAGGAGTCTGAGAACATTTCCATGTGGAACATCGGGCTTTGCAAGTTGAGGGTGAAGACTTTTTATCCATTGCTATGTTGCTACAAGGAAATAAAGATGTTTCAAGTCTCAGACTAGCTCCAAAAACATCTCAACATTCTTTTTTTTTCCCTCCTATAACACTGACCACCAGTTCATAGTGTAGTGTGGTGGTATGTCCACTGGATTTTTTTTCCACAGTAGAAGAAAAAGAAGCAAAACATTCTGGATCTGTAGCTGGGCTTAACTGTAGAGCTAGTCATTTGTAGGGTTACCTTGCAGAATGTGATGCTTTAATGCTTAGGGACACTGTTTACAGCCATGTTTTCACTATTTGGATGAAAGATCACATTTTCTAACTGGAAAGTTACAGTGGTCCTTAAAAGTATATTGAAAATACATGGAGGAAAAATTATTTGTAAATTAATGGGGAAATTCAAAGTCACCTATAAAATATGCATTCACAATATAGTGCACGTTCCATTGAACAAAACACATTGAGCAAGTTATGTAAGCCAAGATTCAAGTGAATTTTTAAATGATTGTGAAAAATTTCTGGACAGGTAGTATGATCGTCAGGAGAAACTTAAAAGGTTATAACCTGCACCGTTAGTTTCAATCACTCTGACTAGTCATTTGTAGGGGAGATACTCTTTTTTTTAAAATACTGAACTACAGAAGACACCTAAGAAATTAAGAGAAAGAGCCCTTTCTCTTCTAAGATAAATTAGTCCTTTATTATAGTGGTTATTGTCAGAGCTTGTCTGCAAGACTTTTTCTACAACAGACACAAGTGCATTATGTTTTCCAAAAAAACTTGAATGTTCATGATTCCCAATGTGAAGAAAAGCCTTCTTCTCTTCAGAGCCCTGCTAGCCTGTGAGCACCCCCGATGCTAGGACTAAAATGTGCTCGTGGCTTTTCCTTACCATAATTGGTGCTTACCACTCCATATCTAAAAGAGGTGCCTGCCTCATTTAACTCAGCGCTGTAATGAGTTATTCAGAATGAGAGATGCAGGAATAATGTTTAATTTTTAAGAAAGCTTTATCTTATTTGATATCAGTCCTTCACTGGGGTCATATGAGAACTGAGATGTCATTTAAAACTTACAGTTCTTCCATGTCACCTTCAGGCACGTTTTGCCAAATCTGAAATCTAGAGCAGTGTTGACACTATTCTCTCACTCCAGAGAGAATAGACCATTCAAAACCTGTTCTATCACTCAGCAGAGCTGTGACAAGGTGAAGATAAAACCATCACAACATTTCAGAGAGTCTGTCTTAGCCTTCTTCACAGGATATGACACATCAGCACAAAAAGAGAGGGTAGGATAGTGAGGTGACTCCAACACAGGCCTGGAAGGTTATTTTCAAAGTTTTTTGTTTGTTCTTCTAGAAATGAATTCCCACTCCATGATGATGGATATTTTCAGTCTTAAGGGTAAGAATTTAGACTATCAGATTACTGGTTACCAGATATGGACAACTGATCATATTGACTATTCCAGCAGCCTATGTTTTTATATCTGTGTTTAACTCTACCTTTCTAGTTATGGAGGGTTATGGACTGCTATTTCTAGATGAAATAAATAATAGGCATTAGAGATGGAAAAATACCTAATGGCCTATTCCCCTGTAGCTGCCAAATAGATTGTCTTTAAAAGTGCAGGCAAATATCTTCCATGGCAGATTTTCATGATGAAATATTACATTCTCTCTATAGTTTGGGCAGAGACCAGGAAATCTAACCATTTCTTGGCTTAAGATCTTGCCTGTCTGTATGCTTGGTACCCGTTTTTTTTTTTTTTTTAATGATACTTTGATACTTAATGATGCTTTGTAGATTTGGAGCATCTGGAAAGTTGATTTGGACTGTTTTTGCAGTGTCCAACCAATAATCTGCTGTGCTAATACCTAAATTCAGAAAAGGAAGTCAAGAGAATTTGTTCCATCACCTAAGTTAAGTACCCAGTCCTGTAGATTGCTATATTTATAACTCAAACCACAAGTGCTGTAACATTGCAGTAACTACTGCCTTCACAGCATAGATGGTGCTGGGCACCTCTGTAGTTGCAGTGATTGTGTGTGCTTCACTCTGACTCACTGTCAGGAAAGCATCTGTTCAGTATTGGACAAAAGGGGTGTATTTCTTCCAAATGGTTACTATCTGATGACTGTTTTATCGGATATATGTTTGCATTGTTCCTTCTGAAATCCAGTAGTTCTTAGTAAGCGAATATATGATTATGGATGAAATACCCAAGGGAACATATTGTTGTCTGCCAGGTATCTCATTGTCAGAAAGTTTTGAGTGTGTGTTTTTGTAAACCTGGACTCTATAAAAGTAACTGAGATTGGCTTTTCATTTAGGTTATTGAACTTGTAATGGAAAAAAAAGAAAAACTATTTAAGCTCCAACAACTTCACTGATATTCAGTTGCTTCTACTTTTTCTGTCTTTTAAAGAAAAATGTATAAAAAAAAGAACTATAAAACCAGATGTATATCTCCAGAGATTTAAATTGTCTGTTTTCCAGGGACATACTTTAATTCTCCTTCCACTTAGTAATTTTACACTGGGCCAAGTGCTTTGGATAAGGGCAAATGACAAGTCCAAATTATTGTTCTTATTTTGAGCGGGAAATTATGGAATCTTATGAAATCTATAATCTCATTAATTATGAGCATATATATTTATGTTTTAATTTTGAAAGTTGGGAAGCCTAATTAGTGTCCTGGAAGTGAACCAGAGGAAGACTTCAGTGTATGCAGTTTTGCACATGCTTAGATGCTTAGCCAATTTTGGAAATAATTATAGGTAAGGAATTGCTGGTGACCAAACTTTTCCAGTCTTTCCCCATTCCTCCCCCTCTTCCTTCCCCACTTCTTCACTTAGATTTCATTTAGTTCAGGTGCACTCTGCTACATAAACATCTGGCTAAAAAAAAAACAAAAACAAAAAATACCTTTGCTTTGTGCGATGAAGGTCCTAAGGCTTTTGGCTCAGCTGATCCTTGTGAAGAAGGAGTTTCAGCCACTGCTGACCCTTGTCAAGGTGAAGCAGCAGGAGCCTAGAAAAAGTGAAGGGTCTTTTCTTAGCCTGTGCCTAGACAGGATGTTAAAAGGGAAAAAATCTCTGCTGGGTATCATAAGTTACAAATGACACGCGTTTTCTTTTTCTCCTCCATCATGGATGGAAGCCAGACATGGTTTGTTGTGTTTCTCTAATATGTGCTGTTCATGCCTTTCCTTTTGAACTAATACATTGTATCCTGAGGCAGAAGGTTTAAAAGGACCAAAATGTGATATATGTTTGCCTCCAAATGTGGCTGCTTCACTCCAGTAAAGCAACCCACCAGCAGGCAGGTGGCAAACCCACCAGTCTCAGCCTCTGGCTGAGCCCTGCTGGCCTCTGACAGTCTGAGCTCTCTATTTATAGTGTCCAGTAGAGCAATAAGGTGGGGTAGGGATCTGAAACCCAAAGGAAGTAGAGGTTCTGTTTATATGAAAAGGAAGAGTTGGAAATCACAAGGTCTCATCTTGTTTTAGTTCATTTGCAGGGTCACCATTCTCTTTCCTATTCATTATTTATGACAGAGTGAATTTTACCAAGACCTTTCATTTTCCTGACTGCTGTTCCAGAAGCAGAAACTGAGGATGAAGTAAGATGTACACCAGCTTCGATTTCTTCCATTGGTTGTCATCTGAATATTAACTACATTGATATATATATCCTATAGCATATATACATAGGGAGAAATAGATACAAAGTGTGGTTTCTACTAAAACAGGTCAGTTTTTATTTATTATGGAAACCATGACTTTGACTGTTATCATTAGTCTAAAATATAACAGATTATTTGGACAGACCAGCAATTTATGTAATGGTTTGCCTAAGGATTACAAGCTCTTTAAGAGTCAAGTAGTTGATTTTAATATTAAAATATGCTCAAATATTTTTACAGTTGTATGTTTGTCTGAAAATTGAGGGGAAAGATTTCCTTTTGGCTTTTTTTTTTTCTTAATTCTTGTCTTTCTTGGCCAAGGAAATTGTTCTGTGTCAATCTGATTTGCAAAGAAATGGTTCAGTGGAGACTTATTGGAGAGTTGGAGACTCCAGCATCTAGAAATGATGGAGTAATACTGAGATTTGGGACCTTTTGTTAGAGATGGAGGACAGAAATTATTTTCCTTAAAGAGTCTGAGGAATAGAATGAACCTAGGCTAGTTCTAATTTCAAGAGAAAAAAAAATGAAATTGAAAAATAAAGGATCATTCATATTTCCAACTCCATTTCTAGTGCAGCTAAGATTTTGAGAGGGCATGATCTGTCTTTTTCTAAGGTTATATATATTGCCATTCTTATGCTGTCTTTAGAAATGATATGGCATACAGCAGTGAGTTTTGTAATATTCTTTGAATATTTTGATTAAAGCTTTCTCAACCTTTCTTTGATTGAAGAATGATATAGTCATATAAAAAATCTACCAAACTTTTTTTTGTATCCCACTCTATCCCTCTTTGTTGAATAAAAGAGTCAGTAATATGCAAGAAAGTCTGGCATTTTGACTTAATATTTTGCAAAATCAAAACTTAATCTTGTAATCTATTTGATTGAAAACATTAATAATAGAAAATGACTTTTTGCCTGTTGATAGGCTGTGTCAACCCACTGCCAACCCAGGGTAATGACATTTCCCTGTGAACTGCCTTGAAAGATACACATATGTGTAAAGAGACATGTAGTCATGTTACCAGCCACCTCCTATACAATCATAGAATCATAGAATCCTTAAGGTTGGAAGGGACCTCTAGAGGTCATCCAGTCCAAACTCCCTGCACACGCAGGGTCACCTAGAGCACGTGGGACAGGACTGCATCCAAGCGGGTCTTGAAGATCTCCAGAGAAGGATAGATAGAAACTAGATGCTACAGAACTCCCAGTGTTTCAGTGGACCTCAAGATAAGTATCAAAGATCAGAGATACCAGAGCTGTAGGTCCTGACAACATACAAGCACCAAGTATTCTTCCTTCTCTCTCCAAAATTTCTACTTCTGAAGCTCAGCTGGAGAAAGTGGGCATTGCCTAGCACAAAGCTGGGAAGTCAATCTACCATTTCTCAAACAAAGGAAGGAGAGCAGGATAAGGGTCTCTTTTCCTTTATTTTGCCTTATGGGATGATTGGCATGAGCCTGGGGAAATAGAGGATACCTTCTTGATTACGTCTTGAAGGAGAGCAAAAGGACATAAATACTGCTGTGCTTAGGCCTTAGCTAGTTGTATGAAGCAAGTTGCAATATGTACATGAAGTGATAACAAGTCAGCAGAAACAGAAGCAATGCAGATAAACTTGTTTTACAAACGAAAGATTTTCAGGCTGAGTACAGTAGAAATCCAAGGTATTTTTTGTTTGTTTGTTTGTTAAGTGCAGCACTGTGGCTGGAATAGCCTCTAGAAGAAACTAGGAAATCAATTTATGGAGCTGCATTAGAGATGATGGGTGAATTATACCATTTTTTACAAACACCTTTTTTTCTAGCTTTGGACTACCTCATATTAGAACTAATTTCAAATACTGTTCCCACTGTAAAAGAACTAGGGTGTTGTCTCTAATGTGTCAAAGAGCTAAGTAAAAATGTCACTTTGAATGTGCATTTCTACCTACTTGAACATGAGGGGATGTAAAATCTGCAGATGAAGTTTACTGGTAGCCAAGGGACTAAGTGGGGTTAAAAAGAATGTGTTACAGTAACCCACTATTTAGAGTTTAGCCCTCTGATTATACTCATCATTTCTTAATCTGTCCCTGGCTCTGGTTATAATTTGCGTCTTGAGCAATCATATTGCATTCTGCATTCTCATAATACATGTTGGGTTTTCTTTTTCTATTGTTAAACCTGTTTTCATCTTACACATTTTTCATTCCTTTGCAGCCCCTAGCCAGTGATGAGAAGGTTCAAAAGCAGAAGGTATTTAGATCATCCAGTGTCCATCTCTGCCAGACAAGGATTATTGCTTTCATGGTCTGTTTGCTGTTGTTTTGTCCAGTCTATTGCTAAATAGGTTCTATTTATTGGACAAAGTTTTGCCACGAATTACACCCCACATAACCTTAATTATAATAACGGAGTGGTATGGGTATTACTGGGTGGTAGATAGCCTCATATAGTCAGAAATACTAGCTGTTTTTTAACTCTTCTTATTCAGGTCAGACTTGGGATCTTTCTTTAACCCAGCTGATTTACGAGTCAAACCAAATACCTATATCAACATCACTGTTCAAGTCCTGCTTATCTTCATCCTTTTATTCCAGAATAATCTTGTATCAAAAATCTACTTGGCTATTGGCATGTGTCATGATTAACTCCAAGGTTCTTTCATTTATTTATTCAAGAGCATCAAGTCATTGTGGGCAAAGGAGCTTGCAGTTTGCTTTCTTGTGGTTTCAAATGCACTGGGTATCTAGCAGAGAAGCCTTTCTTGAAGAGGTAGATAAGAAACTAGTGAAAATGACTTGCCTACAGAAAGGAAATAAAGTTTCACTGGCAACCACAGAAATCGAAATCCATTGAACCAAAGACTGGGAGTAATGCCATATTGTAAACATCATTATGAAAATGACTTAGTTTAACTGGAGTGCACATTTCAGTAATCTTAAATATAATAAAATCCATAATACAGGTCTGGAACATATATAATTCCAGCCAATTTCAGAAAGATTTTCCAAGGTTAAAGTTTAAATAATATTCTATATTTGACGATGAGGATAGTAGTTTTAATTATTTTAAATCAAGTTTTTTCAGTGTCTTAAGGTCAGCACACCAATCTGTTGAAATCAATGGAAAGATTCCCCGTAAACATTATACATCTGTCCATACTAAAATATTCCCTAAATATGTTCTGCTCATGCAGAAGCTCTAGCATTTTTTGGTTAGCTGAATAAAATCACACAAATATTCTTTGGGGTAGTTTTTATTTGGATTTAGCTCTTAGACCTGATTTCACATACTCGTACACACTTCATAAGTAATCCTAAGGAGGAGCTAGGTTTCTGGCGGGATTCAGTGGATACTGCATCCAGTATAAGAGAAATGTACAGCTGTATTTCTCTTCCTCAGGGAGAGCAGAGCCTTCTTGCACAATGTAGCAAGAATGAGAAAAGATAGCTTGTATGTCAGTTGTCCATATCCAAGACATTGGTGACAAAATGCTGACAAACAGCTGTCTGTGAAAACACTTCCATGTGAAGCATTTAAAAGCTCATCTGGGTCTTCACATTGCTATGACTGGTCTCAGCAACTATGGGATTGTTGTGTTAGTTTCAGATGGTAGATTTCTTAGGGGATCTAAGCATCTAAATTCTGATTTATAGGTAAAATTCAAAACCCATGCCCTCTATCTAAACTTCTAAGCTTCTATTTGTTGTCATGCCTGCCACAGTTTCAGTGTTCACACAGCTGATCTTTTCAGAGCACCACCTACCTCAGAGTCCTTGCAGGAATTCTCAAATAATTTGTGTCTTGCCTTTTCAAACTATGGTAGCCTTCATAGCTATCCTCAAACTGATTCTCTCTTTTGCAACGCAGCCATAAATGACCCTTTTCAAAGTACATCAGACGAATGTTACCCAAGGCTGATCTGAGAAGAGGAATTTATTTGCAAGCTCAAATAGTGTAGCTGATTGGAACAAACATTGGAATGCCATACTCTCATATCTGCCACAGATATTCTGCTTTCTTTCACCGTTGTGTTAAGGGGAGTCTTTCTTGGTTTCTCTTATTGAACACGTTTACAGTCCTCTCACCTTGTTGGTGATGGAGGGGGAGCAGATGGGCATCTTTTGATGTGGGTGCTCACATGTGATGGCATATGTCAGGACTTAATCATTGCCACAGATCAGGCAGTATGGAGATTTGAAACAGGTTTCCCTTCCTTGTGGAGAATGATACCAGGATATGAATGGGACACAAAGAAAAGAACAAAATATCTTTTTGTGACAAAAGGTTAAATGGGCTTGAGCACCTAGCTTCAGGAGACATGCAAGCCTCAGCAGAGGGAGAGAGATTTTTGATGTCTCTGATTGCAGTCCTTTCTGTTCCGTGGTTTCTGCAGGCCAGTGTAAATAACTTTGTGCTCAGTGTACTAGTTGCTAGGAATACTGTTCTAAGGCATCTAATTCTCCCCAGGAATTGTATCTTGACTGTCTAAATCCTGACTGGGGAGTCTGCTAGGCAACAGGAAATCTACAAATTAAAACATTGCGACATCTAAGACCCTGGCTCTACCCCAGCTTTGCCGAGGGACCCAGTTTTCATCTGTTTGCTTATGAAAAATACACTCAGATGTATATCCTTTCTCTTGCATCATTTAAATGATTCCTCATGCTTCTCACCAACTATTACTTTTATTACCCATGTGCACTCACTTTACTGCTCATTTTGTTCACTGTAACTCAGCCAGTAGCGCTCTTGTTTCTTGATCCCCCAAAATGTATGGTTTAAGGTCCCACATTAGTGAAAGCTGGTTAAATTTAGGTGGGCTGAGACCTCCAGCTCCACTTCATTTACCGATTGCAGAAATGGGCTGCCCTTCTTGATTCACTGGTTGGCTGGATTCTCTTCTTCCCCAGCTCTAGTCTTCTTTTCTTGCTTATAAAGAAGGTGGAAGAGTCTGTGTTTCAAGTGGCTTACTGACAGCAATCAGTATGACAGTAGTTGCCTCCACTTCTGCCTCCAGTTAACCCTGTATGTCGCACTCTTTATGAATCCAAGAGTGATTTGCTGTCCTTGTCCCACAACTCAGTAACAGCAACATTAACCTAGTGCTGAGATGAAGCTTTGCTGCTAGAAGTGTTCTCTTTGAGATATGCTATAATAATCTGTGGTCCTGCAGTCTAAACACAGAAGTATCTATGTCAAAGAGTCAAGTAGTCAAGTGTGTGAATGAGTGTCAAATTTGTCTTGAAAATCAAGGCTGAATCTCCTCAACATTTTTTCTCCACTGAAAAACAAGCCTGAGTGTTCAAGGAAATGTGTATGCATTGCTCGTCGTAAGATTCTGAAAGACTCAAAGACTCTCAAATTTTAATTGCTTGGTTGAATCCATCTACTCCTTTCCAGTCCATTTTTGGTAGCGAGAATTTTCTCTTCTGACATAAGGAGAGGAAGGTGCCTTGCCTTGATTGAAGATCAAAGCCAGCCTTTTGAAGAAGGCATAAAACAACAAAAGTATCTAATAAATTGTGGTATTTATTCTTAGGATATTTTTTAGTGTGGGAGGGAGTGTGTCTGCCCTCTCCTGTTCCTTGATTTCTCTTTTCTTCTGAAATAGTGCGATACTCAGCATTAAATAAAATTTTCTTTCAGAAGACATACCTGCAGAAATAGGAGAGTGAATCACTAATATTCTCACTGAGGTTCTCATGTTGGCACCATAATAAACATTGCTCGGGGTAACTTTCATCAGCCTTCTACACTAGATATTGAGAAACAATGAAAATCTTACCAGAAAAACAGTGTTAATATTCATGATTTCTTAGTAATAAACTGTTGAAAGGCTAGTGTGGGGAGAAGACTGCCTCCCCATAAGGATATACAGTCATCCACTGGACAGACACTCAGTATTCAGAGAATGGCTGGCTTCTTGCTTAGCCATTAGTAACGTTTAAGAATAAAAGATGACAGGCTCAAAAGGGCTGAGTGCTTAGTTAGGCACTTTCAGCTCTATCTGCCTTTTTCTGTCTGTGGGACACCTTGTTTGAGGGACTGCAGGGGAAGGAGGATGTGGGGGTGTGGGTGGCTACCCCAGCTTCTAGGAGAAGAGAAGCTGTTTGTGGTGAGGGATGTTAGTCTTCTTGTTGATGTGCTGTTGTGTTTGGGGTCATAAGGTTTAATTATAACATTCAGAGGAAAAAACAGAATGAGCAAGGCTGTCTCACCAGGCTGCTAGAGCTCTCCAGAGGCAGTGGTGAGCTGGAGTCCCATCTCCTCCTACAGCAGCTTTCATACAGAGACAGAAACCCAGTTCTCACTCTCCCAGGTCTCTGTTACCCAGCAAAAATTTCTTTATTCCATGTATAGCAGAATAGCGCTTTCCTCTCTCAAAAGAGGGGAATAGACTGGAGGGAAGGCCATGCTCCTGAGCAGTCGGATGTGAAAGGGAGGAGAAGCTGAACTGAGAGTCTCAACTTCTTGCAGGGGAAGGGTAAATCATACCTTTTTATGTTAAAAAAAATATATGCAACCTGTGCAGTGCTCAATGTTGCAGTATTTCTGTTCTGCTTGTGAAGCTGGACCTCTGGTCTGTGTAGCTGGGAGACAAATAAATTCTGGATTTGGAAGGACTCATTCTGAGACACGGGAATAAAACTTGTTTATAGCGCAAAAGGTAAGATTTACTGAGCGCTGTCATTATTAATAGTATAAACCTATGCAACAACTTACTCCTTTCTAGCTGACAGTTCCCTGGCCCATGCTAAGAGCCCTGGACTGTCATCAAGGACATTGTTATGCACAACATATTAGCAGTATTGCTTCAGATTATGTTTGATTATATCTCTCTCTTTTCCTTTCCAGTTTCTTGTTCCCATGTCTGCTTCTTTCCACTCAGCTTCTTCCCCTCTCTTCTGACTATTTGGCTGCCAATTATTTTGTGTGTGTGTGTGTGTATGTGTATGTCTGTGTGCGCTTGGCTCCAGGTTTGTAAGCAAACAAGCTGACTTTTACTGTTTCCTCTCCCTGGGCCCCGTGAACAGCTGGAAAGGTAGACATAGCCCTACCTACTGGCATGGAAAAGACATTTTTTGCCATGTTAAAAACTAACCTTTCCAGGAAAAAAGGGACTGTGGCCTCAGCTTGTAGGAAGGCTGAGCAAGCTCCTGGCTTTATGTGCTGCTATGCAATCGCTGTGCCCAGGGCCAGCTGTGACATCCCGAGAGAAAAGCAAAGACTGGATTGTCCCTTGATGGATGTGTTGACTGCTCCCAAGGGAAAGGGTCGTGAGTGAATAGGCCGAGGTTTGTACAGGTGCAGGGACAGGGAACGTCCCCTTTGCATTTAATGCTATTAATGCTATTATTAATGCATTATTTTATAAATGAAAAGCTGTAAAAATTCTGTAGAAGACATTCTGATAAGATCATAAATAATGAGAAGATTAGTGCTATCTGCCTGAATTAAATTCTGCAAATAAAGCAATTGGTTCTGAGAAGCATTTCTGTTTGCACTGCAGTGAAATTACTGAGCTGTGACACGGGCATTTCTGTGCCGCCTCCTCTGGGTGACCCTGCCTGAGCAGGGGGTTGGACCTGAGGATCTCCAGAGGCCCCTTACAAGCCCAACCATTGTGTGGCTCCCTGATTTTTGGGAATGGCAGAGCCATTCCAGAAGTGAGCAGCCCAGTGAGTAGGGCACGAGCCTGGAGTCATGGTCAAACCTTCCTGACCTCTTTATTGCCAGGACCTGAATCCTCTGGTTCTGCAGAGCAAGAGATCAGAGTCTGACCCAGCATTTGCAAGCTAGAACTCACCACTCCTGAAAAAGAAGGTGTTAGATTGTCGGATAGTATAAGCTATCACTGAAACCAGAGGAGCCTGGTAATATACATTAGCTTAGTAATATACATCTGCTGCATAAAATCAGATTTAATGGTATTTAAGTTCTTTAATTATTGTAACTTCTCAAACTTTAGCAGTTAATTTAATATACTAATAATATTTGTGACAAGGGGGCTTAGTTGGAATCAGACTGGAGTTAGAATCAACTATATTTCCCAGTTTTTGCTAGTATATATATTACACTACATTACTATATATATAGTGTGTATATATATTTCTTATATATTTGAAGAATCATTATACTAAAATTCAAGGTGGTTGGAACAATCTTGCAAGTAAAATTGTCCTGTAAATTCAATATAATTCAGCTGCATAAAATAGGAAGTCTAGCTGAATAATTTAGATCTAATCTAACCTATAATTCAGAGTGGTGTGTAAATTGCATTAGAAAAAATGGATTCATTTAAAATAAGATGTGATCTAAAGCATCTGATTTTAATAATGGGACAAACACTGAGCCAAAGGCCTAGATTTTCTGTTTATCAGCATTTTTTATTGCTTCATATGCAAATTTAATAATATAATGAGCTTTGGGGCCTAGTTTGTCCTTGAGCATACGTGCAGTTCTGGCTGACCCCAAGGACAGAAACAGGATATATATATCCAAAGGCATAAGTGGGCCTCTTCATTTGCTCTACATAAATCTCAGTCTTTAATGACTTTAGGGAGAATGTTCAAATACTTAAATGAACATTATTCTTGAACATGAAGTTTTAATAGGGCACATTTTAAGTTTATCATCAACCTGTATCAGTTTATAGCAGATGAGAGTCTGGTACATAATACACTATCTGCTTTGAAATGAAAACCTATTCCATGACTATGGAATGAATCCTGATCCTGATAGTTTTTTCAGAAGTATACTCCTAATTTTATAACTTGCTGGAAGAAACTAATGATGGGTAAAATGAGTTATACTATATGTAGTTTAGATACAGCAACTGCTGCTACCATGGTCATTTGCTTTTAGCTCTCTGTCGGTGCAGTTAGAAAAGAAAAGCCTCAGAGCTATATTTTAATCACAGTGCTGATTTTGGGGGCACTCATGTTAATTGCACATACAAGCTGAAATCTTTGTGGTGTAATTAGTGAACACATTGGAAAGCCTTAAAATTCAGAACAATACCAAAATGTTTTTAATGTGCATTTAGGCAAATGTAAGCTCAATAGCCTGAAGGGTATATAAAATGGCCACTTTTGTTTTGATTTCAAACTATTTGGCCTTTGCTGGCTGTCTAGAAGCCGTACATCATGGTAGCAGGATTACAAGATGGCACCTGTAATCCTGTATGAAACAAACGATATGGGAACCCCCAACCCAAACTATTTCAGGTTGGTCTAGTGGGGGCTTTGGCTCTGCTGCCTGTTGGTGACACCTGCCGGGGCCGAGCCCTGTCGGGGGGACCCGTCCCTGCAAGCACCCGTCTCTGAGTCACTGCAGCAGCTGGGCTCGGGCTAAATTGGAAACAGAAACGCCGACTGTCATGTCCCCCGTATACTCTGCGTTCGAGCCAAATGGTAGATGGAAAAAGAGCACTACCAGATGTTCTTATGCTATTAATATTGTTATTATTATTATTATTATAAATAATATTCCTGACTGGCTGCCTTTCACTGCTGGCACATCTGGAGAGCACATGCTTGGGAAGAAAGCGCCCGGATCCTGTTTCCCCCTGCCGTTGCCCTGCACACCTGTAAAAGGGGGCCCAGCAGAGTCCTGGGCTGCACTTTGTCTGCAGGCTAGGGCACAAGAAAACCTCAACTGGGGGTCACCTATCCCAAACCTGCCTCCTTAGCCCTTCTCTTGGCTGCAAAATGCACCGCCTTCCCTTGAACGACAGGGCAGATGCTGCTCGCAAAGAGGGCAGAGGCAATGCTCCAAAAGAGGATGTTCAGCCAGCTCGTGACCCCACTGCCATGGCTGCATGGAGTGCCACAGCAGGCAAGGGGACGGGTTCTCCCCTCATGGCAAATAAATGTCTGCCTGCCAGAGCAGATCCTGAAGCAGCCACCTCACAGGCAAGCTGGTGGGAAGATGCTATTTATTTGCTGTGTTGAAAGATTTTGAAACTTTTTTCTGACTCCTTTTCATGTCTTCCTGGTGTCTGCTGAAGCCACTTTCTTCTCCCTGGGTTACCTCTGATTTTCTACCATGAAAACACAGATGTTTATCTCCTTCCAGGATCCAAGGAGGCCACACTGTGACTCTCCAGTGTTACTACAATATTATTGTACAATTGTACAATTCTTCATGGTATCAGCATAAATTTACTGGCTAAACCTCCCTATCTATCCTTAGACCTGAGATTTTCCAAAAATATTTCTGCTTATTTTTTCCCAATTCAATTTCACTGAGAAATGGACTACTTTTGGAGCTGCAAATTAAAAGTATGGCATCACTCCAGCACGGGTCTCACCGTAAGCTCCAGTGAACTGGGTGGCTTCAGGATGCGCCAGCTACAGACAGTGTTTGACATCGCTGGAGTGGAAATTATCCCATTATTCTCAGCATAGGCCAACTGCATAAGAGTACAGGAATGAGAAAAAAAAAAATGGAAGAGGTGATGACAGTGGTTCATTAAAAAATAATAAAATACAAGAATACTATTAACCATGGCATAGCAGCATTTGTATATCTCTAAGCTGAGCAATCACAGCTCCAGGAAAAATAAATGGAACTTTATAAATGGACTTTTGTGGTCATACTAACTGTAATAAGACAGTGTATTTTTAATCATTATATTGCGGAGATATGCAGAATGAGTAAAGCACTTGCCATGCATATGGGAAGATGGTGCACTAGCCACTAGCAGTAGGCTGCGGCTGGCTGTGGCAGGACGTGTATCCCTCTGCTCAGCTCTGCATGGTTTCCAGGCATGATAGTCACGGCCCACTTGCCTTCCTGTCTACAGATAGGGGAAGTATCTGCTTCAGCTACTGCAAAAGGGTAGTACCCGCTGTGATCAGAGCGGCACCTCCCAAAGTCAAAACAGAGTGAGCAAAACCGTGGCCAGAACAGGCAGCTGCATCCTGGTGAAATCTTGGCCATGCGGCTTTATTCAAAACAAAACCAGTTAGCACATCTGGCTGCAGGTGCTCAGTGTTTGCATTGGAGCTATTCTTCTGTCAGCTATTCTTCTGATGGTGATATTATAAAAATCTTAACAAGAATCTGTTTTATCTATACCTTGAGCAAAGACCATCCTCCGCAATCATCTCTCCATGCAATCAGGCTTGTTGGAGTGTATCTCTTTTTCTATCTGTTAGGCTTGCCCAGAGATAATTAAGGACTTTTTGCACATTCATCATAGGTTTTCCAGTCTGTGGATGGGTAGGGACACTTGGGCTTCTGGAAATGCTCAAGTGAAATGTGAGGGTCTTGTACAACTCTGTAGCACCCCTGGTGAGAAAGGAGCCCCACACTTTGCAGGGAGTTCGTGTGCGGGCTGCTGTCCAAGAATCCTGTTTGGACCTTGGCAGCCCTCAAGTTGCAAACTGAAGTAGTTCATCCTTACAAGGAATAGCTTGGTCCTTTTTTCTTTTTTTCTTGTTTTTTTCCCTCTTCATTTTCTTCTCTGAGGAACTGAATAAATCAAGTTTATACTGGTGCAAGTGGCTTATCCAGCTATCTCGCTTTCCCCCCAGAATGCTCCTGAAAAAACAAATCACTTTTAGGCTAAAGATATAAAGAAGCAGTAGAAATTTTTCTCTGTTAAATCAGTGAGGTATTGCTGTCAGTGTGAATAAGTCATAAACTTTCTGCTTGTCACCTGACATATTTTGACTCATCCTGCAAAAACAGAGAAAAGCAAATTAGGCTAAACAGTGGGCAAATGGAGAGGTAAGTGTTTGCCTCTCTCTTCCTTTTCCTACTGTTTTAGAACACAGAAGTTTTCTGCTCCAAATGGAAAATAAGCATCATTACTGTGTTTAGCCTTGTTTTTTTTGTTAGATGCTTGTAAATCTTGCTAATTAGCTGTAGAAATCATAAAAGCTCAGCATCATGTTTTAATCATAAACTCCTTGGGCCACTGATGTTCATGTTGTTCCCTGGTTCCTCATTTCCATGTACAAATTACTGAGCCCATAACTGCCTGGCAGCTCATCTCTCATGCCAATGACATTTCAAACACAATTATTATTTCAGTAACTAAGCCACAAGTATACACCTATAAAAAATAAGAGCATAACACAGCAGTGGAAGGTCCCCCTTCCTTGTATTAGTAGAATATTAAAGAATCTTCAAAGTAATTAAATGCAAGTTTCAAATATAAAGCCTGGCTGACAGATCAGTAAAACCATTTTCCTCTTTCCTAAGAAGCTAAAAAAAGGTTCCCCAATCATCAGAGAGGGAGGATATGAAACTGTAAGCATTGAGACACCAGTGCTAACATGCTGAGAATTTCTGGGGCAGTCTAACAGGTCCAAGACATTATGAATATAGCTGTGAAATCAAACCTCAGTTGAATTCTTATCCAAATCATCATAAATGAGGCCAACATCTGCTAAGACACGGGATAATAATAGCTTGCTTAATTATACTTTTAGCTTGTAATTTAGTCCAGACCAACTTTACTAGTGGAAGGGGTAGCGGGTATTTTCCAGTTCTTTTATGTTCCTGTGATTAGTGCATAATGTCCTCGGCATACGTGCATGCATCTGATTTTCACTTTAAAACGATTTAACATTGTCAAAATACATATTATTCTTCACTTTTCCAAATTTTGTTTCAGCACTTTCAATGTAAATACTTTGCTCCAGAATGTGGAAAACCTGGGTCTGCTTAATGATACTTTCTCTAACAGGACTAAAAGCCCTTTCCTGTGTTGTGGCAGTGCAGCATCTCTTTGGAGACCCTGGTGCTTGTTTCAAGGAGGGGACTGTCATCCAGCTGCCACGTCCATCCCTCTGCCAGTGGCATCCTGAGACAGCAGGGGCCAAAAGCATAGTATTTCTGCCTTGCTTCTACACACTTTCACTTTGAAGCACCCATTGGTGCTGTTTTCTCTCAAGGTGGAGAAGATGAGATAGTTCTAAGCTGTGATAGTTGAACAAGGTGATCATCCTGCTTTGGCCATTTCCATTAGGTTTACCTTAGCAACAGTCCAAATAATACAGGAGGAATGGGATAAGAGTTTCTCCTTTCTATATTACATGCTTTGTTCGTGCTCCTTTTTTTTTATATATATAGAAAATACAACAGGTAATTCACCTATTCGTAATTACTAAGGATGTTCTCTGCTCCTATGCTCACAGCTGGTAACAGGAAAAATTTGATTTTTTATGTCCGATCAGTGGCAACCTAGAAGTCTGAGATTGAGAAGAGAGATCTGAGAAGAGAAAATAGCATTTAAGTCATCCTACCAATCTCATGTTTGAATCTTAGGCATCAATCCCTTCCATTACTATCAGCACAAAGGTGATGTCAATCAAATTTCTGAGCACATTGCGAGAGTTCACAGACTCACAGAATCACAGAATAGTTGAGGTTGGAAGGGACCTTTAGAGATCATCTGGTCCAACTGCCCTGCTCAAGCAGGGACACCTAGAGCATGTAGCACACTTCAAAACTCCCATGCTGACCACAGGTATAAGAGCCTACAGAAGATGGAATTGCTTTGACCATTGGGATTCACCTTACTATAGGCAGGAAAGCCTATAGGACCTAACTTATCCTGAGGGAGTATCCACATCTTTCCCTGGAAGATGCTTAGGGGAATGAAGGAAGGACTATGCAACCTTTTTCTTGATCAGACAGAAGCATCCTTCAAAATAGATAGGTTATTTGCTAAAAAAGAAAGGATTAAAAAATCACTGATCATGAGTTTCTGGTTAAGTCTTATTTTTGAGCCATTTTCAAGCAAAGTGAAAATTGAAAGCTGGCAAAATTACAAGATCAATAGGGTTTACTTGAAATGACTCACCAATTAGCATGTCTGTGGCTTTTAGTAACATTGTATTCTTGCCAATTACACTGGTTTAAACTTTCCCTCATATATAAATTACACACCCAGATCCATGTCTCCTTTTCTTCTTCTTCTTTTCTTTTCTTTTCTTTTCTTTTCTTTTCTTTTCTTTTCTTTTCTTTTCTTTTCTTTTCTTTTCTTTTCTTTTCTTTTCTTTTCTTTTCTTTTCTTTTCTTTTCTTTTCTTTTCTTTTCTTTTCTTTTCTTTTCTTTTCTTTTCTTTTCTTTTCTTTTCTTTTCTTTT
>VWPW01026051.1:0-75060 GCA_013389825.1 Crypturellus undulatus | reverse complement strand
TCCTCTCCTCTCCTCTCCTCTCCTCTCCTCTCCTCTCCTCTCCTCTCCTTTCCTCTCCTCTCCTCTCCTCCCCTCTCCTCTCCTCTCCCCCTATCTTCTTCAGAACTAGAGGAATTGGCCTAAAACTGAAACAGCAGAAGTTCCACAGGAACTTAAGGAAAAATTTTTTGACGGTGAGGGTGACAGAGCCCTGGAACAGGCTGCCCAGAGAGGTTGTGGAGTCTCCTTCTCTGGAGATCTTCAAGATACGCTTGGATGCGGTCCTGTGCCATGAGTTCTAGGTGGCCCTGTGTGTGCAGGGGGGTAGGACTAGATGACCTCTAGAGGTCCCTTCCAACCTTAGGCATTCTATGATCTCTTCTCTTCTCTTCTCTTCTCTTCTCTTCTCTTCTCTTCTCTTCTCTTCTCTTCTCTTCTCTTCTCTTCTCTTCTCTTCTCTTCTCTTCTCTTCTCTTCCCTTCTCTTCCCTTCTCTTCTTTCCCTTAATTTTCTTCTTATTTTCCTAAATTTCCTTAATTTCTTCACCTTCTCTCCTTGCCTCACTCCTTCCTTTCCCTCACCTGCCTTTTCTCTCTTTCCTTTCACCAGACTCCTGCCTTGGGTGTCTCTGAGTGAGAATGGCCTACAGTAGAAGCTTGACTTCAGGGCAGATGATACCCTAAAGTGTTGTGTGACTGAATCAAAGACCTAGGAGAGTTTATGAAAGACTATTATATTAGAAGATGTGTGGTCAAAATTTCTCGTTTCAAATTCAAAACTCTGCAGCGGTACTTTTAGAAGATCAAGGGAGAGCTGTGGTCCCTTTTCCTAGCTGTTTATTTAGCTACTTCTTCTGGGCTTTTGTTATCTTGTAAGTGATCTACTGAGGAGAGCTCACAGGAGCTTACATCTTAGAAGTGTTTGGAAGAAGGCCTGGAATGTAGCTGATGTTGCATGTGGACTCAGAGCTTCCTATACTAACAACCTAGGGAGAACTTGAGCTTGTATCAAGTCTAAAATACAGTTTTACTTTAATTAAAATATCTGCAAAAAGCTTGAAGCTTGTGGGCTCAAGAGACTGATCTCTCTATTCTTGACAGTCAGTGTGTGTGTTCACGTGTTTGTGCATGGATTCAGCCTGACACTCTTTGTGAGTCTGAGATACATAATTGAGTTACTTGGACTTAGTAGCTTACAGGTAGGATACATCAGCTGAACTATGGTAACTGGCTGTACATGTGCTCTTAGTCCTTGAAAAATGTCAGACAAAAATCCATTTATCTAAACCTCAGTGAAGGCGGTTAAAGCCAGTGTTTTACCTTGCATATGCCATGTACGAAGAGTGCACAGACACTCACCACATGCTAACTCATTAAGCAAGGGGAACCTGATCATGTGTCTGAGCCCTTGTTCAGTCTGAAATAGGCCTGATTTGTTGACCTTTAAGGCATACTGCAAACCACATTATTCCTCATAGGCATTTACAGAGGTTATGAGCCTGGAGAACATGTGGTTAAAAGGGAACTAGGCCATGTATTTACATGGTTTCATTTTATTCTTTTTATTTTCCTGTGTGGCACATTATTTTATTTGCTATGAAAGTGCCTATGGCAATTGGATAGGCATTTTTTTTTATATGAGAGAAATCTAAAGAAACTAAAAGTTTTCAAGGGGCTTAAATATCATGTTGTGTTTAGTCAAGATGAAATGTAAAAACAACCTGGACTTAGATGAGTTTATACTCAGGAACATAAAACCCCAGGGTGGTCTTAGTGGGTCTGCTGCATCCACCCTTCTTCTATAGAGCTCTAGCCATTTTTTGTGCTATGAGTTTGCACAGGTGTCTGCATAATTTGGCTTTGAATATACTCATTCCTTGCGATGACACCGGACTGAAAAAATCACTTTACACCAGCTTAGCCTGAGATCAGTTTGCTGGGTTGGCAGTTAGGAGAAAACTTTTTATGAACTGTTCTCCTCTGATACGTAAAATGGGGAGACCACCAGACTTTGGACCCCTCAACACCATTTTTACAGATTTGCTTTCCAAGGCTGACCTGCCCTGAAAATGACATAAGAGAATAGCCCACACAGTGAGTCAGTATTGGGACTGAGTTCCTGGCACTCCATCCTGTGTTCACTCTGCTAAACCACACTGAGATTAAACCAACAGAGGCAGAGAGAGAGCTTGGATCTGAGAGAATTTAACAGGGAACCTGCCTTGACTCATTAATGGAAAATTTTGAAAACAGACAGCAGCAGTAATTTTATTATATTTTTTTCCCCATGCTGAAACAATTTGTGTGCAGTAGAGTCATTCCCTGGAAAAACATTTCTTTAATTTATCTTCTTTAATTATCGCTCATCTTTAGCAGCATCTGTTTCTGATATTTTATTAGAAAGTTTTCATGTTTGAACCAGGCCTGGGTGGTATTTCATTTTTTCTTGTTTCCATTTTCTACTGTGATGGTACTTCCCGTGGTGGGAAGAGATTGGCTTTGCTTTATTTCACAAGGCATAATAAATCATACAGGCATTCTACTTTAACATCATTATTACCATGTAAGCATGCTTGGAGACATATCCCGCAGATCACTTAGTGTATTTACTTGAGGTTAGAATGCCAAGCATTACAAATAGCAGATTGGGCTCCTGTTGTGAAGATGTGCATGATGCTTAGGGGAAGACATACTTTCTAGCCAAGATCTTAAAAACTGACTAGGGATGTTGAGTAGCTTATGATGTCCAACATACAGTCTGATTTTTGAGAGAACTTCTTAAAATTGGACTGCTTTTCTACATTTCAAGTTGTGCACCCAAAGCATGAGGTACTCAGGATCCAAGTAATTTTGATTTCATCTAAGAAATTTTGAGCTGTAGTCTCTGTGAACAAATGTGAATAGAAAAGGAAAGGTTGCTGCCATTCTTACAGGCAAGTTCTTCCCTTGTTGTAGTTTTTCAAGACTAGCTCATGTTAAGCAAGAAGATGCTGCTTACATTTTTTTAAAGATTAGATTAGGTTTTTAAAGATTTTAAAGATTTTTAACCTTATGTTTTTGCTGCTGATTCTTTTTCCAGCTAAATGTTGTTTTCTTCATGAATGATCATATATGGCTTCTTCTAAAGTAACCCAACCGTCCTGAACAGAAATCACCTATCAGGTAACATTAGCTCATCCAAAACGAGAAGGTTATCTGCATTTCTCAATAGGAGAAATGTGCCTTTAAAAAAAAAAATACAGTTATAAGCTACCAGAATTTTAGAATGAACTGGTATAGCTGAAAGAGTAAATTTAGGATCATTAAAACAGCTATTAAGGGGGATAGTTAGACAGAAATAAAGAAGTGCAGTTGTCAGTTGCAGTTTTCCATACCTTACAGTATTGTACTTTCTTTCCAATGGCATCTGCTTACTCAACATGCCGTACTAGATTCTGTGGTGTATACTTAGTTCGTGGTCTGCCTGTTTTCCTTATCATGCAATGTTTTCTTCTGGTTAGATAGAATTATGGCCAATGTGGTAAGGGTAAATTAAATATGACCTAACAGTCACTTGTCCTTGTATGCATAAGGCAGTGAGCACTCACTGTTGTCCAGCAAGGACTTTTGTACTTCTTAATGATGCACAGCTATAATGTCCACTGAAGTCTCAATGAAATTTTGTCTTAATAAGCAGTTTGGTTTTGGAAGCAGACAGCTGTTAGTTCTAAAGTGCATCATGGAAAAGTTGTGCTGTGAGAACATGCTCATATGTTCATAAGGAGGACATGCATTAGCACATCTTTCTGCCTTGGAACTCGAAGGCAGGAACTGACTTGGCCTGGTCATTACAGCATTGCAAATGTGCTGCAAAATAATGAATAAAATAATAGATTACACACGATTTTGGGTGACTTTGCATTTACTTATTCGCAGTTCCAGCAAGAGTTACTAAGTCCTAACAGTATGAGGCAGCTTCTTCAGCAGGAATTGTGAATGATTTCTCATTGGTACAAGCCTGGGCTGTGAGTCTGTTTGAACTGGAACTCACGCTGACTGCAAGGCTAGCAATGACTCTGCCCCTTTGGTGTTCACTTGGCTATTGGGCAAAGCCCACAGCAGGGGAAGAAAACAGGCTGGCTCTGGTGCTAGGCAGTATCTGATGCTCTTCTTGAAAGAAGAGTCAGGCAGAATGTGCCTTTAAGAGCAGGAGCATGGTGAACCAGGACTAGCTGGGCTACGGAGCTCACAAGGTTACTACTATATCTGCATTTCCACCAGAGATGGAAAATTCTGTGAACATGATTTTGACCCTCATCTTGAGCACTGAGCCTTGCCCAGATGGGAGAGATTTCAGGAGTTTGGGTCTCTTCAATCCTTGAGTTACCGAGGGCTGCAGTGCAGTAGAAGACATTTCTGCAAAAGATCCAGCCAGTGGACGGTTGCCTGTGGACTTTCCTTGAAGGATGTTTGTGATAAATAGTGCCCAGAAAATGACAAATGCCTCTTTCCAAAAAAACATAGTTCTGTTACCTTTTCTGACAAGCATTTAGAAAATGTACATCTCTTCCCCCATCCTCTAAGTTATCCAAAGCTCTGCCCTTTTGACAAATGAGGCAGCTCTAGCTTCTGCAGACACTACAGTGAGTGCCTGAGTCTCGGTCTGGTGCCTCTGAACAGCTCCCCAAGGTCTCCCTGGCTCTGAAAAGAGAGTCCTGCTGCTGCAGTCAGAGCTCCTTTGTTCTTCCCTGTTGTCAGACTTTTGGCTCTGTTTCCCCCAGCCAGTTCAGTAGGCCCTGCAGGAGGCTAAACCGGACTCCTCCAAGCCCATGACTTTCCCATTGTCCTGTGTAAACTGCAGGGCTGCCTGAATTCAAGCCATTTTTCTTCCCTTCTGATTGCTTTCCTTACAGTTTGTTATTAAACTTACCAAATGTTTGTGCAATAAACAATTGTTAGGTCAATGCATACAAAATTATTGAAGAATAGCTCTATGTCTGTTATCCTACACACTACCCAGCCAAAAATGCAACAAGTTACTCCTTGACTATCACACATATAGATGTCCCTAGGACATCATATTTACAGTGGCACGGTATGATTAATGTAGAGGAATGGCTATCTTGACACCTATGCTGTTATGCTCAGACTAAGCTGTCTATAGGTTCAAGGATGTCTTCAGGAAGGTTTTGTTAAAGGGATTTGAGCTGGGAACTTGTGGAAGTGATGTTTCATTTTTTGATGAGTTTGATCTTATTTCACTGATTTTGGAACAACAGCAAATAACTCACCCAGTTCTGAGCACACATAGGCAGCTCACCTTAATGGAGGAATAGGTTCTGGAATGCAGCTGTCATCTCTTCAATGTACTGTGTGAAATGCACTGTGCTAGAGTCTTATTGCAGTGGCTAGAGAGCATAAGCTTGATATCCAGATCACAAGAAATACACATCTCCTGAGTCTGTGCTGGATTTTAACCGGCAACCCCCAAAGAAGACAAGCACTGACTCTTACGTATTCTTTCATCTCTAGTTGAGTCCTATCCAGGCACTCCCTTGGGAAGAAGTACTTTTTCAGCAAAGCGAGATTTATGATGATTGTGGAGGGAGAAATGCATTACAGAGAGTCTAGAAATCCCACTGATATTGAAAATAACCTTGGCCTTCCACTCAGATAGGTCTGAACTCGCTCCAAGACATGCCTCCTGTCCCAGCTGCCCCATCTTAGGGGATAACAAAAGGCTTCATTTTCCTGGGTGCCAAATGAATCATATTTTCTCCAAAAGAGACACTAAAATAGAAAGAAACAAAAAAAGCCTCCCTCAAAAAAGTAGCAAATGGTCAGGTAATTAGTAAACTGGATTCTGTACTGCTTTTTATGGCTGTTATGGATGTAAATTTTGCCTTGTGGTTGAAATGGCAACAACTGTAAACTACAAAGTATAAATTCCTCCACAGCTTTTAAATAAGCTTCTACCCTCATCACTAGACAATCTAGATGGTCCAACTGAGTTTCTCAATTTCCAGTACTTTCATGCGTGAAGTAGCAACTGTTATTTCCCAGTCTTGTTTTAGGGCACAGCACTCATCCATTATAGAGAAGTTTTTCCATATTGCTCACTGACAGGATATGGAAGGAGTGAATGTTTTGCTGGAAAGGCCATGGATTATTCCTTAACAAATTGAATATGGTAGCTGTGGCTTGGCATGAGCATCAGCACTTATTTGTCTCATCATAATCCAGAATCACCGTGAGATATCTGATTGCCACAAAGAACATGTAGACAGAGTAGTACACTCTTTCCAGGTATTTTTCTCTGGTTTTCTGTTGATACATTTACATAGGAGTCCTAGAGTTAAATCTCAGTAGAGCATGCAGTCTTGCTCTGTCTTATTTTTCAGATCAGGTCTAAAAATAAGTGGAGAAAGAAATAACTACACCAAGATATTTAGACTAGATCTTTGGCTGATTCGTGGCTTATTTAGTAAGCACCTGATTTTGTTGTCAAGAATTTCTCTTTCAATGGAGCCCACAGCAGGAGTCCACTCACTTCTTAACCTCTTCCAGTTCCTCTGGAGAAAGTAAAGGAACCTAATACAAGGGACCCCTAGAGACCTGATCTCAACACCCCAATACTTCCAGCTGTAACTGCCAATAAAGGTCCCAGTGCTTCATTATAAGAAGTTTGCAGATAACATGTATGACAACTTGGAAGATCTATCCACTAGTAAGGCAGATAGTGTGTTTTGAATTCATTTCCTTACTTGCGTATCTTTGGCTAGACCAGCATTAGAGGTGTTAAGAACAGATTAGACATACCATTCTCAGATGTATTTAGCCTGCCGCAGAGCAAAAAGATGAAGTAGACAACTTCTTGAGATCCCTTCTAGCCTTGTTTCTAGGACATTTATAACTTTACTATATTAGGATGAACGTACTGTGCATAAATGTTACCCTGTTTTTTTAATATAGATTGCTTGTGAGACTGTTCAAGGTGGACCCCCATGTTCTTCATCACCATTTTCAGTCTGTATATGCTGACAGGGTTCTCCAACTCAAGATGCTTCTGAATCATTATACTTACTGCACATTTTGCTTTTATTCATTTTATTTCTCTTTGTTTGGATGTCCTCTTTCTTGTCTTCCTACATATTTTGATTCCTGGAATCAACTTGTCTCTTAGTTGCTTTTTTTTTTAATTGATGAGAAGATCTCAACTATGGTTCAGCAAGATCATACTGAGCAAGAATAAAGAAATCCTTTCAGGTAGGTTTTCATCACTTCTCCAAATATAATTTATTAAGGATATTAGGCAATAATAATGAGTAGACTGTTTAAAAAATCTGTGCTAATTGGTACAAACCATTGGGAAACTCATATTGATGCAGTAAGGATAGTAATGCCATGGGGAACTACCATCCTTATTCAGTTGAGTCTCTATGTGCAATAAGTTAAAACTTTGGAAAGTTGATTTTATCTATTCTGTAGAATGATTGAGATAAATAACTGAGATGGCTTTTTCTTCTCCTCTTCTCTTCTCTTCTCTTCTCTTCTCTTCTCTTCTCTTCTCTTCTCTTCTCTTCTCTTCTCTTTTCTTTTTTTTTTCTTTTCTTCTTTCTTTTCTTTTCCTTCATTTTTTTTTTCTTTTTTGGTTATGTCTTATTCCAATAGTTTTTAAAAAGAAGAAATGTTCTTCCTGATCACCTCATAGGAATGATCCTGTCTAGGTGCTTAAGTTAGACATCTGATGCATTTCATCAGATCAGGACACTGCTGCATAAGTGATATCCTATTTACTGAAAAGTTAGAATTCTCTCTAAATTATACAGAAAATCCATTTCATTTTGTCTCTAAAATTTAATCTAGCCATCTGACTGAATGGATTGCAGAACTTTAATTTTGAATGCCTGTATTTTGTGAGGAGCTGTTGTTTTGTAGGGATGTTTCTACTTAAGCGAAATAAATGTTATTACTATTTGGTATAGAAGCCAGATACCACTGTCTACATCAGAAAATGCTACATTTTTGGTAGACTGGGATGCCAAGTGTATATGGCTACATGTATATGTTTCCTAAAGTCTCTGTTCTGATATAATATTGAACAAAAATACTGCAAATATCTTTACTGGAATATTTATACATAGCTGTAACACTTGTACTTGCAAGAAAAAAAATCATATTTAACATTCTTGTCAGATCAGAAATGCAGTGAATCTTCAGAAAAAAAGCTTCAACTCTGTAAGAGCAGTGAATGATCAAGGTGCAGATTACTTTTCTTCTTTTTTCTAGGAGAAGAATGAATGAGATATTTATAAATGCCTTCTCCTGGTCTGCTTCGGTCACATACATTGACTGCAGAGTATGGGCCAAGTTAGCTCCCAGCACATACTCTCCGTCCAGTTTAGAATCACAGAATCACAGAATGGTTGAGGTTGCAAGGGACCTCTAGAGATCATCTAGTCCAACCCCCCTGCTCCAGCAGGGACACCCAGAGCACGTGGCACAGGGTGGCATCCAGGCAGGTTTTGAAGATCTCCAGAGAAGGAGACTCCACAGCCTCTCTGGGCAGCCTGTTCCAGGGCTCTGTCACCCTCACAAGGAAGAAGTTCTTCCTCACATGGAGGTGGATGGAACTTCCTGTGTTTTAATTTGTACCCCTGGACCCTAAGCCTGGTTTTCCATTGCATGGGGTGGTGGAGGCCAATCTGTAACTGAGTCTGTGCTTGACACAGTACTGGATGAAGCTGGCATGAATACCTAGGAGCTAGGAAGTACTCCCTGGTCCTGCAGGCCAGTCATGGGCAAAATGCCCAGTGCTTATAAGTTGTTTTGGAGCACAGATAGGTGATAGATAGCAAATCTTGCATGCTTAATACTTACAAATTACCTTTCCAAAGACACACTTCCTTCCTTTCAGCCAGCTGTTCTGCCTCAGCACTCTTAGCTGGTAGTCTTCCAGAGCTGCAATGAGTTTAAATTACTTTCTTGAAATGTCTTGCTCTTTGTTGTACTTTCCTTATCCCTCTATCCTGAAGCTCTTTTAACTAAGTCTACTGTGCTTTATGAGAGAAGTTAGCTGAAGGAAGGCATTCTCAGCAATTCTTGTTTTATTTCATAATAAACTTGGATGAGAAAAAGACTGGTCAAATATCTTCACCAACCTTTTCTGTCTATTGTTTGCTGTCAAAATAAAAAGCTGTTGAGCAGTTCCTTGTCATTTGTATTAAATGGGTTTAGGCAAGGACTCAATCTAATGCTTAGCTAAGGCAAAACATTTATTTCAGCTATGGGCTTGTGGGGCATTGGACAAGCCCTCTTGTCCAAATTATTATTATTTTTTTTTTTGCCATGGAAGTTTAAAGCTTGGGAGACAAGGTTGGAGCCCTAACACAGGAGAAATGAGGAACAAAAAGAATACAGTGGTTAGAAATGGGATGGATATTTGAACTGCACCTTCACTATTTCTTAAATGCTCTGGAAATCTGCACCTTTATTCTTCATATGCCTCAGTTCTTATCTGTTAGGTAAGGATAATAACATCTTACCTAGAAAAAAAACCTATACTGCACTAGAGCAAATATCTATCCAGCACATTATCTTTTCTCCGATAATGTCCAGGAGCAAATTCTCAAAACAGAAGTTCTTGGTCACAACCCTGGTGATTTATGTGGGAGTTTTTAAAAGGTGACTTAGGATTTTTCTATCCCGTCCCTTTCTCAGTGGAAGAGACATCAAGTCTCCTTCTCAGCTGTCATAATTCACAGGCTGGCCTATTAACTTAAAACATGTCATTCTCACTTCACCTAAATGCCCTGGTCTGTGACCTGTGACAGATGCATGCTCTGATTCATGGTCTCTGCTGCCTGGTGACTGATGACCCTTGGGAAGGGTAACCTCTACAGCCACTGCCTCTCAATTTGACAAGGACTGTGAATCAGAGCCCTAAAGTAGGGCAAGTGCATATAGTTTGATTATGTTTCATTTACATACACAGACTTCACACACTGCCTCTCCCTCTAAGGTTATTTATATAATATAATCACCCCTGTGTGTTTGAGTAATGTTTAACCTTTCCTTTAGACCCTTCTGATCATTTTATTCTTATTTAAAGGCAACAGCTCTGAAGTGTCACAGGTGAATTTATTACTAAAAATGCCCTCTCCAACTGTGCAATGCATTTATTTCAAAGTCTAATGGCCTTCCTTTCCTTTCTCGCTGTGCAATCTTTATTAGGGTCTTCCATGATTAATTCTGGAACAGGAACACGAAAGGGGCAGCTCTCCAAGAATGGCATTGTCTGCATTCACTCTCACATGTTTTTTTTTTTTATTTATTTCTTTGTTTAAAGATATTTCATTCAGAGAATCCCTGCTGAGCTTTTTATTGCAGAAAATTAGGGATCATAAATCGTCCCTCAGAAAACTATAAATCCAGTACTATTGAAACATTCCATGGGCAGAGCTTGGCTCTTTGATGAAATCACTCCTTTTTCTTGTATAATTTATGAGCTTTTTTTCAGCATGGGGGGATTTATGCTTTTAAATTGCTCACCAGGGTTTTATTGAATATAATTTGCTAGCAAATTTATATGAGCCAAATATATTGCATTTTATCCACAATTATGAGCAATAAAATTGATGAGGCTTTACTTTTCATTTTCTTCTGGCAAGCAGAGGAAACACGAGTTTATCCTGAACTTGGAGTGAAGTTTCCAGGGATACATGTGTACAATTAAAAAGAAAAGAGTGCAGTCAGCAAGGCAGAAGTGCCATTTTGGAAACTTTATTTCATGCATGGGAGGAGGTGAGCTGGGTTTCTCCTGCTCCAAAAGGACTATAAAACAGAGGAGCTGAGTTAAAGCCACCGAAGCCCATGACACACATCGACTTCTGCGGTGTTGGAATCACACCATTGGGAGGGGAGGTGAAGATAAGCTGTCTGCGAGCTGCTTGTCTCTCCAGATCCCTTTGTTTCCATCTGCTGTCATATTTTGATCTTCCCTTGATTCATCCTGGTATATTCAAAAGTGCAAAGCATAAGGAAAATCTTCTATGTTTGCCTACTCACAACTGTATTCATTTCTATGTGCTTAGTATCCTTAAGGATTTCTACCATTAATGTGATAAAGGAATAAAACTCCACATATCATTAAACTCTCTAATGCAGAACTGTCTTAAAATATGCCTATAAAGTGCTCCAGGCCCTGATTCCTGACTGGTCTTCTAGATGCTATCTTAATTCATATAAAGAACAGGCCAGCTTTCAGATACTGTTTTCTTAAAATGAGACTTCTAAATCCATAGTTGCTCTCATATCATGGCCGGATGCAAATCGTACAGATTTCCTCTCAGTCATGTGACACATCCACAGGCAGGACCAGCTTCATCCACACCAGGTATTGATTCCGCTTTTTGGCCACTCAGAGGCATGCGAGGATACTTTTGGTAGCTCAAGACATTGATTTTGAACCTCCAGAAG
This sequence comes from Crypturellus undulatus, assembly GCA_013389825.1. NCBI lineage: Eukaryota > Metazoa > Chordata > Aves > Tinamiformes > Tinamidae > Crypturellus > Crypturellus undulatus. The sequence goes on along the minus strand of VWPW01026051.1, from coordinate 63,625 downwards.
TCCTGAGCCCTCACCCTCAGAGTGGCACTCAGGTCCTTTGTGGCCACAGTGCTTTTCTTTTGCCCCTCTTTTGTATGGTGGAAGCCTTTTTCATGGGAACCTTTGGAGGTGGAACAGGAGGAGTAGCTCAGAAGCCTGAGCAGAAGTGCCCGAGGGCCTAGACACGGTGTTTTGAAGGGCCGCCTAACCCTTGGCACGAGTCCTGTGGCCCTCAGGCTATCCAGGGGATGGGGGGCTGATTTACTTCATCCCCTCACAAAAGGAGGGAAATCGCCTCCTATCCTGAGGGAAGCAGTTGGAGGAGGCATCATAAGAGGGATCCTAATATCTTTTTCCTCCATTCTTGGCCTCTTCCTCCAGGTTTTACAGCAGGAGGTTCAACCTGGCACAGAGTGGCTACCTTGAGGTTTTCTTTGCATTAACGGAAAATTAAGGCTGCAATTTCAAATGGACATATCAAAGGAAATTCAAAGCTTAAGGCCAACACACTCTTCCCATTTGTCCCATAAAAGTTCAAACTCTTGATATGGCCAATCCGTTAACAGTGAATTTCCTGTCCGGCTCACGCCTATTTTTGCCATAGCCATATTGTTATTTAAATATCCTATTGGTTTTGTATTTAATGTACATAGAGTGATGATCGCTGGGGCCATAATAATGAAATATGACTTTCTTAATGAAATTTCAGTCCCAGCTCATTTCACTGCTGACATAGAGGTGACTGCAAATAAACACTTTCCAGAAGAGTCAGTTAAATGGTTGCATAAGCAATATATCGAATACTGCAACATTTAAATAAATAAAAAAAGAAGTATTCAAGTGTGGTATATTATTGCCTATGGCTTTGTTCCCAATTAGCTCACTCCTTTTCTTTCTAATAGTCAGATTCCCACTGACAGAAAACAAATCTCTGTCCAACTTGGAGAATTTTATCAGATTTACCTCTGAATGTCAGATCAACGTGTAGGAAACAAATGGACACAGCAACATGATTTAAATTAGAAGTCTAACAATTTACAGTCTCCACTGGTTTCTCATAAACCTTATTAACATTTGGCATTGGGTACCAAGGAACTATAAATAACATTCCAGAAGAACATTTATATCTGCTTGGACTCTCGTTACATGTCTTCAACACAGCTTAAATAATGTCAGTAATACCTTCATCATGAACAGGAAATGAAAAAGTTACCCCATACATGTTTTGTCTTTTAATCAAATATTATTTTCTCTGTAGAACTGCAGACCTTTTTTTCTTTTTTTATTTATTCAAAACTTATGGCTACATTTTCCACTTGTTTTTCTAGATCTCAGTGGGGTACAAAATCCTCCCGGCTGTACAGAGCTGAATAATTTCTTCACATTTTGCTGTGCCGTCCTTCCCTCCTCACCCTTAGCCTTGGCTGCTCTCTCAGGCCAGGTGCTCTCTTCGGGTAACACCATGAGTTGGGTGAGGGTAGATATGGCAGAGGGAAGAAATGTGCTGCCAGGTATTTCTAAAACAAGGTCTGACTGCAGAAGAGCAGGAGATGAGAGATTTATAGGTACCTGCTCCACACTGCCCTCCACTCATATTCTTAATGTTCTTTTATTTTTTTTCCTCTCTCTCTTATTTTAGTCTTTAGTTCCTGTCTCTGTGGAACAATTTCATTTTGTTCCTTTGGAGGATGGACCCAGATATTTTTTTCCATCCAACACCTCCCAGTGCTCCTGTCCAAAATTCAGCTCTGTTCTGGAACCATCTGTTCCCAATCCCAGGCACGGTCCTTGTTGTTTTGATTGTCTCTTTAGTTGGAAGGCTAGTTCTTCAGGAAAAGATGTGGAATCGCTACATGCTTATGAAGCACTGTGCTAGGGCCAGACTCTGCACGTAACAAATCTCATTTGGGGTGGGATTCCTCAGACCCAATGTCAACATCTACACTGTAAATGGCTGAGTCGGGTAGCCAGGCAGCTCCGCGTACTCAATGGGGAGAGATAGGCATTTGGAAGAAGTGATTGATCTCATCTCAAAATAATCACCTAAGAAGTGGGGGGACAAATTGTACTCTACAAAGGCCAGTTTCTCTTGAATGACTGTGAAGGAAGATTTGTAGTCAGCAGGCAAAATGTAAATGTTTAAAGCTGGACCCTACAGCCTACAGCATGCAGGACATATTGTTGTTTCAGACATATTGGTATGGGCTTTTGCTTTAAACAGTGGAAGATACATGAGTGTCCTGGAGACAAGGTTTAATCCTAAGTCTATAGCTTTTTATCATATGGAGTTTACCAGCCTGAAATGCAAGGTGGTGCAAACAGGTAGGTGTGGGCAGGAGTCCCTAGGTATAGGTCTATATCAGGAAAGGTCTCTGCCAAGACAACACAAGCAGCAGCGGTAGCAGTAGGTACAGCTGCCTTGCAGGCAATGACAGTTCTGCAACTTTTACAGCCCTGGAGGCTGACACAGAAATGACATTGAATGAAAGCTCTGAAATATAGCTGTGGAACAGCAGCATACTTGTTTGCTTCATTGTACTTCAAGAAACCTCAATGTCTGTGTAAAATGGTTAGTTGTAAATGGTCTCTACACCCATCTTCCCTTGAAATTTGAGATTTTAATGGGCAAAAATGTCAGCCAAGGAGAGATCTACTTTTGCCTGGTCAGTGAAGTCAGAGTGAATATTTTTGTGGTGGAACTGGCACCTAATCATGCTGCTGATATCAAGTAGCCAAATGAAACAATAAAAAAGGCAGTAGAAATAGTGGAAATATATGTATAATACATGGATACAGTACACGCAGTATGCATAATAGTGACAAAAAGATTAAAATATGCATGTGGACAGTGCAAGAACAGAAATAATTCTCATAGATATGCAGAGTTGATTCACTTGAACTAATTTTAAAGGCACACAGAGTCCACAACTATATAGACAAATACATAGTCAATATAGAAAAGAAAAAAATAGTTACGTTGGAGAGCTTTTCATGCTTAAGATGTACACAGCTGGACGTCCCAGGACTCTGTCCCATGCAGATTCTTGCATCCATGAAGTCAAACCTCATGACTGCCCTCAGGTTGCCCCACTGGAGAGGGCAGCGCTGTCTCAGAGGCAATGAGGAGGTCGGTACGCAGCCGTGACACTTCACTTACTTACTTAAAATTTTTATGTTTTTAGCCTGGATCCTAATGAGGCGCTGGGTTCAGAAGGGTCTTTGGATCATGAAAAATGTGCCCAAGGCAGAAAAGGAAAGAATACAGACAAAGGCTAAAACCCACAGAAATGCTCAAAGAAATATTTCAGAGAGGTGACAATTAGATTTAGCTCCCCAGAATGATGTGACAGAGTTTGAAGGGCAGAAATATTTGACATTCAGTAGCACAAGGGCTGGTAGAAAATTACTACCAAGAATGCCTAGCCAGAAAGCCAAATGTTTCTTCACCTACAGAAGTCAATTGCAAGAAAAACAAAACCTTTAGCTTGACCTTCAGACAACAATTAGTGGCTGATTTATTGTCGCTATTTTCCAGAAAATGGACAATGCTTATGAAGATATTGAGAAGTCTGTATAACAAATTATATTTTCTTTTAGCTTTAGGGGGATGTAGCCAATTTTCCACTCTAAACAAGCTCCACTAGGGTGTCCTTTTGTTAGCTCTAAGAATTAAAATCAAAGAAAACAACAGATTTACTGTAGCATGTGGTTTAGCAAGGGACCTGAGGCTACTGCTCAATATTAAATCTCCACAATAAAAAAGGAGGAAAATTACACACTTTATTACGGAAATTACATGATAACTTCATTAGAAACCTCTTTGAAAATAAAGCTAAATATGTGGTAACTCAGTTTTCCACTACCAAGTTATCTCCTCTCTGTGACTACTTAAGGGAGATTGTTGTGTTCTGCTCAGAGTCAGAAACTATCATTGCAAGACAGCTATAGGACTGAACTTTAATCAGAGTTAATTTTACTGTTTAAAGTCTTTTTTTTTTCTTCTCTCCAGAAAATGCTATCACCTCTAAAATCAAACATTTCTAAAAGTGTCTTCAAATCTACATGGCACTTACTTAGAGTGCAAAGTTTATGCTGTCAACATGCAAGTGAGATTTGTGACACTTTTTGAAGTGCCTAAGTTCCATTTTCAAACAGGATTTAAGATCCTAAGAGCCCAGTTCAACCTCTCAACTACTGCAGCCTAATAGGTTACCATGTGTCAGCTGCATAGCAATACTTCTCTGTGAATCTGTTTTCAGTCTGTGGCAGCTCCAAACTTACCTCATAATATGTGAGGTTTAAATTAGGTCAAATTACATTGCATTTGTATCCACACAGACTTTTATTGCCTCTCAGCTTATGCACAACTTCTGGCTGAACAAGTTGCAGTAACCTGACCATGTGTTTGATCTCTAAGTACCACTCAAAGTCAACAGGGCTTAAGAACAGAGGCACTTTTGCAAACTTTACTCAGAAACTGGCAATCATGTGCGAAGTCTCCATGTCCTGTCCTACTTAAGGAGATCCTTGCAACTTTAGGAACACAGCAGCAGGCAGCCTATAATATCATGATACTTGCTACAGCAACTGCATATCATCAGATAATCAACCTGGAATTTGAGTTTGTGTCACATTAGTGACAAAACATCTTCATGTACAAGTTTACTGCTTGAATTTGCTTTAAATCCTTCTCTCTGGAAAGTTTATAACTTGTGTAATAATACAGATAAGGATGACAACTATTGAGTTTGTCACAGGCCCAAGGAAAATCCCAAAGAGCAGAGACCAACAAGATGTTTTGCAGATACTTCAGCCCCAGGTATCTCCCAATCCAGCTGCCTTTTAGGAAACACAGAAAACACTGGACAAAGTGTCCATGTTGATGAAGCAGATTATTATAAGCATAATATATAAGCATAAGCATAACAAATTTAGAAATTGGGAAACTAAAAGAGATATTTATGTTCAGTACCATTTAGGTGCTTAAGTTGTCAGGTGAACACTTAAAGAGAAAAAAAATCATTAAAAAAGTAAAACTAGTCTTCTGCAATGCAAGGAAAAAGTCTAAAGAGTCTCAGAGTATCCAGAAGCCTAGCAGTCCTGCCCGGTCGCTATTTGTAAAAAAACATTGTTCTAGTCCTGTGTCCTAAGCCAGACAGGGAGTCAATGAAAGGAGACAGGTGAGAGCTAAGGACTTGCTAATCACTGCTTGTGTTTTTTCACCTCTAAACCAAGCTTCTGGACTAAATATAAAGTGAGCTGTCAAGTAAATGCACTCATGCCATGTGCTAGAAACATCACAAAGCTTTGTTGGCCATATAAATATTGCTGCAGATGGAAGCCATAACTCATTCTTGAAAACCAAATAACTATTCTGATCTAAAACAACCAGTTCTGTGAAAGACAGAAAATCCTCCCCTTTCAGGAAATACCATGCTGTAACATGTTAGGAATACATTAGAAATTTAAGAAATTATATTATCTGGCCCTTCCTCTTCTCAGAGCTGATGTTTTTACCTGTGAGATATGAGACTTCTTTCGCCAAGATTTTAGCCCAGAGGAAACATCCCTGCCAGCAGTATAACCCCTTACAAACAGGAATCCTTAAGCAAGGACAGCCCTCCTGGCCAATGCAGTGATCACTTCAGAGCTAACAGCGAAGCGTCTGTCAGATTTTCCCTTGCACTCTCACTCTTCCATTCTTAATTTTCAAGGTATGACATTTTGAGAATTAAATTCAGGAGAAATAATCTGTTCCAAGATGGGCAGTCACTGCTTTTTCAGATGTATATCATAAGATCTAAATGTGATGGTATGTCTCCATGTTCCATTTCTAACTGAAAATTCAACTGAAGGCATAAAGACAGTTACCTCAAAGTAGATATTGCTGTTTCCATTTTAGAGGAACTTCGAAGCCTCTTGAGCAAGTTTTGTACAAAAAAAAAAAGTCAATCCAAAAGGCAGTCTGCACCTCAGAAAGGTTGCCTGTGCCTCAAAGATGAGTGACAAGGATGTGTACATGGGGCAGGAACTTTCCCTTTTATTTGTACACCATCCATGGCTACAAGATTAATTTCTGAGCAGGGCCCTTAAATATAGCATCGATACAAACCTGCACTGGTAACACAGATACAGCAAGGTGGTCATGGGCAGAGTCACAGTGGCCATGGGCAGAGCCTTGCCAAAGCTTTTTCTGGCCTTTCCCTGTAGCCCCTTCCCCACTCAGGTCATCCCGGGATAGGTTTCCAAACTGTGACCACGTTCCTAACGACAACCCAAATGACCCTGGCCAGGGCTGCCACAGCTCTGCATGGGACTGGCATCTACATCTCTCTCTTTAAAAACAGCTGACTTTCCACATCTGGGAATGAATGAGCTATAGATATATATGTAATTAGCTATGCATTGTGTCTTGTGGCTGAGCAGCTTGCATGTTGGAGAAGGCACCAGGTCTGCCTGAAACCCTTCCTGAGGTGAGAGCATTCCTGGGACCTTGCTCACATGTGGACCTGACAAGCTCTGCTGAGGGGGGTGAGGCAGCTGCCACCTTTCCCTGGCACAGGGCTTATCTCCAAGGCCTCAAGAACCTTCTCAGAAACTTCCTCTCCATGGCAGTGCTCATTCAGACTTCCCCGCAATCAACCATTGTGGGGGCCTTGGCGGTATTGCATGATTATGAAGGGCCGAAATAACGCTGCTAGGGAGCAATGTGATAAGGAAAGAAGAGCTTGTTAACCTTGTTAGCCTTGTTAGTAGTAAGCAGGAAACCTGCCGATGGGAAAGCCATAAAGAAGGATCAACAATGAATGCCAGAGAAGGGAAGCAAGCACAGCTGCATGATAAGAGGCACACAAGGCAAGAGCCAATCATAAGCTGAAGGCATCCGCGTGCTCACCGCATGGACGAACTCATTAACGAAGCATTAATTGCATGGACAGAGAATGCGCTCGTGCCGCTTTGCGTTTACTCTATAAATATAACTGCCTTCTGATATTAAAGTGAACAGCATCTGCTTCATATTGAAGTGTCGTGCTTTCCGTCTCGTGATGGTGGTCCTCGGCAAACCATTGGGTTCAAAGTTGTTCAGCAAGATTGGGAAGTATGCACACAGATGGAGCAGAGGCATTTGCTTTCCTTCCAAGGAACGATGATGAACAAATCAGTGTTTACAATTTTAAATAGTATGATTGAAAATGCAATGATCCATGTGGGATAATATGAAGGAGAGAGTTGAGGGTCATGGGATGTGCTGGAAGAACATAGCACAGTGAAAGAGTGGGATTTGCAGCTGGAGTCTTCAAGCTCAGCCACCAGTGTGGTTATCATTAAATGTTGTGAACAGAAGCCAAAATAGATCATGGGATAGCACAACTCAATTTTTAGAAGTGGTTTGGGTTTTTTGTTTGTTTGTCCGTTTGTTCAACAAGCATCTGACTGCTTTATCCTTATCATGCTGTCCTGAATCTACTTTGCATATAGAAAGTCCTTAGCAAAAGCTCTTGTTTTCTGATCAGAGCCTACAGAGGGGGAAGATTGAAGCACAGTTTATAATGCATGCAGTTCTACTGAGCTCTGTGTTGCATGGGTATGTGTGTATATAAGCAAAATCCTCTCTGCATGATGCACTGCTAGGGATAAGACACAACACTGCAGTGACGAACACATGTCATTCTCTGTGTGCTGAGTGGCATGAAGTGCCCAGCTGCAGACCAGCAACAGCTCCCAGGCAGGCCTCAACACTACTGGCTTTGCCTTTTTTTTTCCCCACATCCTGAAAATAATATCATGAAATGTCTTAAGATTTTTCCTAAATAGTAGCATAATAACAGATTATAGTCCCACTGCCTGGTTATTTGTTACTCTGCCCTGCATGTAGCTCTCATAGAAATCACTCTTAAAGCACTGTAGGAGCTGCAGCACTATCTTTCTGGACACAGAAGAAGGCTGTGCTTTGCTCTCTGTCCTCACCACTTCCAGGTTTTATTTGGTTTCAGTGGACTTGTCTTTCTCAAACCTTTTTCCTGTTGCCTCCCTGTGCATGGAAGTACCTTCAGACTCCAGGTCTTCTACCTGCCCAGTACTGTACAAGGCAGAGTTACCCAGGGGAATTTCCTAAGCACCATGGCCAGGGCTGATTAAGCTTGTCTCTCTATGTGAGCGGTTCTAGCTGCACGATGCTAGTGAATAGGGCTGCACTCTGCTGCTTGGGGAAGCTCCAAGAGTGGGAGTCTGTCTCGAGGCTCTGTTTCATTATTTTTCTCCCACAAATTCCTTCCTTGCCTTATTCTCCCCTCCCTCAGACTCTTTTCCCCTGTTTTGCTCCCAATCGCTGGCAATATTGCCTCCTTTGCTGCCTAGACTCTGGAGCTTGCATGGATTTGCACTCAGCTACCTGATTATTTTTATTTCCTTTCTTCTTTCTACTGATTTTGCCATAACTGAATCCATCTGCTACGTCTGACTAATGGGTGGATAGGAAGGGCTGTTTTTCAAATGGCTTCTTTCCTCTTTAAAAGGGTGGTGTTTTACAGAACTCAGCATGAGAATTTTGATGCTGTCTAGAAATTTCCACAGAATATGTTCTTTATCATTTCATTACCGCTCAGCTATTTGCTGGTTATTATTAACAAATTTGATTATGGTGGGTCAAACTGTATGTGAAATATACAGTGTTCCTTTCCCTTCATTCCTCCAAATAGCTATTTGTGCCAGCCATGTACTGCACTCCAAGCCAACGACACTCCCAGGGCTGCCAAGAATGCAGTTGAAGTGGGAGTCTCCCATATTTTCAGCTTTCCACTTGCTCCTCAGCCAATGTCCTCAACTTGCCTTGATTACTGGTTCCCTCATCCTCATGACCTCTTTGGCCTAATTGCTCTCCTGTTCATCCCTGGACCCTCTTTCCAGGCAAAGGAAAGGAAAGAAAGTTCAAGGATTACCCTGCTGCAGACATCAGGAGAATTTCACCCAGGAAGCGGAGACAGTTAAGTGAAAACTTTCCAGTGTTAAGTCAGCCTTCTGGCAGACATTTTGACGCATCATATATGATGGAAATCAGCATTTTTAATTTCTGCAGTAACTGCCACATTGCCTAAGTATTGTTCAGAAATTTTCTATTGCTGTCTGGAGTGTTAGTTTTTATGGTGCCATATATGTTTGCAGTATGGACAAATTACAGTTGCCCTGGGAATGTTAGTAATGAAATTCTTGAGTTCTCTGTGCTTAAAAATCTCAAATGAATTATAAAGTAGACTTGTTTGCATTTCATTTCCTTAGTTAAAAACAGAAAAGAGAATTCCCACAACTCTCTGATAAAATTTGCCAAACAAACCGCTTCATGTTAAAGCTCATTTTCACTTTTTTTGGCAACAAATTTCTCATGTATCACCTTTTACTACAATGAGGGAAACTTTCTTTTGGACAGGTCTGAGGAAAAGCAATGCCCTTCTAGCCAGTATCTTTTCTCACTGATAATATGAGTTCTGGAAAGGTGAAACTGCATTCAGGATAAGGAGTGAGAGACCTGCAAGCTAGGCTCTATTGCTAGTTTGGGGCAACTTTGAGTTCCATTTTTTTTTTTGATTTTTCCTCCTTTTGAGGCAAATGAAACTTTTGCAGCTTATTTATCCTGTTTTTTGTCTCAATAGGTCTACTCAATAACGAGTCTGTAACTTTAGATTTAACAGTCTGATTGTTAATAATACTTACACTGTTTACACCTTTTTGTATATCTATATTTTGTTTCCATTTTCTGAAAATAATGGGGTTAAAAAGGTGGAGGGGCAATAGGGTACATAAGTAGGACTGGTTTCTGAAAATCTCAAACTGAGATTTATATTACATACGAATTTGTATCTCACAAAAATTAAAACAAAGTAAAAGAAATGTAGTGAAAGAAATAGTAAAATGTGACTGAAATATGCTGTGAATAGTACTGTTAAATGAGAAGGAAATATGCATTCACAGCCAGAGGAGGAAGCATTTCACTATTTTGACAGCTTGAAGAATTCCTATTTGTTAATTTTGAATTGGACGTCGTTCTTCAAATCACTCCCCAAACATGTCCTATACTGGATAGTGATAATATACTTTTCAGTTCAGAGAATACGGATTTTCAGTATTGAATGTTATCTGAATTCCTAAATCTCTTTCTTTTCAGGGGTTCAATTACATCTATTCAAGTGGTCTAATTTCATGAATAGGACTTACATGCTTGATTACAACAGTGAAATTTGGCTCACCGGAGCAGATCCTTGACTAATACTTCAGTGGCATCATGACAGCTCTGCAGCCAAAGGTCTGACCCAAAAAGCGCCAGTGGGCTTACTCTCCAACCAAATACTGTGTGCCCTTAACATCTTCTAAAACTACTGGCAGCTGTGTTAGCCTGACACCTTACAGAACTGCTAGTATTCTGAAGGCCTAAGTCCTAAACTGGTTTCAAAATCTACTTTTCTTGACAACTTTGCTTTGTTTCCCCCGAAAATCACAGGAAAAAATCATAAAAATTCTTTTACAGTTGGACACAGGGGCTTTAACAGCCCCCATGCCCTCCCCCCCAAATTTAATGATTCAGATGAAATGGAATGACATCCAAATCACCCTCATATTGCTTTTGTTTTTTGCAAAACCAAAACCTGAGTGATGAGGTTTTGCAAAATTCAAACCCAAACCACTCCAGTTTGTCTCTCATAGACATGAGACTAAACTCAAAACCTTTTATCTTGGCCCTCTATGCCCTCTGGACTTTGGTGGTTTGGCTAAAAATGGAACCTGGATTTAAACCATCCCTGATCTGGGTTTTGCAAATCACAACCTGACTAATGTAGTTCTTCAAAACCAAAACCATAACATGGCCTTCTTGTTCCTTCCCTAATTAAATTAAATGCTCTGTGCCCAGAGCATTATGGAGACTGAAATGTACTGAAGAATATTATCAGCAGAAAGCAACCTTTTATTTTTTCATTCCCAGATGGCCTGATCCTGAAATCACAAAGCCATCTTGCCTGGTCAGACCATTGTTGTGGACGTTTGGAGAGAGACTTTGGCTTTGAAGAGGGCTAGTGTTGCTTTCATTGAAAATACAGAATTAGCTTCCACTGTATTCAGGAGCAATGAACCCTTTCTGATTTCCTATGTTTCCTGGGTACTTTGTTAGTCTATGTATGTGCAGGTAACCCAATCTTTTTTATTTCAAAAGCAGCTGAAAGTGAGCAAAACTGCCCATCAGAAGAGAGCACATCTTTTCTTGCATTACAGTAAAGCATTTTTGGCCTCATACCCCACAGAACTCCGGCATCAGAAGAAAAAGGACTTTCTGTATGGCACCTTTTGGCATTTCTTACAGACTCTATCATTCTTCTGGGGAAAGTTAAACTTGGCATAAAGTAGCCTATGTATCTTCCAAAACACTACCAGAAATCTTCTTGGGTATGTAGAGTTCTGCAAGGATTTTGTAAAAGCCTTAGTGTATCCTGGACTTTTTGCTTTTGACTGATGCAAGTCTTTTCTTAGTTTTAGCTTTTTCTCTGCCCTCCTTTACTGCCATGAGCAGTGCTCCAGAGGCAGCCTCTGGACTGTAGACTGCTGTAAAAAGGTCAGTAAATGGCAAGTAAGAAAAACAATCCTAGTTTCAATGGTTTAATGCAGTATCATGTACCCTGCCTCTCCAGCAGGACGTTTTGGAGGGTATGAAAACCACCATCAGAGTTCACAGAGAACCCTCCTGGAGATGTGGGAAGGGAGAGCAGTGCTACCGGGAAAGCAGCTCCACCCTGGCTCTGCAAGGAAGCCGAGTGGACCAGACCTTTCCCTGCGGAGAGGCCTGCTGTTTTCCTACTCGCTAAGCTAACAAACCAAGAATCCTTTTCCTAGGTTTGTCGAATTGTTGAATGCTAAATATGAGCTAATGCTCCACTTTATTTATTTAGCTGGATTCCATTTTCTGGTGTTCTGTTTCATGCAGGTAAATTGTTACTTCTCTGTATTTTGTTGTTGTTAACATTCTCTGATGATACTTTTTTTCATGTGTGTATTTCAGTAGCTCATTTAGAAGCAATAATTGCAAAGAAAAGATTTTTAAGAATAGCATAGACATAGAAAAAAAAAGAAAGAAACAGAAATTGCCCTTTATATTTCAAAACTTCCACTTAACAGTAGCAATTTTCACTGTCTGCTCCAAATGCTAGGACTTGTATCCTTGCAAGGCTACAAACTACTCTGAGGAGAAACAAACACAGGGATGGAGCAAGCTGGACATTTTACCAGATAGCTGGCACAATTACAATTATACCACAAGTCAGCTTGGACTAATAAGTTTAATGAAACTCAAAGCTTAGTGTCTTTTTTTTTTTTTTTCGGCCCTAAGCAATGACTTGTACCCAGTATGTTCTCTTAAAAAGAAACAGGATAAAATGTAAGGACAAAAATGCGATCCTATGCGCCTGAAGTTCAACAACTGCCTCCGTGTTGGCCATGTTCCTCTGCCCTGCCCTGCAGCCCCAGGGGAGGGATATTGTGGGTTCCTTCCCTTTTTTCCTCCCCCGGACAGGGCAGGAGGAAGAGGGAGAGTTTTGTTTCATGAGAAGAAGGAGTGAGGAATCTTCTTCCTTTCTCCCCACCAAATTCAGGGAGTTGATGTGGTGATCAGGAGAAGGAGAGAGGCCATGAAAGAGGGCTACACCTTCCCTTTGGCACTATAGGCTTCCTCCATCTCTTTGCTCTTAAACAAGTGAAACGTCCTTCCGCCGATTCATACTTTCCTGTTGACCCAGACCATCTTCATTCAGTACTGCTGGTGTGTGTTGCTCTTAGCTGTCCCACCTGCTGGACAGTTTTCAAGGGTGGAGGGGAACAGTAAATGTGTGTGCCTTATGTATGGGTCTCTGCAGTAGTACTGCACATCTGCGGACGATTAAACAAGCCCAGGGGCGGGAAGCGCCAGTATAACAAATTGTATGAGCCATAAGAGCTCAATCTGGGCTCTGTGCAGATGTTTTCAATGCTAATTTGAAGTAAACCTTTCTGAGATTCATGCTTTAGTGCCTGTCCTTTTGCAGTGTCTAGATGTGATGCAGCCCCATTGCCTTTCATCTGTAGGACCATACTGTTGCTCAGCCTATCCTGTTCAGGCTATTTTTACAGAACCTTATGGTTAGTACCTTTTTCCCAACCAACATTTTCCAACCCAGAATCAACCACCTGTATACCTATTTGCAGGGCTACCATTAGAAATTAGCTCCAACTCAGAGCCAGCCCTAGAAGTTTCTGGTGGTTGGGAAGAACCTAAACCTGTTGAGATTCCTTATGTGGGTCTTTGGCAGCTGCTTTGGAAGGATCTGAGCTTGGGTAGGTCTGAGTGCCGTGTGGCTTGGGCCCTGGCCAGGTACCATGAGCTTGTCTCCTACGGGTCTTGGTGAGCTCACTGAGTGCAAGCAAAAGCTGCGGAAACATGTCTGGAAAGCAAGGGATGGCAGAGCTGTCTCTTGCTCCAGCTATCTCATGACATTGAGCTAGTGTTTGAGAGCTAGAAACAAGTCAGGCAAGTATCAGTGCATGGAAAAATATTTCAAAACTTACTGCTGTGGAATGAATGCAATATAAAAATATGTAAAAATATGTAAAAATGTAGTGCGCTCTATTACATAATAGAGTCACTAAATTTGGTAGATTTGATTTAGAGCAGTGTGGATAGTTTTTTTTACACTTTTCTGTCTTCCATCATAAAGTCCGTCTTTTTAGCAAGGATAAACTCTTAGGGAGATCCTCTGATTCTGCCCAGAAGCTCAGCTCCATGGTTGCCCTATGACTCTTCTGGTGTCATTTCTAGGTATGAACATGAGCTGAGGGAAATGAGGATGGGGGCAGTCACATTGAAAGATACCAATGAGTCAGGTTAGAGAGGGGAAGTATTAGAGTTCAGACACTGAGTTTTTAAAGAGAAAATAAAATGATTAACACGAAGTCACCTGTGAGAAAATTCCACTCCAAAGAACAGTGGAATAGAAATATTTTCAAGAAGCTCATACTCCAGAACTGCTTACTACATTTGATTGAGTTGCCATGTAAAGCTCAGTTCTAAAAAGTTGTTTAAAGCATTCCTTCAGAGACGAGCTGTCCTTCCTCCCATCCAGCTGCCATGAGAAACAGGCTTTCTGCTATCAGATGCAGAGCCTTTGAGGCAAAACTGACTTGAACTTTATAGTTCAAGCATATAGTTAATAGCATGTCCACTAAAAAATGTGAATTATCCTCAGACATTTTGGTGGATCTCTTAAAGTATTTATTTTTAGGGGCAAGTTGTGTAATGGGCTTTCCTCAAACCTTAATGTTTTAGTGGGCAACAAAGAATGCAGAGTGGAAGCTGCTTACCAGATGTTCCACAGCCTTAAGAGATAAAAGGAGATTGTTTTTACAAGTATAAATGGTGATATAGTAGTCTGCACTGTGTAAAATACATATTTTTATTAAGTCATTATGCACTTGGACAAATAGTTTTTCCATATTTCACAATCAGAACCTCTTAACTTGCCTCATCCACACTGAATCTTTGCCAGTTCTTTTTCACCTTATGATGCTGGAAGACTTGTTAGAATTTTTTTTAAGCTTCCTTCATTTTATTGCTTTAGACACTTAAAGTGGCATCAATTTACGATTAATCTAATAAAGCTGATTTCATTAATAGAGTGCCAAAATATCCTAACACTCCCAAGTGATTAATCAGACTGGGGATATTTCTTACTGCAAAAGACATACCCAAAGGTAACAAGAGAATTCAGTCCTGAACTCCTGTAAATGAACTTGACTTGAGCTCAGGAGCGTTGCACTAATTTACTAGCTGCTGTGCAACTGGTCCTTAATTTTAAAGAGTCAAACAATTAGTATAAATTGGGTAAAGGTCTTTAAAGCAGCAGAACAAGAAGGTAAAGGTCTATTTTCCCAGATGAACTACCATCTCCTTAAAAATTTTCCATACTATATTCACACCATGAAAACCTTTAAATCTTGTTTCTGTTTAAAGAATCATAGTAAATAAAGAAAACTCAAGAAGTAGGTAACTTATTCTTGCCAAACCAACTGGGAGCTTTCTGGTTACTATGTTCTCAAACAGATTTCCCAGGAGTTTGTTTTGTTTTGTGGGTCTGTAGGTGTGTGATTCTCTGCATGCAGCTAAATCATTTAGAGTCTTTTGGAGAAAATGATTTCAGAAGAAGAAATGAGGAAAATATCTATTTTTTCTCTAAAAACTCATCCCAGACCCATTCGTTTTTTTTCTTTTTTTTCCTTTTTACAGCCTTATGTTATCAGGATACCTGTTTTTGTTGCTATTGAAAATGTTTTGGTTTTACATCTGCTTTGTGTATATGCAGGTGACCACAGAAAGCAGAAGGATGTGAAGTCTTTGCCTTGATCTTGCAAGAGAGTGATGACAGGGGCCTGAGCAGACAGAAGGTGGTAAGTTTTTGTATTAAATCACTTTTAACAGTACACATAAGGTACTTGTTTTTATTAAGGGTTAGAATCAGGTGGCTCACAGTAAAAATCATGGGCAGATGAACTGGAATATCTAACTGCCTCAGGCTTCAGTCTGCAAAATACAGGTTATTTCTAGGATGGAAGCTGAACTGAGCGGTACAATAATGAAGCATTTCTTAAAGCTTTCTGCTCTTCTGTTTGTGATCAGAAGCAAAAGCACAAGTCGAGAGATGCTGTTAAAATCCAGGACTGCATTGAATCCTACAAAAAACAGCTAGTAAAGCATGCTTCCAAAAGATTTCTATTCCAGTGTTGCGAATTCTGTAGGTTTGGTTGGGCCTGGCTTTGAGATTTAATCAAAACTGAATCTGAAATTAGAACTGTCGCTGTTAGTCTGTTGCTAGGGTTGTGAATTACAGCAGCATTTTTTGTATCAGATCCTTGTAGCCTGTATGACACCTAATAGAAAATGCAAAAATGCCTTTCATTAGAAAAGAATTATTCTTTTAACACTGTGTGATCACACTGTTTGATTTAGGCAAGAGGTTTAAGGTAGAAATGAAGTTAATCCAGTACTGGGATTTAGATGGCGCACCATCTAAAAAACACCATGAAATATAAACCCCCCACATTTTGAAAGTAAACCTCTAGTTCCTGAATTCAGGTCTGCGGGATTATACTCTACAGTTTTGCCTACATACTATTTGTGAGATTTTAGGATCCTCTATGTTTTCTTTCTTTTTATTTTTAGTTTAAATGAGGAATAAAGCCATGGAAATAAATAAAGCATTATTCTTGGCTTTGATTCAGTTTCAGATCCAAACCTTGAATCCTTACTGAAATATAACAAGTAGGATCTAAAATGCTGCTGTCCTGAACTGTCTTGGGTTAGTGTATGCTACATTTCACATGGATTGATACAGTCACTATCTCTGAATGTAGAATTTTATGCATGGATAACAGATAGGCTTTAAAAATCCAAGATTGTGTCAGTAATTTGTTACCTGGACAAAAAATATCCAGAGATACTACTAGAGCTTATAATTATATAATTTTGATATCCTGCTGAGAATGAATGGACAAAATATGAAAGGAGTAAGGGGATCTTTCTCCCTTTCTCTCAACCGGCTAGGCAATCAGAGATAGTTTAAAGGTCTCAGAATGAGCTAAACAGAGATAAATGAATGCAGAAGAAAACTGGAGTTCCTCTCATGAAAATATGAAAAAAATAAAGAAAAATCATTCAGGATAAAAAAATCAATTTAAGCTTTTTGTGGAGCTTTTTTGTGGAGCTTTTTTGTGGAAGGTAAAATCCACTTGTATGTTCACAGAGCTTCAAATGGGAGTCCAAGAAACTTTAATAAGCAATATTAAGGAAGATAAAAATAAAGAGACTAGAGACCTCTTGAAATAACACTCACATTGGCATCAGAGTTGTATTTTAATGGGAAAGTCTGGGTGACTGAAGAATTGTATTTGTACTTTCAGAGATCTGTAAATAGTATTAGGAAAACAAAACTACTTCAAAATTACATATTAAATGACTCTAGGGTCCAACAGTTTTTTGGTATATGATTTTTTAGAAGTAGCTTGTTTTAAATTCTGTTTCTTTTTTCATCTTCTCTTTTCCTGGAGTAGGATCCGATCAGCTTTGTGCAATGCCCTCAGTTGTAATGTCACGCATACAGCAATAAGGCCCTTAGAAGCAAGAGTTGGCGTGTTGGTACTTTTTTTTTTCCTGAATGTTTATGTGAAGTAGCCCCTTTGTCTCCGTTTCATTTTAGAAACACAAATTCTCACTGGAAAGATGTATCCACTTCTGCATTACGAAGTGAAAAAGGAAAGTTAAAATGTGCAGAGAAAGTTAGCATATGAGCAAGGCCTCTGAACTAGAAGGCTGATCTTGTTTTGTAGGCTCCCCTGCCAGAAACATTTAGCAAGGTTGTGTTTGGGTTTTAGTCTAGAGTGAGGCTTCACTGGAGAGATGTCTGGCAGCTCCTGAAAGATCACAGGGGATATCAAAACTCAAGCAGCAAGATCCTCCTCCATGACTGTAGGCTTTAGATAATATTTTCTTATAATCCTTTGGCGTGATTTCCTCACTGACTCCATGCCCTACGTCTCTGCAGAGTATATCCATTGCTCTGAGAGTCTCCTGATGACCAAAAAAACCCATGTGTAGCTTTTCATAGTTCTCATTTACTGAGCTGTATAGATAGACTTCCCAGGCCAACCTGGAACATGTTTCTTCTTTAGATACATGGTCGTCTGCTGTGTCTATAAACATCCTTCTAAGACCTTTCCATAAAGCCCTTTTAGCTTGAGTAACCTTGTGGTATAGCAAATACTTTTTTCTGTGTCTCCCAAGAAATGTATAGTCTCCTGGATCCCTACCCTGCAAGTCTAGTTATTGCTGTTACAAAAGAGTCCCCTAGCTTTCTCAGGCCTGGAGAAACCTGTGATCCAGCCTCTCCGTGGCCACATATGGAACATGAAGAAAAATCTTCACAAAATGTCCACACCCTTTGTTTTCCAGTGTTTCCTATGGTCAGAGTGCCTCCAAAGGCTCAGCCCAGCTGGAAACCTCTAGGCACTGTAATTTCTATGTAGAAATTACATAGGAAATTCAATACGCATTGTACTAAGAAATACTACCTATTATATTAAATATAGGTGAACTTTTGGCTTTGTGAAGCTAAGTGATTACAAATGGTGTGTCAATGCCATGGCATCTCAGGGGTTGTTTTGCTGCTCTGTATACACAGACAAGGCTGTTGTCTCCTCAGGTCAATACCGAGAGGGCAGACGAGGCAGCCTTCTATGTTCTGCAGGGTTGATTGTTTCCATGTAGCTCAGGTGCTGCTAACACTGGCCTCTTCTGTGTAAGCACCAAAGGGTAAATTCAATTACCGTGTCTCCTCCTGGAGTGAGGTAACCAGACTTCCCAGACTCCCTGCTTGGCCAGAAGACCTGTAATTTTTAATAGCTATTAAAAATATATTTATTTTTTGCTATTCTTGGCTGATCTTCTCCTTTCATGCTGATTAACAATGCTGTGATCTTTTACTACTCCCTTTTAGTAACATAACAGCCTTCCAAGATGGAGGAAGGCCATGCTATTCCTTTAACTAGTGTTTATGTACCTTGTGATAATATTCCTTCCATGGTTGCAACTTTTACTATTTTTTCAACAATATTATTCAACAATTTTATTTTAAATGTAAGGGCACTTCTCTTAACTTTCTGCAAGATCTTTTACTTCGAAGATTCAGGTGCTGCTTCTTGTCTGCAGTCTTTTCAGACATTTAATTTACCAGTTGCAATTTTATGACATTAGTAATAATGTCTCCTTCTAACTGAAATATCCTATGATATGTATTCTTTTGATTAATTTCAGAGTCTTTTCTGTTAACCTAGAGCAGCACAGCTCAAGGAGTAGGTATTGGGATATGAAGATTTTTGCAGCTATCCCACTTCTTCATGTCTAGACTGGGAAAGTCAGGAGAATGTTTTTGTATGGAAAGTTTTTTTTTTTTGATTGCTCTAATTTGATCCTCAAAAAGTGATTTTAATAGCTGTCAGAGTGTGATGTTGCTAATGAAAATGAACAGATTGCTATTCCATTCTACAATAAAAACAAGCGCGTGCAGTGATGTTATTAGAGGAAAAATTCTGCAAGTGTAATTGATATTTTCCTTTCCTATATTCTATTTGTTTATAGTGCAGCAAAACAATTTACAGCTAAAAGAATTGCTTGTAGTAGGCAGATTGTTTCAAATGAAATCAGGTTTGTTTTTCCAAGCGGCACACCGCGAGACCTGTTGAAGATTTAAATAGCAGACATATGTATGGATCCCTTTAATGTGCTCCTTTCTTTTTTAATAAGAAACCCTACATGAATGGAAACTTTTGAAAATGAAGTGTAGTTACTGAAATACTTCAGCTTTTGCAGGTGGGCAGAGGAAATTCTACTTTGCTGCATAAATCAAAAATATCTTGGCTTGCAAGGCTTCTGAATTCTGCTTCTGAAGTATCAAAAGATTATGGGTGTTATGGAAAGAGATTGTGGATTATGGGCGTGAAATAGGAAGATTATGAGGATACACATGGCATACGCATAAAGAAGACTTAGAGAATAAAGAGTTGACAGAGTGGAAGATTTTTACTCTCTCCTTCATGACCTGATGCCTTCAAAAAATTAAAAAAGCGACAAATGCTCCTTTATCAAAATGGGTTGCTCTTTGATACAGATGCATTTGGTGTTTTATCTCATATTCTCTTGGTTCAGCTTTGAATCAGTAGGTTTTACTCAGGTTAAATTGGCTGGCACTCTTATGCTTTTGTTCTTACCACAGGAAGAAGTTATCTTAACGTCTCTGTTAATGTTATTGTAAGGTCACAGATGCTAGTGTTAGAAAGAGGTAGCATTTTGTCTCAATCAAAACACTTCTGAGAAAGATCTGTGCGTTACCACCCTAACTACATTTGGAGTCATTTGGTGGTACTCCTCTGAAGCTAGCAAGCTTCAGCTTGCTTCTGCAAGCTTGTGAAGCTTTAGGAATATTCTATTTCAAGGTCAATGTTGGTTTACAATAAAAATCTATATTCTCTTTTTAGTAGTAATGATGTTGTTTTGTGTTCACAGAATATCTGCAGATCTGAAGCTTCGTTGTGCTAAACATCATGGGTGCACATAGTCAGCAAGAGGTCTGAAGGTTTTACAGGGCGAAACAGAAAGTACAAAGTAGGGGAAAGGCAAATATCCCTGTTTTAGTGTGGGAATTGAGGTCCACATACTCCAGAATGCTTCCTGATTTGTGTATCTAAATCTCACTGAAATCAGTGTGCGGGAAAACACCTAAATGAGATACCTGAGCGGGGAATGTTGTTGCCAATATGACAAAGAAGTGTAAGGGTGGCAAGTAGAGGACAGCTCTTTCCACATGGGACAATTACTGTTCCAACAGCATCACTGAAGCTCACAGCTACTTCTGAGAGACACTCCTGTGCTCTGCTCACAGGACTGCCCAGATTAACCATAAAAATTGAGCTGAGTGAAAACTTGGACCAAGAAAACTTTTTTCTGTACAAGAATGAGTTTTATTTGTAGAGAATAAATCTCACAGGATCAAACCTGTAGATAGTGAAAAGTAAATGAGATGTTAGCAATCCACTTTAATCACATCAGACAGTTATTAATAACAGAGCAGGAGGGAAAAAGGAATAAGTTATACTGAGTATCTTCCTTAAAAAAAAATGGAAAAATTATTTCCATTTGCTTGAGTTGCTCTTTTCCTATCCTGCTGTCTTCATCTTTCAGCTGCCAAGGGCAGAATGAAGTGATTCATAGACTTTTTAATTGAAATTGTATACTGCCAAATCTTAGGGCTGCTGTTCCCTTGGAAGCTGGTGGCAAATTTCCCATTGACTTCGACAGAAGCAAACAGGAATCTATCAATCAATGACTAGAGAAAAATACAGCCTCAACCTGGGTGATCCAGAAAAGGGCTTCTAATATCTGTTGAGCCTAGATTAATGGCTTGTGATACCCTCCCCTACGGATTCTTGAGTACCTGCACATTTTTCAGTCTCATCTGCCTTTCTCGAGAGTTCCTCTGTCCACTTGATTTTAAATTTGCATATTTAGCCTAAACGAAACTCATTGTGCTGGGCTGTTCCCACATGATTTGCATCTTCTCAAAGGAGGGCTATATTAGTATATTCTATATATGGGAAGGCCTTGTACAAAATCTGATTTGAATTTTTTTTTTGTTTTAAAAGTCATACCAGTGCATATTCCCTTCTGATTACCTTCCCTCAAATCTTTCATGATTTACCTATTCTAAGAATATTAATAATTTTTTTTACCCAAAATGCATCCTGGTGTAGAGTGCTGGATGTATGGCTGTAGTCTGTAGGAATGAAAGGCCTGATTAGGGAGGGTGCTGAGTGTTTGGTGTGATCCAGAAAAGCACTTAAGCACTGCTCAAAAATAAAGCAAGTGAGTAATCCCAGAAGCAAAAGACAGTGTCAGTCCTAGCATACTTTATTACTGCGTGGAATTCAATAGACTTGTCAGCCTCTAGCTAATAAATGGGAATGTTTCAATGTAGTTGGCAGTACCAGGGCTGTCAAACGTACAGAGAACAGGGAGACCAGTCCCAGTCCTGTCTAGCAGTGCTTTTGTAATGCTGACAGAAGGAAGACTTTTTTTCTTTTTTTCTTTTTTTTTTTTTGAGATGCTTTAGTTAGGTGTATGTTCAAAATCTACAGCTGGAGTTAATTATTTTGTCTCATTTTAAATATTACTGAGATGCCTGGCTCATCGCTGAGCTTGCTGGGATGATCAGTGATAATAGATGGCAGTATAGATGGGTTATTGCCTCTTTTGCCACTCAGGAAAGATGTCGGGTTGATTAGAGCCAGAAACTGAGGCTCTCTAACTCAGTAACTCTCAATCTCTTCCAAACTGTGACCCCAACTCACAAGAAGAGGGAGTTCCCAGATTCCTCTCCTCCAGTCTTAACAAAAGAAACGTGTTTCTTGCACATGTGTGTATTCCCCTTCAGACTTAGCACATCCAGTAGAGTGATTTTGTTATTATTTGTTCACTGAATGGATTAAACATCTGAAACAGAGCAAACATCATCTCTTTCTTATCCACTTACAGTGGAATCCCCCATGGCTTTGTAAACTAGTAATCTCTAGGTCTGCATAACTGCCCTCCCTTGCACCTCTCAGTCTGAAAGTTACTGTTGCATCCCGTTCCACTGTCCTCAAAGTGGGCCTCCACAAGTTACCTCTAAATCTCCTCTTTTCTCTGGAGTAGATAGTTCATCCTTGCTGATTTGTGGAGACAGTTATTTTGTATAAAAAACAAATGGAAATTTTTGCAATGTTAATGTGAATTAGAATCATAGAATCATAGAATCATAGAATGCCTAAGGTTGGAAGGGACCTCTAGAGGTCATCTAGTCCAACCCCCCTGCACACGCAGGGCCACCTAGAGCACGTGGCACAGGGCTGCATCCAAGCGGGTCTTGAAGATCTCCAGAGAAGGAGACTCCACAACCTCTCTGGGCAGCCTGTTCCAGTGCTCTGTCACCCTCACCGTCAAGAAGTTCTTCCTTAAGTTCCCGTGGAACTTTTTATGCTTCAATTTGTGGCCATTTCCTCTGGTTCTGTCAGTGACCACCAGTGAAAAGAGGCCAGCCCCATCTTCCTCATTGCCTCCCTTGAGGCACTTATAGACACAGATCAGGTCCCCTCTCAGCCTTCTCTTCTCCAGGCTGAACAAGCCCAGCTCCCTCAGCCTCTCCTCATAGGGCAGATGTTCCAGGCCCCTGATCATCCTCGTGGCCCTGCGCTGGACTCTCTCCAGCAGCTCCACATCCCTCTTGTACTGTGGGGCCCAGAACTGGACACAGTACTCCAGATGTGGCCTTACCAGGGCTGAGTAGAGGGGTAAGATCACCTCCCTCGACCTGCTGGAGATGCTCCTCTTAATGCACCCCAGGATGCCATTGGCCTTCTTGGCCACGAGGGCACACTGCTGCCTCATGGTCAACCTGTCGTCCACCATGACGCCCAGGTCCTTCTCAGCAGAGCTGCTCTCCAGCAGGTCGGTCCCCAGCCTGTACTGGTGTCTGGGGTTATTTCTCCCCAGGTGCAGGACCGTGCACTTGGCCTTGTTGAATTTCATGAGGTTTTTGACCGCCCAGTTGTCCAGTCTGTCCAGGTCCCTCTGGATGGCAGCACAGCCCTCTGGAGTATCCGCTACTCCTCCCAGCTTCGTATCATCTGCAAACTTGCTGAGGGAGCACTCTGTGCCTTCATCCAGATCGTTGATAAATAAATTGAACAGGACTGGACCGAGGACTGACCCCTGGGGCACTCCGCTCAACACAGGCCTCCAACTAGACTCTGCACCGCTGATCACCACCCTCTGAGTTCTGCCATCTAGCCAGTTGCCAATCCACCTCACCGACCACTCATCCAGCCCACACCTCCGGAGCTTGTCCAGGAGGATGTTGTGAGGGACGGTGTCAAAAGCCTTGGTGAAGTCAAGGTAGATGACATCCACCGCTCTTCCCTCGTCTATCCAGCCAGTCATCCCATCATAGAAGGCTATCAGATTAGTCAAGCATGATTTCCCTTTCGCGAATCCATGCTGACTAGTCCTGAGCACCTTCTTGTCCTCCACGTGCCTGGAGACAACGGCCAGTATGAGCCGTTCCATCACTTTTCCAGGTACGGAGGTGAGGCTGACCGGCTTGTAGTTGCCTGGGTCCTCCTTCTTGCCTTTTTTGAAGACTGGCGTGACATTGGCCTTCTTCCAGTCCTCCGGCACCTCCCCCGTTCTCCAGGATCTTTCAAAGATGATGGAGAGCGGCTTGGCTACGACATCCGCCAGCTCACGCAGAACTCTGGGGTGCATCCCATCGGGGCCTATGGATTTGTTGGTATCGAGGTGTCTTAGGTGCTCTCTGACCCAATCTTCCTCTACCCTGGGCAAGTCTTCCTCTCTCCCGTCTTCTCTTGTCGCGAGGGCCTGGGACTCTACAGGGCTGCCCTTGGTAAACACTGAAGCAAAGCAGGCATTCAGCAGCTCTGCTTTTTCTGTGTTATTCGTAACCAGGGTGCCCATCCCATTCACTAGAGGACCCACATTTCCCCTGATCTTCCTTTTACTGTTAATATATTTATAGAAGTTTTTCTTGTTATTTTTAACATCCCTTACCTGAACATAAATTAAGTTTGATTTTCAGGAAGAACAGCTAAGTGCACACTCCAAATATACATAATAAGAGATCCTTGCAGGATAGGCAGTTATACTCCTAACACCTTTTTGATGCCATTAATTAGTTGAAGTAAAAATAATTGAGTCAGTCCCGCTAAACTCTTAGCCCTTGTACTTTTAGTAGGAGTGCACTATTGCAGTAAATATATGCATATATATTTGTAATAAATGTAGATGCACTACAGAGCATCTGCAGATTTGTTCAGAAATGTATGGAAACAGTAAAAGCAATACTGCTTCCCTGAGGAAAAGTTTGTACAATGTATAGCAGTATATAGTGGTTAACATTCATTTATGCCTCTCAGTGGCAAGAGACACTTTTTCCTTTCCTCCCTGTAATACCTGTTGTACTCCATTTGTGTGGGAGTAGCTCAAAGCTTTTTATACTGATTGTGAAATTATATAGACAGATGTCAATCTCTTTTATTCAGGTAATACGCTTTCTGAAACCTGTACTTCTCCAGCCACCTACTCTTAATGCAGTAATAAAATCTTGAGGGAGATGAGAATGATATTATGCTTTGTCTAAAATCTTACATCAGTTCTCAATGAGCTGTACATTGAATTTACATTCTTATTATTATGTGTGACATTTTTTTCTGGTCCACTTAAATGTAACAACAGATCTGTAATTGACATTAGCAAACCACTGTATCAGATTAAATGATGGGTAAAATGCAGTTTTGCCTGGAAAAGTTCGCAGATGTTCTTTTCCCTCCTTTCAAGTTTTCAAATGATGCTGTAGAATTGACATTTCCCGCTGGATAATGAATAACCTGTTGAGCTGAGATAAATCTGATGTGAGAGAAGAGAGAGCTGTGAGAGAAGCAAGAAAAGATGCCTCTTGTATTTATACTAAAACGATGCTCCAAGGAGTTAAACAAACTAAGAAATTCAGATCTCACCAACATCTGTTTTGTATCAGCAGAAACCAAAAGCTCATAGCAGTCTAGCTGGATTCTTACACTGTGCCTATGCATGTGTGTGTTTTAGCTTCCCTTGACATTACCTGGGAGATCACTAGATTGGAGATGCTTCTAGCACTTTACACACATATAGGCACACACACAGAAACCAGTTAGGTGTATTACCTTCATCTGCTTGGCGTCTTCACCCTGCTAATTGACAGTATAGCAAGCTATGCCATCTCTTATGGTCTGTGAAGTCACGAAAATACCTCTTCCACTAAGACACCTTTAGGAAATGTTAGGTGCCAGTCCCCACTGCAACATCTCACTGTATACCTTTCTCCTGAGGGCAAGTGGCAAATAGGAAAGGGCGATCGGGGTGATGCTCCTTTGAGACAGCAGTGGTCCCGGTGCCCTCGTGGGCGAAGAGATGCCTTGAAAGCTCAGTGCCACACAGCTGGACAAGGAGTGAATTTGTCTGTTCTTCCTCTTGCACAAGCACCTTAGCTGCCAGGCCATACTGTATCCTGCCATACTGGGGCTCAGTTTCAAGAGGAAAAACAAAAAATGCCCTTGCTTCATGCACCCTGTGATCTGGTGGTCAGAACTGGGAATGAGTGGGCTTAATCCCTTCTAGGCTAATCAGCCTCTTCTGCTTCCTGCTTGGATTCCTTTCTATCAGCAAGGGAGATACTGACACCAGTTCTGACTGTCTTTAACTCTTCATGTTTCTCCTAGAGACTGGTGCAGTGTTTAGATGCACTAAAACTATTTTGCAGCAGAGCTTTATGTACCTGTCTCTCAGAAACATGTGCTTATGAATACAAAGAAGTGATTAAGATGGAAATGCCCAAGAAACATTTAACTTAAATAAGAAAGCTAAATAAATCTGCCTTAAATAGTGGAGGCAGGATCAGGATACCATTTGTGCAAACCTACTCTAAAAAGACAAATTCCACCCTCATTTTCTGCAGAATTTCACATGTAGTGCTGCTTAGGATATCATCCTGGAGTGCTCCTGTGCTTTGGAGGAGCTGAGACTCTTTTAGTCCCTCAGAAATCCATATAAAAATTCCTGTTAGTTTAAAAGAGGCAGAGCAAGCTCTAGAGACCTGTTTCTGTATTCACACCATTTTCTATGGTTTCTGGTTTCCACTATTTTGGCTTCAGTTCTCCTCGTTTGAATGCAGGCAGGGCTTTTACATGCAACTTTCTTATTTTTACTTTTTGGAGGAAATAAACACTTCAAGTCACCCATGAATCATATGGGTTCTTGTATCAGGAAAAAAAATCCTTATATACATTCCAAAATATGTGATATACTTCCAAAATTACTTTTGGACTACCTAGCCAGTTAAAAAGTGCTAGTTCATAGTCCAAAGGCTTTTAGCACGTTCTTTTTCACTGTGTTTAGGAAGTTTACACTACAGTTTATCCAGCCAAAATAATTATCTTATGTTATAACCTTTTTTAATTTTTGCCGTCTTTGCAAAAATTAGTTTAGGATGTCCCAGTTCAGTTATATATCTTTTAACCTGGATATCCATTATAATTAAGTGCTCTTTTGGTTTTCCCTTCTTCCA
Source organism: Crypturellus undulatus (assembly GCA_013389825.1). Classification (NCBI taxonomy): domain Eukaryota; kingdom Metazoa; phylum Chordata; class Aves; order Tinamiformes; family Tinamidae; genus Crypturellus; species Crypturellus undulatus. Next base: position 36,881 of record VWPW01026051.1, on the reverse strand, counting down.
GTGTAGCTCATTCCTGAGATTTAATGGTGGTTAGGTAGCTAGAGAGAGGGAGATGTATGGATATGTTATTTCCACGCCTTTGCAGTATTTGCTAACCGGAGCAGAACATCTCAGTGACCATTGCAAGATTGACTTGGGGCACCCAGATCAAATTTAGGCACACCCAAAGACAAGGAAATACCAGATGAAGTCCCTAAGGAAAAATCTCCTCCCTCAGCAGCTGCGGGATCCCAGAGGAACCATGCCCAACATGTGGGCTCCCACCAAGCTGGGTGGCCCTGTCATCTGCAGGTTTCCTGGCCTCCACAAGCTGCTTGTTCCAGCAGGTCAGCAGAAACCCTGAGGAACGGACTCGCAGAGCAACACGTCAAGCCTAGTGACCAAACCGCTTTCTTGACAGTGGAAACTGGTGAGCTTTAAATCTCCTTTTTTTTTTTTTTTTTTTTTTTTCCCCCATGAAATGAGTGGCTTTTATGTGAAAACAAAATGAAAACAGTGAAATGCCATCTCTCTTGCTGATGCTTAACTACCACCAGTTTGGAAAGAATCAATGAGGGCTAAAAGACAGAGCTGAGCATCTCTCAATTCCTTCTAACTTGGTGTGGATTCTGCAATACTTCCTTTGTATCCCCATTTTCCCAGCTGCTTTCTCCCAGAGGACATGAATTTAGAGACATCACTCTTCCCACTATTCCAAGGGGACATTTCTAGGCTGCTTCACACTCGACACAGGTGTTTTTTGGACCAGGCTTCAGAGGGACATTGCAATCACATCCTACTATCAAATATATGCTTTTGTGCCTAATTCTGGCTTTTGAATTCCACTCCCACACACTATACAACATGTCCTTGCGACTTTCACTCCCTTTCCCCCTTGTTTTTGTATCCATCTCTCAGGACATTTTGCCAATTGCATATAATCTCATTTTATCTCAGTAAACTTTGGTTCTAAGGAAGAATGCTCCTGCAATGCAATATTGCACTATTGTGCAAATGAAGAGAAAGTGCAGCAGTAGTGGACTTGTAAGTTGTTGCATTTTGACTTCTAATGTCAATAATATGTGATTAGAAAAATAAGAAGAAAAACTTCTGAGAACTCTTTTGGAAAGCTTTAAATCAGTACTGGAAAGCAGGAGACATAAATTTCCTATCATACAATTTTTCTAATTTCCAAAACATACATAATTATGGCCAATCCTGTTTGAATCTGGAAAAAATAAATATTTATATAGTGGAAGATTCCACAGTGTTAGAAAAAAAGTATAGCTGGATGAGAGAGGCTGTGTCTAGCTGCACAGAAATGTAGTTGAAGTCCAAACTGACCCTGCTGAAAGGATCAAAATCCGTGTTATCCCTGCTACGTGATATTTGTACACAGCTGATCAGGAAGACCTTTGCCTGTAAGGATAGAAAAGGAGAGCAGTAGCGTTAGTAGTGATGATAACAGTGACTTTATTAAAATATTTAGGATGCTGAATGCAGCTTTTCAACCTCCGTGACACTTGCAAAAGTTTAGGAAAAGCCTGTTACACACTTTCTTGATTTCTTTAGAAAGTCTCAGGGGTTATTCACTTTCTTGTTCTTCAGAATGTTCTTGATAGAGCTGAATGGAAAATTGTGCATTTCAAATATTTCTGATGTGTCTTTTTATTTATTTATGAAATGTGTTGCTGTTTTCCTAGCATTTTCTTCTGAAGCAAGAGGACGTTTGCAAAAATTCTCTCAGGTAAGTGACTCTTAATGTGAAGAAGGTTGAATGGTGGCATTTTAATTAGGAGCCTTAGGTAAAATATATGGTTGGACATAGAGTGGGTTTCAGCCCTGTTGGCATGAATTTGATGGACCCCAATGGATGAGTTGGTTTTAAAGTCAAACCAGCTTCTGCAGTCCTAATGCCAGGTCCCTGTAGAAGAATCACGTGCTCAAAAATGAATAGAGATACTTATTTCGTTGGAAAGGCCTGGGAGATGATGCCTTAAGGAATTTCCTTGGAAACAACACAGCAGTCCTTGAAAGTGCGCAGTGAACACTACCTGCAAGCTCCTGAATTTTGTACTTCTGTTTCTCAGTTCTGAAACCCAAGGCAACATCTCATTTTGTTGGGCCCTTGAATCTTCCTCTGTTTACGTATAAAGTATGCCTGCATGAAGGAAAGTGCAGAAAATGGTAGGGAGTTGAAGAAAGGCAAGACACAGGGACACCTAGGTGGTTTTTGCTCCTCTCTCAGGCCAGAGACCAGCAGGGCAAGGACATCTGCGTTAGCTGACTGTCTCCGTGATCTTCATTGCCCATGCATGTGCAGTGCTTGGAAATCTGTAATTCGTTTACTGCACACTGCACTTTTGCACTTGTTCTGGTCAGTGACGGCCAAAGATGATGATAACTTTGAGAGGTGTTTCGATGGCACGGGCTGCTCTCAGTTTGTGTAGATCTGCTCTCAGCATGTCTACCACAAGGTTTTGGGGAGAGCAAGGGAGTGTGAAGATGAGCTATTCTATGTGTTTGAGGTTTGACTCTGCTCCCCAGATTTGAGGTGTTTGCTTTGGTCAGTGGGGTTGCCTGTGGAAAGCTCGCACTGCTCCTGCTACCTGTGGTGAGAGGGGCTGCCAGTGGTGAGAGGGGCTCAGTTAGATATATTTAGACGTTGGGGCAGTACCTTTAAACTGTCAGAGAAATCTCCCTGATTCTCACCACCTGTGTACTTTAACGGAGACTAGCTTTATGTGCAGGGTTGGACTGGTGCTATAATGGGCACTAAGGGACTTGAATGCCTTCCTTTAATCCTGCTTTTTAAAATCTGTCAATATTTTATTTTTAGGGAGAGCACAAAGAATGCAATGGAGAGAGGAAAGAGGAGAATGCTCCCAGTGCTAAAATCTTGCTTTAAATTATGGACATAATAACATGATGCATTGACACTTCTAGTTTTGTAGATTAATGATTGATTCACCAGGAAATGGGATGTTATTGTAAATGTGGGACCTCACTTGGATTTTGTTGCTTGGGAGTTGCCTGGGCAGGAAAGGAAAGTGGGATCCAGCTTTTATTTTTGCTCCTCTTCTCAGGCTTGGGAACGTACGTGTTCAAATAACATTTGTCTCGCTCCTTTTGCACGGTCTGCTCGTCATTCCCGCTTGCTGAAGCAGACCAAATAATATTAGTACAGGAGAGCCGAGACTGCACACTTACTCTGCTCTGCCAGGCAGTAGCTGCCTTTGAGAAGGAAACCACAGAACAAAAGTGGGATCTCAGGTTCCATGCAGTGTATGCAAAGCAGTTTCATTTAAAATGTCAGGTTTACCTTGGCAAGGCCACTCTTCAGTAGGGATTAAGGTTGCAAAACCCACTGAATCATACTCTGTGTTTCCATCTGTGTGCCAGGTCACAGGCATAAATTGTAATGTTGGCCCGTATCCGTCATCACATAACGCTCTGGCATACTTCTTCTTTCCCCTACTATGAGTGGAATGAGAAGGTTACTTGGAAAGTCATCTGTCTGAGAAGCTGTCCTGATACAATTAAAAGGGAATCTTGAATTTCATCTCTGGAAGATTACGAAGTGAAGGAGGGAGGGATGGGCTGGATATAGTAAATTACCAGAACTTTTGGTCAATCAATCTATCTACTGTGACTCAAAAATTGCAAGCAAAAAACTTAGGGTTGGTGGGGAGGTGAGCATCAGACAATATCACTAAAACAACACAACACAAAACAAAACAAAAAGTATATAAAGATGATCTCAGACTGCCAAATTTGACTATAAACATGAGTTTAAATTTCAAGTAATTCTGAACTTCTGCGATACTTAGAGGTTGGAGTTCAGTTTGGCTTGCATTTGGTGTCAAGAAATTGCTTTCCCTTCTAAAAGCTTCTCAGAAGTCATGAAAAAGGCAACTGTTAGGTGGGAGGTGAAGCATAAAGAAAAGAGCAGACAAGTGGATGGAGGTTGTAGCTATAGATTAGCCAGACGCTAGCAATGACGATCTTTCAAGGCAATTTGCACTATCTTTTTGCCCTGTGTCTTTTAACATCTGCATAACAAGTCAAGGGCTTGTGTTTGCCGTGCTTACTGCACAACACGTCGCCCTTGCTGTATTGCTCTGAAACCTGCAACTACAGAAAACCAATCCAAACTGCCAGGACACCTGCGGAAGGTCAAGAAGGACCGTATTTCACACTATGTATTTTTCTTTATTCGAGGGACATTATGCTTTCAACAACTTTCAAATAGACCTGCAAAAGAATCTGTATTTCAAACTTTTGCGATAAATATGTTCTTTCTCTCTCTCTCTCCCTCTTTTTTTTTTTGAGGTCAGGAAATGTGTTACCATTTTTTCCACCGGCTGTAGTGTGGGATATTAGATGCTCTGAAAGGAAAATAAATGCTTAAGGCTTCCTTCCTCTGGCACTTCATTAATGCCAAGAAGGAAGCTGGGTAGTGTTGCTTTAATTAGCAGGCTTTTGTTAAAAGAAGCGGTTGGAAATACCTGATCACGGTTTTACTCAGCTAAAGAAACACAAAAAATACATCCCAGAACAGAACATTGCCTCTAGCAAGGGCAGCACACTTTTAATATATTTGGCTATACATGTCTTACTTTACAATTTTATTCCTGACTCCTGCTGGGACTGACTTAGGCCTCAAAACATGAGGATTGTGTTTCCTGAACTAATTTAACTGCTTGGTGGCTTGGCATCACTGGGATATTTTTCCCCTTCTCTAAACCTATGTAATATGTAGCCTTTTGTTAGACTGCTTTATCAGATATTTGTTGTCAGAATATATGGTAAGATTTTTTTTTTTGGTCCTGATTCTTTACTACTCCACAGGTCCTACATAAACTACTTTTCTTTGTGCTTGCTCTCAATCTTTGTTCTTTGAAAAATCACAATGCTTGGGCACTGAGAGGCCAGTGGTCTGTGCGAATATTTGGTTTCCTCATGGATATCCTAATATCCACTGAATATCCCAGGTGTTCACTGATGTGTAGAAGAGCATGATTTGGCTCTGTGAGCAGGGATTTCTTTACCCACTGCTGTGATGGATGTTGTCAGCATAAACACAGAGGCATTCATTCCTTCATGCATTGGGTGTGCATTGCTTTATAAAGGACTTCTGCAGCACGAGAAAATGTTATTCTGAACCCTGGCAATAAGTGCCTGAGTGGTTTCCTGAACTAATAACTTCTATTTCTTTATGTTTACTTCTTACCTTCATTACTACTTTTTCTGTAATTTATGTAGATGTTTAATTTTGGTTTGACTTTCTCTGAGCTCTTCCCCAGAGCTGTTCCACTCTCATCTGCAAGCACATCTTAGACAGAAATTACAAAAAATATATATATAAATGGTGTGCATTTTGGATGAAGAAAGCAGGCCACCAGAATTAACAACAGTGCTGTTTTTCTGGAAGTGCCACTGTTTTGATTAGCTTCTGTGCTTTTACAATTCCGGTTGTGGCATTGACCATCACTGAAAGCCTGTAACTGGAGGCAGCTATTGGGGCCCATCCACACTCAAGCAGCTATTTACGTTTTCTTCTCATCCAAAAATCTACAGTGCTCAAGTGATGCCATCTGAATGATTGTTTCTGTGGGAGTGTTATATCTTCCTACAATTCAAAATCCTTTGTTTACAAAACAGTTTATATTTGGTCAAAACGCTAATAATGTTTTGAAAAAGTGTATTCTTCAATTCTTCCCTTTGGGAATGCCAAAACCGGCCCTTGCAACAACAAAACAAGATCCTAAGTGGCCCTCTCTGGCCACTTGAGGGAGGTGGTGTGTTGTCTGGATGGTAGAACTGAAACCAATTTTCTTACTAGATTGCAACAGAAGTAGCAAAGTTTAAAATCCTTTGTGGACAAAAGGGAGTATCGAACTTCAGCAGTGGCTGTTTTTCCTCATGAAGCCATTACCCATGTAGTCTATGATAATTCTTATATGACAAGCCAGTTTCTGCTCATGGAAGGGCATAGGATTTACAGAATAATGAGAAATAAAATTGAGCAAGTCTTTGTTCTCATCAGAAATGAAAGAAAAAGCAAAATCTAAAAGACGACAGTAAAAAATTCAAGATTACAATAGCCACGAAGTATATTTTTCACAATAGGATGTTTACTGACTGGCATGAGCTCAAGCAAAATTGTAAATGTAAAAATTCTTCATTCCTCTGAGTGAGTTATGTGTAATACTTAGAGACCTAACCTTTTAGCCCTTCCTATGTCTTCTCTTCCGTCCCCCGGATGTTTGGCCTGGCGATGCTGCAGAAATGCTGAGGTAAAGACAATACAAATGTGATACAACATTTTCACATCTGAAAGATTTGGAAGTGAGCCTGGAGTTTGAGAGAAATTAAAACTGAAACATTTCAAAATTATTGTCAGATCTGGGGTTTGGGACCATCTCCTCAAACAAAATCAGGGGGAAAAAAATCCAAGCAAAGCAAGCAGTCCAGTCCTCTAAATTATGTGTGAGGAAGCTGTGAAGAACAGAGAAATTGTAATGCCCTGGCTAAACCAGCCAGTGATGGATAGTTACAGATGCTCCGAAGAAGATATTCTAAATTCTGGACTAATTATGACTGTAGAAAAAAAGTGCTAGGAAGGGCCAAGAAGTGGACAGAACAAACTCAAATAAAACAGAACATAATAAACAGAATAAATCAGTTTTACCCACCTTGAGTAGAATGGAAAATTTTGTTCATCTTTTCTCGTGTTTTTAAGCTCTAGCAGTGTTTGGACTTTCCACAGCAGGATGAAGGGTCTGATTTATACTCAGACAGCAATCCTTTACAATCCTGAGAATCTTTGCTGTATTTTGTCCACCTAATCAGTTGTTCTCCATGTATGTATTGTTCTTAGCATTCTTTATTGCTGAGGACCATCTTGTTTTTTCACATAGCTTCTTTAGTTCTTGAGATCATTCTGAGCCTGTCAGCTTGTCCACCTGTCGTACTTATTCTCTACAAATTTAATAAGGATGTTCTGTATTCCATCACTTAGATTGTTCATGCAAATGCTTTCTCTAAATAAGATTTTCTCTAAATCCCAGTTAACAGAAATTGGCTTGAGTCTAAAACGGAAATTTAATCATTCTCCTAAAGCACTGTGTCTGTTTACTAGAATGCAGGATAATCTTCTATATTTAATAGAATGTAATTGGTTGACCAATGGATGAAATCCTCCCCAAGGAACAGTATACTGAAAAAACAGGTAGGTACAGACTTTTTTAAAAAAGCCTCTGTAATTCTGTAGCCTGTTTTCTAACAAGGTCAAGAGGACTAATCTGTTTGATTTAGAGGGAACAAATCAATGAAAAGATCAGGGAATTCTGGGAACAGGAAAACATTTATGATTGAGATAATTCTGTCTTCAGCATGTGATTTAAACCTAGTTGATCAGGGACATGAAATCTGCAAATGGAAACCTTAAAATTATTCAAAGAACTATACCTATAGATCACTAGACTTCCTACCTAAAATCCTGTAGATTTAGGAATCTGTGCGCTGTGTCTCAATGGGTTGTGAGTACTATGGAACATTATTTCTGTCTCCTTCTGCTTATCTGTCACTTTTCATGGACATCAAAAGACAAAGTTTGAAACACAAATCCAAATAAAATTGTATAACTGTATGCTTGCAAATTACTAAGAGATTGAAATTTTCCGGGAAATGTGACTCCCGAGTGACAGTTTTGACAGAAATAATGTTCAACCTCCATATTAATAAGAGCATGCTGGTGATGTGTCAATAACATCCTGTGGCCGAATAAATTTTAGTAATCTTGTCTTCCTCAACAATAAAACAGACATTTTCCTATGCACTTACATCAATTACAGATGTTAATTTTGAAAAAGTCTCCATTCTCTTACATTTATTTGGCAATATTTTAAGAGATTGTAGACTCTCCTATTCTCATTCACATTTTTCTTTATCCTGCCCTTTTAACTGTCTCTGCCATGATCATTCTTCTGTTTGTAGAACCCCTTTTTGAGCCTTAACACAGTCAGTGGTGATGGCCTTTTCTCATGTCCTCAAATGCGCTTCTGACAGGACCTAGAAACAATTGTTCCTGTGTGAAGGAGATACTTATTTATAAGTGAGATGATAGTCAAAAAAATGTTTAAACTGCTCCATACAAAAATAATGTTTTAAATGTTGGTTATGTAAAATATGTATAATAAATATTTCTTTTTGTTCTCCACCAGTACTAGCGAAGTGGCTAGCAAATAATACTCCATAAAAGGTACTTACCAATTATCTACAGTGTTTTTTTTAACAAGATTAAGTTCTGGTTTTCCTAATACAGGCTTTCTTAATACTGTCTTTCTCTGTTTCCATGTGGTTGTTTTCATTGCTACATAGCATTAGGTAAAGGCAGAAAACATTATCTATGCGCTTGAATTCATCCATCAAGATTTCTTGGGCATTTTATAAAGATGAAAGCTGGCATAGTCAGAGTTCATTGTCTGCTTCAGAAAGAACCCCTTTTTGGCATTCTTAGTAGATCTAATGATCAAATAATATACTTTTGTAAGTAGTGAGATTGTTTTTGGTGGCTGAAGTGCTAGTAAGTTTAGTTTTAATATTATACCAATAAAAAAGTTGTTTAGACTCAAATTTTTATCTGAATGATTTAATATTTCTTTAGAAAGGAATCAATAGCAGAAGGCTGTGCCCACTGATCTTAAGAGCAATTCTTTTATTAAATTCAAGGATAAATACTTTATCATCTGGTTATTAGTTTTGCATCTCAGAAAAAAATTTCAAAACTCTTTCATTTAACAATACTTGTAAGTTAGATGTCTAAGACACACATGAATAACATGTAGACATACATTCTATAACTATTATAAGAATGCAGACAATGTTCCTGTCTACTCAAATATTTAATTCATATTTTATGAAACACCATAATAATAAAACATGCACACAGGTATTTATTGCTCTCATAAGTGAAGTAAGACTTACTGGTATCTGGGTACTCAGGGAACAATAGGCGTATGATTTGTGTGTGCCCTTTCCTTCCTTTTTTCTACTTTAATGTGAGATCCTCAGGTAAGAGCAAATTTTAGAAAATTTGTCATCTAAAAGATAATGGGATAGCAGCATTGCAGGTTAACTCAGAGTGTAACTTGCTAAAGAGTTTGTGCAGTTTACATTTAACTAAACACACACTAGCCCCCAAACATACACACCATAGTCAAGGAATTCATTTGTAAATATAACTAGTAGTAGACGTGCGTTTTATTATCCCTTCTTCTGATTAGCTTTATCCTTCATTGTCCGATCACTAAAGAAAAGGCTTCTCATATGGCTGATGCTAAAAAACATTTTTTGTTCATATGTATTCAACCCAGCAGAGTGAAATTAAAAACAGCAGAAGACTTCCGCTAGGAGCCTTGGTGAGATTTGTTACACTTAATGCAGAAACACAAGCTATTCTAATGCCACCGCAGTGCACACACTGTTTGCAGAACTGATTGATGACATTTCCATATATAGTTAGGAGTAAGAAACTGGTTTTGAAAATAGAATTAAAACTTTCCCTTTTTAGGAGCAAGCACTTTGGCAACACAACCAGCCCCAAGTGCATTAGTTCTTTTGGTCAAAACATTAACAGGGTACTTTGTTAACAAAATGTTCAGGTCATGATGAGGTCAAAGCATGAACTGGAAGACTTTTTATGAGCAAAATGTTTCCAAGTAGCACTCCAAATTGAAAGTGCTGAAATTAAACCTTTCTCCTGTAAACAGAGTGTTACTAGGCTAAGTAGATTTTTTTTCTTAAATATTCAGAATAAGTGATGGGACTGTGCAATGGGATGTGTCCCCTGAGCAGATACTATCAGATTCCCTGGGCTGTAGCATCAGATTGCTTTGAAGAGGAGACAATAAAGACATACTTGTATTACCACTTTCTGTCTCTCTTTCCAGTTGGATTACTATGTATGTTCTCCAAAATGAAATTTTGGAGCAGCAGCATATTTCACAAGAACTTGAACCAGCAACAGCAGCAGTGAAATGTCTGAATGTGAAACAAGTCAGAAAAGACATGGCCAAAAGCATATATATTTTGAATAGAGACAAACAGAAACGCGTGCAATTGCCTAAGCTTTGCAGGCTAAGGCATCATGTAATCTAGTATGTTTCCAAATTGCACATGAGTTTGTGCAAGTTTCAGATACCATCAAACATGTTTGTTTGTTGTGAAAAAAGACTCATTGCTTATCCAAATGTTTTTACATGCCATAGATCAAGCATGGTAATGGCAACTATAAGAACTGCTGCCTGCATCTAGAAAAATAGCATCTAGAAAAATAATGTCATTATAGTAGTTATAAACTTATATATATATGTATGTAAAGACATTATGGGGCTTTGATATCATGGGTTGAAGAGATGGAACTGCAATTATGGGGCTTTGATATCATGGATTGAAGAGATGGAACTGCAATTTTGGAGAGTGACCAAGGTTTTGCCATGGAAGCAATGAAGTTGAAGAGAGCATAAATTCGCATGTATTTTGTGTAAGATCAAATTTTTGGGACTATAATATGAATTTACAATGCTGAGATGACTTTTTTATTATATATACTTAAAAATTTAATCTGGAGATTTCTCTTTTTATGTTACAAGAATATGCAGTAGATAATAGAAAAAAATATGTTTCAGTGACTTAAAAATAGCAATATTTAAAAATCAGATGAAAACAGTGTTCACTGCTTATTTAAGTGATATTCTGTTTGATGTACAGAATAAAGTGTCCATTGAATGAAGATAGTGTAAAATAGGATAGTGTCAACAGTACATTTCTATTTTTGTCTTATGCTGTTGCAAAAAAAAAGTCAGTTCCATCTTGCTCCTTATTCCTAAATATCAAATCATGTTATGTCTCTCATCTTGGATCTTGCTTAATTTGAAAAAGACTGTGCCTTATTGATAGGCAACTACTAATTAAGAATGCTAATAATATTACTAATAAATAAGTAAATAAATAAAAGCCTAGACCAAATGGGGGGATCTGAAAAATCACTGACAAAGCCATGGGCAATGAAGTCACCATCGTAGAAGGGAGGCTTTTCTCTGGGGGTTCCATTTTTAAATCCCACCCCGACCTCTATTACTTCAATACACTATTTTGAAAAATTGAAAAAAAAGAAAAGAGAAAACTACATTTGGAGCATGCACTTCACTACAGGAGGGTGCAGATCTGCACCTCAGAGGTGGTAAGGCTCCTCTCATGAATGATAAAGCTGTAGCCATATGGCCACTAGTGTGATTATATCCAGCTAGCTGTAAATGTCTTAGCTGGATGTGCGTATGTCACGGCCAAGGCTCTGTGCAAACCCTGAAGAGAGTTTTTGGATGGGGCGAAGCTGTGGCAGCTAGGTGTGAGCTCCTGGCGATCTCCCTCACGCAGCACAGTGTGGAAGATGCGAGTGGTTGTTCCCAGGTGGGGGGAATAGGCCGAGAAAGAGGATAAAATTAACCCATGTGCCATATTGGTTTAATTTTATCCTTATGGCATGACTGTAGAGTGGTGCATACTAAATATGGTTTGGTGGAGTCTCGGTGAAGTCATCTCTGGTCACCTACTTCCAAGTGGAAATACTTGCAGTACTGCTTGCAGCAACAGAAAAACGGCATCAAATTTTGCCAGGTACGCGAAAGTAATGACTGCTACAGTTGTGGCCCTGCAAATCTATTCTCATCTTCATAAGGATAAACAAAGAGAAACAACTAAGTGAGATAGCTTTAGCAATGACCACTGAATAGGATGCTGAATAAGATCTTGGAATGGTTTAACAAGAAGAAGTTTGTAAAGCAACTAAAGAAGCACATTAACATCCCTATTTTATAAGAATTGTTCTACAATACGAATATGTTCACAGATTAAAAGGATCATAACAAAGTTCACAGGGTACAGTCAGGTCTAAACTGATGAATGATATCTGCTTTTGATTCCTGTTACCCCAATGACTTCAAAGCAGCTAAGGAAGAAGTAGATGGATCCTTTCCTCTTTGAAATATCAGCCATAGAACTGACATTTGTTCTGTTTATGCAGTTCCACCGCATCGTTACCGCAATATCCTGTGTAGGAAAATACACTGTCAGTGGAAAGCAGAGATTTGGTAAAGTGACTGTTCTTGAGCACTAGTAGATTAACCAAGACTAAAAAAAGGCATCGAGTATCTTTACTTAATACTACTCAACTTCCTGTTGCTTGCAAATTCTTTCTAAAGATAAAAACAATGTGCCCAGACAAGAGTGGATTTGTATAAATTCTTCCGGCAAACTTGACAAGTTGAGGAATGGAAATCCAGCTGTCTAGGATGCCATACCCTTTTCTCCGCATACTGGGCATCTGCTTTGTGGACTGGAGTAAAACAAAATTGAACTATTTTTAACTTAGTTCTCTATTGGGACTTATCATAGAGCAGGCCTGACGCTCTCAAGGGCCACACAGGTCAGGGCTGGGAGATATCAAGGCAGTACATTCGTCCCTTGAAGCTTTCTTCTGCAAAGCACAGATCACTACTGTCAGCATCCCTATCTGTGGAATATTGAATGCCAGTTTTCAGCTCATAAGGACTTCTTTATGCACCACAGGCTTTGGTTTTCCTCTCTCCCTGCATTCACCCTCCTCAGCAGTGGCAGTGGTTCAGACCAGATCTATCACTCATGGGATCACCTGAACCGGAAAAGCACAGGCAGGATTTCAACACACTCACTCTGCTGTTCACCACCTCTGTGCCCCTCCACTCCCTCCATGCCAATTCCCAACTCCTGTGATGGCACGCTGTGACCCATGGCCGGGCTACAGTACTGTCCTTCAGCTCTGCCAAGGTTACAGCCAATAAAAGTCAGGAGAAAACAGAACAACACAAAGAAGATACATATCACCCTGACAAAAGGGCCTCTCACAATGAATGGATCCTGTTTCGGACCAGGTGAGAAAAAATAAGAAAAGCTCCTTTATCAGTCAGCTCAATCTGGAGAGATGGAGAATAAAAGCAACCTTTGAAATAACTTAATAAAGAAAGAGAGACCTGGTGGGAACATTTCTAGCATAGCTTGCATTCTCTTGCTAACCTCTGCTGCAGTCATTGCCCTGCTGTCACTCACAGGGACTTTTCATCACAGGGACCAGTGTGTTCGTCCCAGGTATTGCACTCTCCCAAAAGAGATGAAACCAGCACTGCAGGGTGCCCCAAGGTATCTGGAGATGGACACCCACCCGGCAAATGTGATGACTCTCGAGCACAGCTGGGCAGCAGCTGGATGTGGCCTGGGGAGCCCACCGTTATCTCAGCCTCAGCCCCAACATCATGAGGAAGTGAGGTGGTGACTTCAATGTTAGCTCATATATGGGGTCTGATCTCCTGTGTCTAGCACGCTTCAGTCTGAGAAACAGACAATTAATTTATTTGTATTCTCTTCCCCCATTTCCTGTGCATCTGGGTTGCTCGAAATGCAGCCACTCTTCCTGAATGAAATATCTGAACCTGCCTCTCAGCAGAGGACTGGAAGTCTGCATTCTTCTATCTGCTGGGATTTTCTTTTTCTTTCCATGAGCTAACACTGCAAATCCCACAACAAGGCATGAATAAACACAAACTAGGAAGGATTAGAATGTCCTATTTAGTGAATAATGACTAACACAGCCCCATCTTGCTTGGGCTGAAAGCATGCCGCAAAAGTTCAACAAATATTCTTTTGAAATGAGCCACAAAGTCTTTACACACTTCAGAAATTGCATCTTTATCCATTCTGCCTGGCAACAAACAAGTGTATTTAGTGTCTGATTGATGTGAAAATCTCTGAATTTAAAACATGAGTTTTAAAAAACTGGAGTTTTTCAATTCTTTTCCTCTCTCCTACAATCTTCCTTTAGAGCAATTATTTTTGCAGAAGATTCATGGAGTTAGAAGGGGTTAATCAAAAGAAGAGGCTGCTTGCTTTTCTTTTTGCTAAGAAAACTCAGCAGCGATTCCTTCTGTGGAGTGATAGTGGTTTAGAGATATTGCTGGGACGCTCTTCCATTCTTGGGGACATAATTGTAGTATATGTTGGTGGAAGTAGAGAGCACGTCAGGAAATGTTTTCTGAAAGGGGAAAGAAGAAATACTTCCTTCTAATGTGGCCAGGGGTGATCTACCCATGTTGTATGAAACTTAGCATTTCCTCCCAGATCCTCACATGTAAAGTGAAGGGTCCCTTACCTCTACAGTGAGAACTTGATTTTGCAGATAATCTTTCCTTCTCACAAAAGATATTCAGTGCATTTCTTCAAGCTCCTTTGAATACCCGCCTTTTTACTATGCCAAGGAAAGTCATTCTCAGCTTAAGATTTTTTTTTTTTAAATTCTGCTGTCTCTGTATTAAGTAGAAATAGAATGGAACTTGATATATCTCTAAGTTTTGGATAAAGGTTTAGGGATATTTTATGAGCCTTCACTACAGATTCTTTTATTCTTGACATCAGCATTCTGAAATAGCTTTTACAAATAACATGATTCTATTTGACTGTCAGTGATGGTGTCATTTTCAACAGTTTTCCTGTGCTAACATGACTTTTGTCTATTTTTTTTTTTTGTACTAATATATATTCCAATAATCAAGAACTAGACCTGCATGCAGTACTTAGTAAAGATTTATGCAGTTTTTTAGTGATGCTTTTGTTTTCTCCTCTGTTTCAAGTGCCTGCAACATGGAGCTGACACTTTCTGAATTCTCCCAAAGATTAATTTCCTGAATGGCAATAGTATTAGTAGTTAATTTAGAAGCATCAAGATGCAAATATATATACATAGCTAGCACTGGGTTTCCTCAACTATTGTATTTTCTGTTTATTCATGTTATTGCTGATTTACTATCAAAACCATCAGTATTGTGAATTTCTGTCTAAAAGTTCCTGCAGACAGGATTAATTTTGACATTTCTGAGTAATTTTGTACCCTCAGCAGACTTGGTTACTTGATCTACTCTTTTTCTCCACATTTATAAGTTACATAGATTGTATGGAGCTCCACTGGTAAAGTCCTCATTGTGGAAAATGATCAATTATTTTTGCTTTGTTTCCTACTCTTTTAATCCATATTAAGTCTTTCCCTCTTACTCCATACAGTTTAGTTTCTCGAAGTGCCTTCGTGAGATGCTTGGTTGAAAGTTGTTTGGGTATACTTAACCAGGTCACTTTAGCCACATGCTCACTTTGAAAAATTATTAAGTATGTGAGCTTTGACTTCCATCTACAAAAACAGTTTTGACTCTTCCCTATTATATAGATTTTTTCCATGTGGCCACTAATTCTAGATTTTATTATAGTTTCCATATTGTCTCCTTGTATAGAAGTGGGACTTATTGATCTACAGATCCTGCCTGAAAACTTAAAAATAGTGTTACATTTGTTGCTTTCTATTCCTCTAGCAGTGAGACTGATTTTAAGTGACAGATTACACATAACATTTTCACGTTTCATGTATGTGCCTTTAGAAGGCCTGAGTGAGTACCATCTGGCCCTTGTGCTTTGCTACTTCTCATTTTATGATTTTTTTTTCAAAAATGTCTTCTGACACTGCAATTCAAAACAGTTCATCAGACACAGACTTCTGTAAAGAAAGCCCCTCTTAATTAGAAAATATTTAATTTAGCTTTTCTTCCATGGCCTTATCTTTCTGAAAAGCTTATACAGCTCAATCATCTGTTGACTTTACAAACTCCTTGTCATGCTTGTTTTTGCTGCATTTGAAAATCTGCTATTTTGTTTTCATCCTTGCCTCTATTTCATGAGAATATTTTAAATATCCTCGCAAAACTGTAGAACTATGCTAAGTATATGGTATAAAGTATAACATTTCTGCTGAGAAACTCCTAAAAATTACTGATAAATGGTAAGATTTGTTTTCTTCTGGCTAACAGAAACCAAGGATCACAGATACCAGTATGGTTCATGCTCTGTAATGAAATTATTCTTTTCCATATGTGCTACACTATTGTTGCAATTCATAGATCAAGTTTTTTTTTTTTTTTTTTTTCCACTTGGCTTAAGATCACATATAAATTCAGACATGCAGGCAGAAAACTGCAAAATAAATACACAGCTTTGCCCCTTTCCAAGTGCAAATGCTCCGGGCTGTTTCAGCATCCATTGGATTCAGCTCCAAAAGTGAGCGTTCTAGTTCATAGAGCTCAATTTGTCATGAAATAAAATACTGGAGACTGTCATGGGTGAGTGCTGTTATGGGAAGCTAATCTGACTTGGACAGGAGAGAAACTGAATATTAGCTTTTTGGTGAGGGGGAAGAAAGAAAACATACAACTTTTGTTATTCCACTGCAAGGTCTTCCCCATTAAATCTACTTTATCAAAGAAGTACCTCTAGACCAGAAAGATGAACTGCCAGGAATTCTGTTTGGAGGCCACATGCAGGCTCCCAGAAGGAGCTGCGTTATGGCAGCTATCCACACACAAGAAGATTTATGAGCCTTTGCTGCTGTTTTTATTGATTTAGCAAGTTCAGAACCACTCTGACAATTATACTGTCTGGATTTCACATTTGTATCTTGCACTTGTGTAGCTTTTAACCAGACCTAGACTTATAAACCAAGAATATACTAGGCAGAATGTGATTAATTGGTAAATAGATATTTAATATAAATTGCTCTTTTGTAGAACAGCTCCCAGAGGATTCTGGGATCAATAACAGAGGTAGATGAAAGCATGGAGAGGCGGCTGCATATTTGCTTTCTGTCTTCCCTCAAGCTATGAAGCTGAAAACAAATCTCTGTGCTGTATTTTCTGTGTCCTGTTGCAACAGTGTGGTCCTGCTCACTGTAGCGGCGAGTGTTTCTTAGCCCAGTTCTCGGTGATGTCAGCTGAGGACATCTGGACTTGGTCCTTCTTAACTGCATAAAACATCACAGAGAAACATGTGAAAGCAAAACCTGGTTACCTGTTTTTTTCAATTATGTATTTGCAGAAAAATATCTCTTGGTTTTAATAACAGCCAATATGTAAGCCATAGAATCTAAATCCTATTTGAGAGAGAACAACATGTCCAGATGACCCTTCTTGGCTTCTTCTGTCGCATTGCTATCTGTAGCTTTGCTTTAAAGAGAAACTATTACGTCCAGGTACTGCTGTTAAGTGTGCTGTGCAATGAAACAGGGTTACTGACAGCTTTTGGCATAGAGATGCTTTTTTCTCCTGTTAATATCAAGTACCTGTGGGAGCAGATCCAGGAAATGTCAAGCATGAAAAGGTTTCTCAACAGTAGTGTTTGCATATTTAATTGCAGTTGTTCACAAGCACTAATGATGCTTTTTTTTATGTGAGATTTGCCTACACATCATGCAAACCCCTGTCATAATTTCGCATTTTCCTCTCTACCTCCATAAACAGCCATAAATGAATCAATGTTTTCCCAATTCAACACAAACCAAATCCTGCCTTTTTTCGACCCTGTTCATTCATATCCCATCTATCTAATGCCCTTGAGATAAATGTTTGAACAGATCTTTTCCTCCATGAACATACTCTGCACAGGAGTTAGAATGCAAAAGCAAATCAGGAGCTAAAGCATTTTTTTCATGTTATTTTTAATCTCTTGAAACATATTTTTTATGAAAATGGTCCAGTATTACTTTTATTTAAAAAAAAAAATGGGAATCATTTATTTGTAAAAGTTAAGAGTTCAGAAGGAAGTTGAAAACAAACATAAAATGAGATGATAGTTAATATTCAGACAGTTATTCATCATAATTTCCAAACCTTTTTTTTGGGAGATGTATCTTTGAAAATACTCCTAAAAAGGTGTATTATGTTTTGTCTTTTTTTTCATTTGAGTATGTTGAACTCTGTAACACTTGTCTCTATCCTCCTTACCAAATGATCCAGGTCTGTTTCAAAAGTTTTTTCCTTCAATTTTTATAAATATTCTTAGTATTTTTGTTATTTAGAGATTATATAAGTAAAAATCAAGGTTTGCTCCTAGCTCATTGATAAAAAACGTTTATATTGTAAGGCCATTAACTGATTTCTGTGAACGGGGGTTGGCTGTAGTTACTTCATTGCGGCAAATGAAATACATTTTACTGTCCACTTCTGCATGCTCACAGGAATTCCACTATGAATAAATGTTTGTTGTACCTGTGTTCTAATACAGTAATGAAGATGTAAAAAAATTAAAAGGATCCCTCAAAAATTTGGAGTGGATCTAAGACTGTTCTCTTGAAAATTAATGTCCTAATAATAATAACATAATAGACTATATGGAGAAGAGGCTTAGGGGAAGGGAATCCTGTGACAAATAACCACATCAATCAGTTAGAAGTCATAACTGGAACTGGGAAGTCTCATTAGGTACATTTATTTTAATAGTGAATGAACATACCTCATTCTTGAAGCCAAAATTACTTGACTATGGTCTTAGAGAAGAACGAATTAGGTTTTAAAATGAACCAGTATTAATTTTGTCCTGCAACTTTCTAAAAACTACTTAAATGCAATGCATTCAGTAGAGATAAAACCCACAGCTGTTTACAGTGTCAAAGAGTTATCATGAAAGCACTTAAACACTGGAAAAATTTATAATGCTTCCTTTCTTCTTTTGCCTTGCTAAGTATTTGCCTATGGGTCAGGTAGGCTTTCCTCAAGGTTCCTCCAAACACTCATCTGCTCTGTATAGCTTCCTGATTTGAAATTTCACTTGAAGGCGTATTATCCAGTAACTAATGTATTTAGCATATCTTGTAAGCTGGTTTTCCTGTAGTGTCTCAATCAGAGTGCTCCACAATGATAAATCAAATATGCCACCTAGGAAATTGTTCTAATACTATTTCCTTTAGTAGGCAAATGTGTAAGTTTCTTTTAAAAAGTAGTTGGACATAGGCTCATGGGAAGGGGCCATGTTATTAAGAATTCATTGGACAATACCTTCTTTTAATGAAGTCTAGTAGTGAGCATGTCACAATTTTGCATAGAACTAGGATTATTTTGAGAGGTCTGTAAATGTCCAAGGCACCTTGTCTCTCCTTTTGAGTAAGCCCATCAGATGGCACTGTTGTACATATGTCTTCCATGTTCTCTCCGCCCCTATGTGCAAAGTTTCAGCCCTATTGGAAAAGGGTTTTATTAAGTCTTTTTTTTTCTCCAGATCCATGTCATCTGTTGGAGCTGTGAGAAGCAGGGTTTAGTTTTGCTATGTCTTTTTCCTGTAGTTCTTTCACTACATGCAGCTATGTGTCCTTGAGAATCAGGCATAGGCGTTGGAAAGTGGAGTGAAATTGGTGTGTAGGTGCAGGAATTATCGAACTAATTGCATTAAAACAGGACTTATATGCCCTTGATAGCAATGGCAGGCCTGCAGAGCCATAGAAAAAGGGAGAACTTACCACTTCTTTCTCTCTTCTCTGACAAGTCAGAGCATCAGATCACCTCTCTATACCTTTCTCATTGCTCAGCAGCTTCTCTCTGACTTCTTGGCATCAGGCCTTCTTGCACCAGGGGAAGTGTTAGGGTCTTCATTCAAGAGAAAATGTGGACCACGAGGAGATATAATAATACAAAAAAAAAAGTGGGGCAAAAAGAAAAAGAGTGCATCTTGGGAAAAGGCCCAGTTGGTTTATTCTGCATTGCTCTGCCTCAGACAAGAGAAGTGATTGGCAACACACCTACATATGTCCTTTAAATTCACTTCATTTCTCAAAAAAAGAAAGAGATTAAATGCTGATTAGAAAGTGCTATGCTAGCTACTGGAAGACCCATTTGCTATCACAGAAATACCCATATCAAAACATACAACTTCAGACAAACCAGATGAGCAAAGTATATGAGCATGTACTCTTGCCTAGCTTATTTTAAAACTCAATTTAGTTAGACATTCAGTCGAAAGTATAGTAAACAGTCAATTTGATGAAATCAGGCCTATTACCTGCTAGCAATATCTCCCACTTAGATTAGCTGTTCTTGTTTTCTTTTCCTCTTGAGAACAAATGGGCTTGAATCATAATAACAAAGATTCCAACTGTCCTACAAATTGATTTCCTTTCCTAATATAGTATCACATTGTTATGGTTATAACAGAACATTCTCTGTGGCAGATATTCAGCCTCTCAAGAAAAAGTCCAGTCATACAAGATCCTAAAATAAAACTCTAGAAATAAAATGTGTGTGCTTGTGTGTGTGTGCTTTGGATTACTCTCCTCCTGCCCATTCCAAGAGAGTGAAACAGCAAATAGCCCCCTTGCACATGAGTTAGTGCTTCAGCAGGCTCACCCATGGGCTCTACAAAGGTTGAGTCCTGTGTGGAGCAGGGCAGTGCTACTCTCTAGTAGGGTTCAGCTGAGCACATGGCATCCTGGCCGCAATACCAATCATTTTAAACTGACTGTGACCTGAAAATACAAAACGCTCATTAGAAGCCTTAGTAGCTTAATATCATCAGCAGATTGAACAAAGCTGTTCTTGTCTTTGCCAGTACAAACATTAATAAAAGGGACCGTGTCAATAAAAGTTTCTAAGACAAACCCATAGAATGAAGCACTTATAGACTATTATAAACAATTTGCCCCTTGGTGGTTGTCCGTTATCAGGCCTAGTCGAAGTCTTGATAAGCCTTGCCTCTTTAGGAATCATTAATTTCCTTGGAAATTTAAACAGCTGTCACTTGTGATATTCTTCAGGTGTACATGTGGGAAAGATTAGCTAGTGTTTATAATCCAATCTGTTCATTAAGCGCCTGCCCATGTGGAACCTCCTTCGCAGGCTGCGAGTCCGGCTTGCAAATCTCCCACAGATAATTGGAGGCAGCCATGAATTATGTGAATGAGCTGTCGACAACAGGGATTGCGTGGCCTCACTCATATCAGCTGGTCCCAGCACAGCATTTAATGATTTCTCACAAATGGGATTCACTCTCTCTAGGCCCATGGGCGTTGTCTGCGTGAATGAGGAGAGCTGAGTTGCTTATTTACACCTCTTGCCAGAGCTGCTGTCTTTCGTGCAGACATAAAGTATGTTCCCACTGGGGAAGCCCCTTTGGAGATCCTGGAGTCTTGAAGCATGTACCCGTTGATGAGTTTCAGTCAGGGAGCAGTGGGGATGAGCCAGGAGTAGCCTCAGGACTGGCCATGTTGAGACCAAAAGGCACCATCCCCAAAGGTCTGGCTACTGTAGACAGGGCTTGGGGCTACTCAGAAGGTCCATCAGCTGACATGGTGAGCGAGGAACTGGGTCTAAGGCTCGTCCAGAGCTTCCAGTCAGGAGCAAAAGGAGACAGTGTCAGTGGTAGGGCTTCAGATGAAGTGAAGCATGGGTACAAAGTCCATCCAGGGAACAGGGACAGAGACTTGACTGGAAACAAGCTACAGCATATGACTGAGGTGTCCATCCAGGAGACAGGTTATCTACATGTAGGTACAAGATGCATCCAGGAAGCAGGACTATTTTGAATAGCAGTCAAAGCAGAGTTACAAGGACAACAGAGCCAAACTCTTTTGTGGCAAATGATGTAAGAAGGGTCAATGTCACAAACTGCGACTTGGAAAAATTAGGTAGGACACTAGGAAAAGCTTTTTACTAGAAGCGTAGAGTATGGGAGACAGGTAATATGTTACTAGAGCTAGATTTTTCTCAGTGGTATGCAGTGACAGGACAAGAGCTACAAAATGTTATACAAGGAATTCCATTTAAATATAACAACAACAAAAAAACCAAAAACAACAACAAAAAAGGCAAAGTTGATCAAACCCTGGAGCAGATTGCTGAGAGGTGTTATGGAGTCTCCACCTTTAGAGATATTTAACTGGAAATAGCCCTGAGCAACCTGCTCTAGCAGGTCATGCTGTAAGCAAATGGGCTGGATTTGATGATGTCCAGAAGTCCATTCCAGCCTCAGTCATTCTGCAATTCCCTGAAGTTTGTCAGTTGGTGATAAATTGGTTAAAATTCTGAACCTTTCTTTTTTTTTTTCTTTTCTAGAATATGACAGATAAAGTCAACTTTTGATTATCTGAAAGTGGATTTTTAAGTTGTAAATTAACTATGAAACAAGTACAGACACATCAAAACCAATTTAATGGGAGTCAACTTGTGATCAAAACATTCTATCTGTGTTTATATAGTGCAAAAGTAACTTGGGTCAGTATGATTTTGGTGACTCTTCTTGAATATCCCCTCAAAGTACAGTCTGATATTTTTTATTAGTTGTATTTTGATACTGAATTGTATTAGTTCTGTCATAACCCTAGGAAATCCAAATGCAATTTTATTGAAAGCTACTAAATATGTACTATCCTAATGGACAGTACAAAAATGGAATCTGTTTCAAAATCAGGTTCTATTGGTTTTACACCTTAATTTCTCTCTGGAACTGAAACTGAGCATTTCTCTCTGAAACTGAGCATATCAGATTAGGCTCAGTTTTTAAGATTAATAAGTATGCAGGAAGCCATTTTTCATGAAAGGACAGCAAGTATAATCTAGACATAAGACCATTATGGAGCTCCTACCTGACTTTTCCCAAGTGTTCCAGTGTGGCCACCACAAGCCCTAACCACTGCTTCTTCCTGCAGCTTCCTAAACATAAAATAAATAATCTAAACAGTTTTACCTCACATTCAGTAACTCATATTTCTAGCTAATTTCTAGTAAACTGTGCTATTAAGCTGTACTATTTTAACATTGCTGTTTCAGAAACTGAGGAGATGCACAGTGCAGGCTGAGGAAATTATTACACATGGGAAGACCTTCAGAACCATGGGGTTCTGAGATAGTAAGAGCAATGTCAATTAGTCCAATGTTAAGATCCATCTGCTTTTGTTTCAAACACAAAAATTTACTCTGCTTAATCACAGACTTGCTTTTAAATAATATATATTCTAATAATTTATTATCAGTTTGTATTCTGCACTCTGGATTCTTTCTTCTTTTTCCCCTTTTGAAATCTGTATCATAAAACCATTTGCATGTGTTAAAAATCCCTTAGAATCACAGAATCACAGAATTGTTAAGGTTGGAAGGGACCTCTAGGGGTCATCTAGTCCACTTACCCCACACACGCAGGGTCACCGAGAGCACATGGCACAGGACCATGTCCAAGTGGGCTTTGAAGATTTCCAGAGAGGGAGACTCCACAACCTCTCTGGGCAGCCTGTTCCAGTGCTCCGTCACCCGCACTGTTTGTTTTCCTGCTTGTTTTGCAGAAGTGCAGATTTCATCTACTAAGTTTGCTTTAGAAATGATGTACGACCCAATGCAGCTATACTGGTCGTATAACAAAACACAGATCTTTAGGTAATATACACTGATTCCATCCACTGATCTCTAATTATCTATACGAAATTATCATTTTTCAAAAGAGAATTGAAATGACTGTTCAGGGTGCCCAGGAAATACTCATTTTAAGGATGGCCATTGCTTTCTTCACAGTAAGTAATGACAAATATTGTAAGTAATGACCTGAGAGAATGGGCCTTGCTCTTCTTTCTAACTGATAAGAGGGCAGTCAACTTTTATTCTGCCAGTAAAATATTGAAAATGCTGTAAAAATAGTGTATGTCAAATTGCCCTAAAACACATCAGCAGCCCGAATTCTAGTGTTTGGGCAGGCACTGCATAAATATATCTGTTAATTTCTGTTAATGCCACTTTGCTTTTGGCAAAAAGAGGATTTTAGAAGAAATCTTACCTTAAAAGTTTTTTCACTTTAACAACGGTCAACAATTTGTAAGAACCAATTGTCTGAAAGAATTTAACTGTTCTTTCTCATATATGATTTTACCAGTGCCTGCTTGCTTAGTGCAGCTAACGTCACTTAACCTTATACTGCAGTTATGTGACGTTCGTGCTGTTCTGGGAGAAGATTCTTTCCCAAATGGAAGCCTGTGCTACATCAGTCTGATCTTTTGGTCTTTATTGCAAACAAGGTAATTAATCTCGTGAAATGAAGGGGAAGAAAAGCACAACTTTTTAAATTATTTTTGAGATATTTGTTCAAAAAGACAATATGCATTGAAGGCCTAAATCTAATATTGTTTCAGATTCAGTCTTCATAGTATTTAGTGTAAGACCAGGAGCCTCTCTCTCTTCCTCTCATCAATGGTATAGTTCTGCCAAGGGCTGCTAAGATCTACAGCAGGAGAAGTGAATTCCCAGAAACTATCCAGTCAGTGGAAATTAGACTCCATATCTTCTTGAAAATCACTTGTAAGGTGGGATAAGGAATATGAAGAATTGTGAACACATCAGCTAGAGAGAGAGTTAGACAAATTCCAAAGGGGAAGATCTCATTTCCATGCTTAGCCACTGTTTTCTTCCCCTCTGTGGTGGTGGTGCTTCTCTCAGTGGGGCTTGGGTAGCCTGCCTGCTGAGGTGACATTCCTCCATGCTGCAGAAATGTAGTAATCTAGTTTAAAAAAAATCCAAATAATTTACTAGCCTACATAAAGATGGAACACAACAAAAAAAAATCTTTTGTTTGTTTGTTTGGTTTTTAAGAAAGAAAAACTGGATGGCATAAAAATTCAACATAGAGTAAAGATGCAAAGGCAGATGAGTTTGCCAGTTGAGAGAGAGACTACTGATGTCATTGCTGCTGGCAGTGCAAGGACTTGGGCAATTTGCAGGCCAGGAAAGAAACCCCTCTAGAAAGCCTGAAGTGGGACATGCTGAGTGGAAAGATGATTAGAATTAGCCTGAGAGAAGCCCTTGTAGCAAGGTCTGAACTCCTGTCTACCTCTGAAGCTTAGGCAATTCAGGATTGCATGTTTAGGATTAGGACCTCCCTCATTTACAGAGGGCTAAGATATCTCTCTGAGTAGGGCTTTATCTACTTTTTAAAACACAGCTGGGAGGGATGCAGCTTCTTTCAGGCCATATAACAGAAAGCTCCTATAGCGAGAGGATGATTTACCCATTTTGCTCCTTTCTGGTAAGAGTCAGGCCCACACCTTCCACTCATACTTGCAAAGTCAGATTCCTCCAGACTGCATTGCTCACCTTTGGCACAGCCTCTAGAGAAAAGCTGGAGCCAGTGCTGGCAAGATTTCTGGAGAAAGGCGATTATGATATGGTATGGGCTGAACTCAGTTCTCTATGTGTGTTTTAAGCAGGTCGGAATAGAGTACTGTGATAGACAGACGCCCTTTCCTCTGGATCATGGTGGAGCATAAGCTCTAGCCTCACAGTTGCAGCCCTTCTGTGGATGTCCAGGCACTAGGGAGCCTTAAGGCCATTAAAAGGCATAATAGAGGTGCTCATTAAATTTTAGAGATATTCATGAAAAGGCAACTTACTTCATCTCTTTCTTGGACCTAAGTTCTGTTTATGTTGCATCCTGGGTGCTCTGAATAATTCTCAACAAATTTGAAGTAAATTTTTTTTTGGTATAACTGTGTTATATTTTGATACCTTCCGCATGAGCAGTTTGATGAAGTTTTGGAATTCTATTTCCAGGATGAAGTTTGAAATTTTGATGTATTTTCTTTTCAGTTCCTCCCTTTCCCTGGCAATTCCCTCCTAGCATGAGATTAACGTATTTGCCTTTCTGAATTGTAGCCTAAATGGTTACAGCTGTTGAATCATCCAAGGCTAATCAGGATGAATTATGGTATCTGGTATTTGAATAGACTTAGCTCTCTCTTTGCTTAGCTTTGTAAATCATTTTGCCTATGTCTATACAACCTTTGACACGAAACAGCGATCATGGCATGCTCCCTGACACAGCCGCCTCCCGGGCAGCACGCAGGCAGCCCAGGTGGCAGGCTCAAGACTGTGTTTGGGGATGTGTCCCACATGTCTGGGATTTCTCTGAGGTCATATGGGGCCAACCTTGCAGAGTTGCTTGTGGAGTCTACAGGCCTGTGAAGCTGGTGCTGAGGTTGGTCCTCAGGATGGTTATCTAGGACATACTGGGAGCAGTGATAGCTGGCTCCTCCTTAGAGAGGGGAGCCAGGTGACAGAAGGCCTGGGACCCCACCATGAGGCTGAGTGTAGCCCCACGATATCCAAAGAAGGAGCACAGAGCAAGTCCAGTGATGGTATCCTGGGTCAGCCAAGAGTCCAGTCTCCAGGAAGGCCCATAGTGATAAGTTCAAGGTCAAGCTGGGAAGTCAAGCCAGCTGGTCATGGTCAGCACAGAGATGACATAGACATAGCTGCAAAGGTAGCTCAGGCTCTCACCAAGGGCACCAAGTCACAAGAGACTTGACGAAAGCAAGGGAGAGCCCCTCTCCTCACAGCTGTGTCCATGCAGCTTTCATTCAAAGCCATGCAGCTGCACCAAAAGCTGACCCTGAAACCAGCCAGACAGACATTGGGAGAAAGGTAGGGAGAAAGAGGTTGCAGTTAGGGCCCTGAAAGACAGTGTAGCTTTGCCCTTGGGGAAAGCAGATTGTAAACTCTTGTGCAATACTGCTCTTCCACTTTGAAGACAGGTTTGCCAAAGCTTGCACTGTGCTTTGAAAATTCAATACAGCGTGTACACACTAAGGTTTCTTATCTTACATCATTCTCTCCTTGAAAGCACAAATGGGTCTGACCTAAGACCATGTTGTTTTGTGGGCCATAAATCTGTGCAGGATGGACCATATCCAAACACTATCAACTAATTTAAAATAAGCTTTCAATACTTGCACATAACAAGTCATTTGTACTTCCTGCATGCAGCTGGGTTCCTCTGAGAGCAATTCATAATTCTCTCCCTATAAAAGCACCCAGAAGTCCGTATTTTCTCAGACAGATTGCACAAGTGCTTTGTTTTATTTCCTTACCACATTTAACCATGGTAATAATATAGAAGAGCTTGCATTTTAGGTAAAGGATAAAAGCATTAGATGTTTGGACAGCACGACTTGGATTCCCTGCAATTATCTGCAATCCAGTTACTCTATCTTTTCTAAATGCTGAGTTGTGAACTCTGTGGGTTTGGGACCACACTGCCGATTTTTTTTTCTTTTTAATTACAGGCTGCACTGATATTGCCTTTGATATTCACACAAAAGAGTGCTTCCCGACCAAATGTTGTGGAGTGGCTTGTGGCTGCACTGTTTAAACCTCTGACCCATTTTGAATGATGAGTGCTGTCCTTGATACATATCAGTAGTGTGCATTGTGGTACAACACAAATATAATAGTCCTTAGATTTTTAAGCTAAGAGAACTGTTGAAAAATATTAAATCGGAGCATGAATGCAGATTATCTTGCATTCAGGAGGAAAGAGGAGCTGGCCAAGGGATGCTGATTAGTGTTAGGCAACGTAGCTCATAGGGTCCCTGACTTGCAATGACGGGAAGGATCTGGTGTGCATGTTTGTCATATGTACGGCAAGGCTCCTTCAGGCCTTGAGAATGCACTTTTCCCTTCACCTATTCAGTTATACTCTTTCCATGTGGAGGCCCCAGAAAACAACAAGACCTCATTGTCTACTTTCTCCTTATCTTGGCCATGCTGGCTGCTCCCAACTCCTAGGGAAGGCAACTTGCTGGAATGCAGTGTGCAGGACTGGTCCTGTTCCTTCCACTTAGGAAAAGCAGCCCCACTATCCCCTTGGATGCCTTGAAGGTGATGATTTTGTCATGCTCTCCTTGACTCTCTTCCTATTTTATCTCTCTATTTTTATTACTGAATTTTAAAATTTCATTATCTTTTGCCCTTCTTGGATAGTTGGTATTAGGCATGAACTGAAGCCTGTAGATGCCAAAGGAAAAATTCAGCACACCTTCCCTGAGGACTCTCCTGGTTTTCTACTATTTCCAGGGAAAAATAGGGAGGAGGGCGGGGAGGGATTTCCTTAATCAGATTTAGTTTCCATGTACTTAGTGATCCTTAATGGATTTTTCTTCCATTAACTTGTCTGATGACCCCTTTAACTCATGTACAATGTCTACCTCTTGCATGAAGAACGACCACACATTTGGATCTGGATCTTACAATCTTCACCTCATGCCTTCTTGTTCTTTCACTGGAAGAAAAAGTAAATAGCTGATCCCTATCCACTTTCATAACACTTATGATTCTATCAGCTTTTCACAGTTCAACTCAGTGGTCTCTTCCAAAATAAAGAATGCTGGCCTACCCAGCTCATATCTTTAAACACTGGCCCATATCTTTAAATGATCTTTAAAAGACCCACCTTTTAAAAGTGTAATTCACTTTGTTAGTTCTAGTTGTTAGTTGTTGTTTGTAGACAATTTATGTTCTTTCGGGACGATCAATGTTTCGTGCATGTAGAGTCAATATTACTAATGGTTATCTCCCTGTGTTGACTCCACATAGACATAAAAATATCCATAGCATTATCACTTCAGAAGTAATTGCTTATGATATCCTTTGAACTGTCTTGTAAACTGGGTTAATGGGAATCTTTTACCTCTATACCACAAAGACACTCTTGTTTGTATAAACTTGGAGGCCTCCTGTAATGCAATACAGTAACTTCACAGTTTAATAGAGCATTCTCTTGTGTCTGGTTTTTGTTTTAATTGAAGCATACTAAAAGAGCATGGCTGAAAACTCTTGGAAGGTACAACTAGAGCTACAACAAGCATAAGCCAACTGCCTGCAAATGATTGCCTGTGTACTTCTTGCAGCAACTGTGATAATAATACAATATGTGTGTAAGGCTTGTCCTGAAGGCTTCAGAAATGCTTATTTAAGTGTTGCTGCACATAAATACCATCACCTCCCATGGTTAAAATTTACTGGCTTGGGCCTTCTGCTTTGATTTTTACTCATTTGTGAATGTAGGATTCACACGGTCAAAGATAATGTATTAAGACTTTCTGAAAGATTTTCTAAACTGTAGTAGGCCAAAGGATCTATTTTGTGTGATCAAATCATATTTTTGCAAATAGTAGTTATTTTTATTGCATGTCTGTCGCTTGTGTCTCTTTAACCATATGATATATAAATCGTCTTCTGGATACCAACATCTAGCAGTCATGTGAAACAGCTTTCAAAAATAATATTTCTTGCCCTTTGACCTTTTAAAAAACAAAACAAACAAACAGAATCCTCCTATAGTTTAGTTACAATCTGTTTAACTCCACTGGGAGTTTCCAGGACTTGGGTGAATTTTAACCATCCTTTTGACATAAGTCAAGCTGTGCAAAGCAGTGAAACTCTGATTGCTGTGTGGTGAAACAACTGGATAGTGTTACAGTTCCCTCATTAAGAGGTACTGGAGTTAAGTGGGGGGAGTTGAACTTTCCTCTGTATTAAAACAAAAAGTGTGGGAGACAGGGAGAGCGAGCAAGAGAAAGGGAGTTCACCTTATAACAACAAAGACTGAACATGCAGTAAATCAAGTCTCCTGAACTTCGTCCTCCTTGGTAGTTTATCAGGCAACCAAGATGAATTAAATAGCAAAGAATGATTTAAATCAGTCCTGATTTCAATCTTCTGGCCTAATTTTCAGGTTCATTCTTTTTCTATTCTGTCATTTCGTCACTGTGTGTTCCCTCTGTTCAAGAGAAGTTCAGAGATTATGCCAATCTTAGCATTCAAAATAGATGAAAAAATAACAGTGAAGCTGGATGAAATGTAAGGCAGAAGTTTTGCTGGTCTAGTGGTGATTTCCAATGATTCTAACGCATACAAAACTTCTTGCTTCTTCAGAATTGTGTCCAGTGTACCCTAAAAACATATATTACTTAAGTATTCTCCACTAATTATTTTTGTCAGTACTAGTGAGACATAACTATTGTTAGAATATGTGACAATATATCCATAACATATTTTGCAAGTAACAAAGAATTTTCAGACCACCGAGATGTGAATAAACCTTTTAATATGAACCAAGACTTTCAATCAAACTTCATAGAAAGCCTGACTGAAAATCTGCAAGGTAGCATTTCAGTTTACAGAATTAACATGACACATGTCTCCACATGTATCAGTGGTCAGTGACAGAAAAACAAACAAGCAAAAAAACAAACAAAAACCCCCAAAACATAACAAATCTCAAAACCAAAGCTCAGCCCTATTGAATTACTTAAAAGTGGTCCCAAACCAAGACTGAAGTCTTGATGTGGAGGCAAAATGGAGACACTGAGAAATTCATGTGTGAATTACAGCTGGATGAAAGCAAGTTAGAGAAGATAATTAAAAAATAAGTGAGCAATGGAACTAGCAAAGCCTAGTGAAGTCTAGCTCCTTTATAAACACATGTTGATTAGTTGGGTGTATCTTCTTGGTTAAGGTATAATAGACTTCTCTTCAGAGTCAGAACTAATTAAAAGTTTTATCAGTATTCTTACCAGAATAGTAAAGTGCAGAGTGGGATAGTAGATTTATGTATAGAAAACATAGGCAGTAGTAGAGAAAGGAAGAGCATCTGATTTACTTGTGGTGGAGTAAGTTTCAAACACTGTGAAAATGGAGCAGATTTTACAACCAGGCTCTATACTGGCAATCAGTGCATGCAATGGTGAGCAGCATAAAGTGTGTCTTACATTCAGTCACTGGATCACAAAAAACTTGTAGGGACTTCACGTCTTTGATGCAGTTACCCCCCTGGACAATGGTGTTGAAAAATTACAACTGAGTTAGAAGTTAGTAATAAGAGGGCTGACAAGAAAACTAAAGCCCAATCTTAATCACATGTTCACTTCCAGGAAAATAGGAAAAAAAAAATGCTCAGTGATACTCTCTTCATGATTGGAAATACAGTGTTTCCCAAACGACTTACATGTGGGTTAGATAGTTCAAAGTCTGGACTAATAGCCAGAGCCTAAAGAGGAAAAGAGCAATTGTGGACCGAATCCTTCCTTCAAAAATTTCTGTTTTAGTTCAATGCTTAGGTATGAAAGTTACTTGGAGAAGTGATCTCATACTTCCCTATGGCACCTAACACAACAAGACATAGGACTAACTGCAACTTGTGGATACTATGGCAGCATAATATTTAATCAAAATTGTACCGTATTATCCTGTATATTTGAAGTTTGGTCTGCATAGATCTTCTCAGCCACCTATTGGGGCTGTGTTGAGGAGCCAGATTAATATGTTTCTCCGACAAAAAAGGAATGCAATCTGCATTGCCTTTGCTAACATAATTTGAGAAATTTATTGCAGGCACTTTCAAATATCTTGTATGACTGGACTTCTCTGCAGTATTACTAGGAAAAACAGAGAAATTGTTAGCCTAGATATTTGACCTAGTAAATGTATATGACCCAGTATAAGCCAGTATATAATACTCAGCAAGGTACTTAAGCCCATACCTAAATGCCCGCATGAATAAAGTTAGACACACTTTTCAATGTCGTGTTGAATCTGGGCCATATAGAAGCTGAACTCATCAAGTTACTACCCACAACAACTTCCAGTAAGAGAAAATTGATTTCCAGAGTTTATTCCCTCCGGCTATTAAAGCTGAAAAGCTGAAGAAAAGTGAGTGATAAAACTCTCTTTTTCCTTCTTCATGGACAGAGACTGTACATGTTTTCCTGGAAAATGAGAGTGCTATCTTTCGTTGATTTTTTTTTCTCGTATTAAAAGTGTGCTCTGTGACTTTCATGAATTATGTCACATAATGTGAAATAAAGACCTATTTTTTGTATTATTTAGTACATGAATAACAATCTTTAATAATGTCAGAAACAGTCACATAGAAGGATCATAATAAATATATTAAATAATGAATAGATGAAATCAGTAATAGGAGAGTCTACTGGGTCTAATTGAACTTGGTGGCTTGTGTGTGGAATGATCCCATTTTTATACAGGGAGTCTGTAGGTTCAGAGTATGGTTGTACTGTTTTAAGAATTGCTTAGTTAGCCAGTGATTAGTCAGTATTTTGATGCATATTTTCTTGCCACTTTTGAAGTGCATCAGTGCCCTGCAGTTCTGCAAATTCTCATAGAAATTCTCTCTTGCAGATTGTGCTTTATGCTACATGGATGCAACACAGAAGAATTCTCTATCCGTGGGTCAATAATTTCTGATTTGTTCAGGAATAAGTAGAACTTTGGATCACAATTCTGTTTTTTTTTAGGTGATTGAAGTTCTCTCTCCAAGTACATTGAGTGCTACCTTGGGATTTATGCTACCACTATTGTTCCAGTGATAGACCACAACTAAACCTTTTTTTTTTACTGAACTTACTATGCATAGTATGTTTTAAAATAGCCTGGTTATCTGAAATGTCCTCTGGCTGGAATCTATGGTAAGGTCAGAAGCATCATCACTTTGCTGTTACCAGACGTACATATAAACATATTTTGACTGTTAGCCACATAAAGAATCAGAATTAATCCTCAGAACTTCAAGTGTTCTGGGTACAAGTGGTGAGAGCAAATGAAACCTGCTGCTAGACCAGATGCTAGAGCTAGTTTAACTTGCTGTAAAAAGGTTGGGGCAATATCACTTGATTTTATGCTACACGGTAGCGTAGACAAACCCACATGTGCCAGGAATACAACAGCACAATCACTGCTGTTTTATCTGTGCTGTGGTAGTGCCTACAAACCAGGCAATCATTACACTGCATTGTGTGTAAGCATGACACAAGCACAAGCATGACAGTTCCTTCTTGACAAGGTTTAATCATTTAGTTAAGGTAATGATTTAATCAGTATGCTGAAAGCAAACAGACATGATGGTAAGAGAAAAAAGAGGTTGCATGGCTTCTTATTTTGTTTGTTTTTATATAAAATACAGAAATAAAATAATAGGAGAGAGTAATGATTCAAAGGAGATAATTGCTTGATATTTTCAAGACTATGATAATAAAGGGGCCTTATGGATTATGCACAGCTGTAAATGACTAGCTCAGAGAGATGATGGAATGATATAGATTTCAAAGGCTGCAGGAAACAATCATTTTTCACATTTCCTTAGGCATCTTTAGACTGGCCCAAATTATATACATCTTCATTCTCGTATCTGTTAACAAAAATTCTTCAAATTTTTAGTAAAATGAATTCTGATGTAGAACGTGGTCAAAGTCTTCAGACACCTAAGGAACCTAGAAATATTATTCGCCCACTGACAGAAAAGATGGACCTTATTCCTTGCTACCTTGGTCTTAAATCAAACCTTAAGGGCTTCACTTTAAATCTCTTTATTGACTTACTGGTCTACACAGGCAATTCCTCTTATGGATTTTGTTTCTGTGATGAGTACCAGCAGCTACTACTGACGTTGACGAATAGCATTTCAGAAGACTTGGACAACTGCTAGGCTGAGCAAGGACTTTGATCTCAGTTTGTCAGATAGCGTTTGTCTTTCTTATTATGAGAACAGACCAGATAACTTAGTTTCCCATTATAGAGTTATGCAATGTTTTCTTAAGGCTATTGTTCAAATCTTCTGAGTTGTGAAGTAAAAGGTAGTGCAAAGGTAAGATCTATTTCTGAATTCATAACAAACAGGAAGATTTCTGGACATGAAAAGAACTGGCCTCACTTTTTTTTTTTTTGGCTGGGGACTCCTGAAACCAGATGGTATGCATTTTGTGTCTAAGCTTATTCAGCGTTTACTACTGGCTGCTATATTAGTCCTGGCAGCTGCCTGGAAACCTCCTATCCCCCTGAAAATTAACACCTGGTTTCAGAAATAGTGAAGTACAAGTGATGGAAAAACTATCTAGCTTCATAAAAGGAAAATGCATGCATTATTAAATGGTCTGGAAATTTGTTAGCCCAGAAATAACTCTTCTTGCAGAAGGAGCAAAAAGTGAAGTTACTGAGAAAGGTAACTTTGTCTAATAGGCAAAATTCTAAAAATTTAACAGGTATAAAGTGCCTGTAAACACATGCAGAGAAATAAATATTATTACTCATGTCTTAAAGGACTGGAAACTGAACATGGGTTTTAATGGTTGGGAATTTATCTCCAAAGACCTTAAGAAGAGCTTTGATATTTTCAGTTCTGAAAAATCTTACATCACCAGTTTGTTATAAAATGTGTCTGCAGGTGTTCAGAGTTAAGCTAACATGTTTCACAGTTTGGTCTTAATATTGTAGAGTCAGCTCTCTTGTCTGCAAAGTGAAGATCATGATTTCTGTATTAACTTCACTCCGGTTTTGTGGCATCAAGATATTTGTAAAGATGTGACAAATGGTAAGTATTGCTAAAGCTATCAACATACGTGGAGGATAAGAAGGACTAGGTTTAAAAAAAAGGCGTTAAAGTACTTTAGATGTCGCTTATTTCAGAAAGAAATAAGGACTATTTGTATTTTATTTTTGACTTTTGTTAATATAAACTAAGATCTGAATTCATTCCCCTCAGCATTAGAAAATATGTAAATTCTATGTATGTGAATGTCTAGGGGACTTCACCTCAATCTTTTTGCAATGTCCTTTCCCTAACTTCTGCCTATGCACCCATGCCTGCTGGTCATGGGCAGAGCACACAGAACAATGTAAAATGTATCAGTCCAGAGGAGCAGGTAATGCCATTGCACCTGAAAGAGATGAGAGTTCAGGAAGAAACTACGCTTTTGTTCTCTGGTCACACACATCAGATTCTTGACTTTCCCCAGACGGGCCTGCCTGAATGCTCAGAATGCACCTCTGATCTTCAGCGGGCCCAATGTACTTTAGAAAGCTATATCCAGGTGGTATTTACCAAGTGGGAAAGAGGATATACTTGATACAGTCAAGACGTGTAGCAGCGTTAATCCAGCAGTGGGACGCTTTAGCCCTGGTTAGAGTTAACCCTAAGCCCCTGTGTGACCCTTCAGCCCCTGTTCATGGTGTGTTCTCCACTCATTTTCCATGCCTCTTGTTTCCACACTTGCTGGTTCACAGCGCTGAGGAAGACCATTTCTGACATCCAATATCCATTGTGCTAAGCACAGAGATGAAGAGCAGTTGTAGTTTTTGGGTTGCACTGGTGTTCAGCTAAGAGCAGATAATTAGTCTCACCACCTACATAAACAAGACCTCTCTGAAGCAGTCAGGAAACTACATCACAAACAAGTAGAGCACGGAGATAACCTGCTGGGGTCATGCAGTGCCTCACAAACATCAAGCAAAAACCATCAAATGCAATAAATGCCAAGCCCATGCCTCAGAGACTGTAAAAATCTGTAGGACCCTGCCTGTGGAGTGTTATCTCAGCTACATAGTACACATAGAAATAATACAAACTGTAGACAATGTCTTGCACCTGGCAACATAAGTTGCCCTTTTCCCATACCATCAACTTTGCTCCTGAAAGTTATTTGCAGTATCTGTGCAGAAAGCCCTCTACCTATATGTTCTTTTTCTTTTAATGTCTTGCTAAATCAAGATGTATTTTTTCATGTTCGTGTCTGACACTGCTGTAAAAAATCTATGGGTTAGTGTGCCTGATTTCTTGTTCCATTGAGGCCTTTATGCATTATGCCAGGGTATATACCTTGGCTTACCCAAACAGTCATGCAAAACAAGACATTATCAATGTTCTTCAGGTCTTAGAGGCTGTGTGTATTGCTGTGAGTTGAAGCTGCAGCTAAGAGATGAAGGAAGGTCAGATACTGCTGTTGACTTGAGGGCTGAGAAACTTCTCCTTTTCCCTTTTCATCTCCTGTTCACAGCTGAATCTACACTCTGCTCAAACTACTAAGTGCAGCACAGTGGTGCTCGTTTAACTGTCCTAATGTGCCTTTATTGTTCACTCTTGCATCACCCGCTGAGAAGCAGCTGTCTGTCAGAAATAAAGCTGGGGCAGAGGTGGTGTCAGGGATATAGCTCATGGAAGTAGGACAAGTATGTCCATATGTCCTTCCACAGCATTCTGTCAGAAAGAGAAAATGCGGTGAGTTGTAAACAGATGCAAGAAGCTTTCTTGTGGTGTTCTTAATTGAAGCTGTTGTAACAGTGAATGAAAGATTTACCCTGAATCCCAGACAGCATATGGGATACGTCAGGCTGAGAGTTCAGAAAGAGCTTGAAGGCCAGAAGGAAACATTGTATTTCTCAGGACAGTGCATGGAAAGCAAAGTAGGAGGAGCAGAAAAGTTGCAATTTGTAACTGTCAGCTTCAGATGAAACAGGAGGATCACAAAACATGAGTTCCCAGAGACCTCTCATGTTGCCCTTTGATTATAAAGGAAAGATGGGCCTGCAGTAAGCCCACGTAGAATTTGCTTTAGCACACAGATATACAATTTTTAGCCATTTGACTGGGGACTGTCAGGCTTTACTTTATAAATCCCAACAAGTCAGTACTTGTCTCATTGGATAGGCTACTTCATGGATTCTCCAGACCCAAACTGATCTCATCTCTCATGATGACTGCTTTTCACATGATTCCTCGTATTGCCTCAATGACAAGGGGCTTGCTATGCCCCCATGAAAGCCAAAACACCACAAGATGGAGCCTGCAGGCAGCTGTGGTTGGTGCGAGTGCAGGCAGGGCGGCTGCCCAGGCTTCTGCCCCTGCTCTGCAAACCTGCAAGGCGAAGCAGGAAGGAGCCAGGACCTGGTGGGAAGGAATCTGGCAGTCCAACAAGCGGCAGATTTGCATGAGAGAGACAAGCTCTTGGTACAGTGCTCCAGAGCGCATGGCAGAGGACAGAAAGACGGTGCCTTAGAGCAGCAGGTACAGCGATAGAGATGTGTGCCCCTTTAACGAAAGGTAAAAGCAGACCACAGAAGAGCAGAGCTGGGAAGGGACCTCCAGAGTCCCTCAGATTTGGCATGGGCCCTGCTGCCAAAAATAGAGCATTGAGCCAAAGAGCTTGTGAGAGAGTACTTGTACAAGGGAGAAAGGCTGCTGCATCCATTGCATGAACTGACAGAAGCAGAAGACAGAGGACAGCAGATCCAGGCCTGGTGAGAGCAAAAGACTGTGCAGAGTCTCATTCCCTGAGAGTACAAGAGTGGGAAGGGTACCGGAGGGCTGGCATGTACCCTGCGGGAGAAGATGCTTGTTGAGGCTGCCGG